>CM076570.1:1534286186-1534886186 GCA_034641835.2 Pinus albicaulis | reverse complement strand
CTCTTCTTCCATCTAAGATTTGGCATAAGTTATATGTTACATTCTTCTCGATGTTCAATATATCAAAAATATGAACAATCTCTAGGTGCTCATAGTAGGGGAGCCTACTGAATTGCTCAAGATATATTTTCATTCCTCGTGGTAGTGCCCCGTTATTAATGCCTTGACGATCTGCAAGGTGAATCATAGTTTAAGATATTATAACAAAAATAAATGTCAAATAGTACAATGAACAAAATGAAATAAAAATATAAAATAATCCAAACATTTCATGTATAATGGAAAATAGATGATTTAATCCATACCTTGAGAGATTCTATTATATTGAAACTTCCATAGACTTAATGTCATTCTTAGTGGTCTTAATCCAATCTCTTCTTTTCCATTGAAAATATGTTTTTTCGGTTCTTCGGTACCTATGGTTCTTAGAGAGGAAATGCCTATACTCATCAAACACCTTTCCTAGGCTTCTTGAATGGTGAGATTTCAATTTAGGATGACAAACTAGACAAGAAATTTACCCTTTGTTTGAAGACCTCCAAGAGATGGATTAATTTTTATTTCGATTATTAATTGAAGTAAGTATAATGAATGGAATATTTATAGAAAAATGCATGAAATTAACTTCATAAAACTAGTAAACACTAATAAAGTGCATGATAATGTTATAATATACCACATAAATGTGTTAGCCTTGGGGAATCGTGAATTGTCGATACAAGCATTGCATGGAATTCAAATTCCCTTTGTGCATCTGTTGGTTTGGAGATATCATACATAGTAATTCCCTTCCATAAGTCCAATAACTCATCAATAAGAGGTTTGATATATATGTTCATATCCTTGACCTGGTACTTACCTAATTGATTGAAAAAATAGTACATAGTTCTCAAATATATGAGTAACAAAAAAAGAAAAGACATAATTATAAGGCGTGATTGAACATATATGAGTAAAAAAAAAATATAAGACATAATTATGAAACAAAAAAGACAAATCATGATATGTTATTTTGTAAACGAATATATTTATTGTAAACAAAATAATACCTGGAAGAATCATTGTCAACATTATGTTCTCCCTCTTTATTAACATCCAAGGAGGAATTTTATTGTTGATAAAAAAAACGGGCCACACCGAGTACATAGATATTAGCTCTCCAAATGGATTGACTTCGTCAGTTGCTAATGAGATCTTAAGATTACGAGGTTCTTCTTTAAACTTTGGAAATATTTCCTCTATATTCGTAAATGCAGATCCATCTGTAGGCATTCAAAGAACACCATCTTGACTTATTTTCATTGCATGGTAATCCATAAATTGTGCTATGCTTTTGCACTTGAACAATTGTTGAAGACGTGGAATTATGGGAATATAACGAAGAACCTTGCGAGGCACCTTTTTTGTTACTTTATCGGTTTGATATCTTCTCTCATCACATTTTGGGCAGTTTTATTTCGATGCATGTTCTTTATAATAGATAATATCATCATTAGGACATGCATAAATAACTTGATACTCCATTCCAATATATTTCATAATGGCATGTAAATCTCAGTACGTACTAGGTAAAACATTTAATGGTGGTAAAAAAAATTCACCTAAAAGTATACAACATCAGAAATCAGTAGTGTTGATTAATGTAAAAGATATACATATTGCATCCAAATAATGTTACAAATGGTGGTTGACTTACTAACATTGAAAACAAAGGAAAAAAATAATTGCTTTATCATGATGTACTAAATGTTAGAAAATATATTACATACCTCATGAGTTGTTTCACAGGTGTTTGACAAACCATTCACCACCTTTAAGTTGACCATAAGAAATACAATAGAGAGAAGAGATGTTTCTGAGTCTTCATAAAGAGCTTGAGTTCCCCTGTCAAGTATAAGTATATCATAACCACCGACATACGGGTCATCATCATCATCATCATCCCTTCCTGCAACATTATTAAATGTATCCTGGATCAATCTATTCATCCCATCTTCAGCCAATGTGTTATCAACATCATTATCTTCTTCCATAGGATCATTAGCTTGATTCGACTCAATATTCGCTTCATTTTCTTGAACAAGCTCTTGTACTGAAATGAACTCTTCCTTGTTGAGGAATTCCCTAGGAGCACCATACTAGACAATTACAATCAATAGAATAATATTAGTCAACTATCACAAATATTTAAATGATAGAAATGTTTACAAATATAATATAGGAAAGCAAAGACAACACAGAGCTAAACAAAGACAACTTAGCTAGTTAACTAATCATGATTTGCATATGGCTCCACTTAAAACATACACGTTCATAATAATCAAAGTAAAAATACCCTTAATGGGAATGATTCCATTGAATATATTAACAAATCAATATAACTACATATATTTAATGAGTTTAATAATATGAATGTGTAATAGTGAAAATAAATAGAAACCAGTATAGACCCATCTAACTCTGGTTCTAAGAAGCATCGAGAGGGAACAAATCCCTTGAGGTGAAACCCCATTTTTTGAGTAAAAATGTGAGGAGAGGTTTGCACCTCAAGGGATTTGACCCCTCTCGAGGCTTCGTAGAAACGAAGTTAGATGGGTATGTTGTACCTTAGCAGACAATCTCTGGCTGAAGGAAATTAGTGCCCAAGACACTTATCAATAAACATGATGAGAATATTTTAGTGTCCCAATGTTCTTAAAACCCCAGAGATTTAATTCTTATCAATATTCAATGCAGGAACAATATTTCAAGTGGCCTTCTAGTGATGAATACAAATGAAAAAGACAATACATCAAGAAGTGATAATGGAAAGTATTTGACAATAGGTTGTCTCTGCAATATCTCTTGTTTCAAACTTTAGAAGAAAAATGGTAGAATTATGAGGTGAAAAATAGAATCAAGGAGTGCATCATTAAGGATTTTAACTTTAACTTACAAAATTGTAAAATTAAAGACCATCAGCTTATTTACTCAATTCTAAATAATAAAGGCATAAAAAATATGATGCAACATGGAAAGATGAATCATATTCAACAAATTCTGGAATCACTGTGAAAGGTTTATTCATAAACACATGGAGGTCCAAAGTACAAAATTTCTGCCTCTTAGGCCAAAAATTTGGAACCTCTACAATGCCTTGATTTTCTATTTTTATTTCCCCCATCAGCCTAACTGACTAACTGTCCCAAAATTGGCTATGGAACTAACTCATGGAGAATTTCCTAACTATCTCTATTCACTAATAATAACTCTTTCTTTTAAATACATGAGATATTGTTTTGGAATACTTTTATAAGCTTAATATTATATATATAAATTAATATATATATAATATTAATTTATATCCTCTATGTGTTAAAATCCAAAACGAAAATCCCTCCTTTTATCATGATTTTGTACATTATAATTTAAACATATATGGGAGTTTTAAATCACATGAAATGATATTTGGATCATAACGAATGATGTGTGGATCATATAGAAAATCACAAATGGTTTTCTGAAAGATGAAACTGCCTACATGATCACCTCTTAGAGGTTTTTGGAATTGAGAACAGTGATTCTGCAATAAGTAATAGTCGTTGATCTTGGAATAAGTGGTTTTGATAAATCCACCTACGTGACCACTCAATAGCATACGTTTCGTGTACTTTTCTCCCCCATGACTATTGGATCTGGGCATGAATGATCTGGATCATCTATTTATTTCATACCTGCAAGCTCTCTGCTAAAAACATATCTTCCATCATCCAATATGGCATATAAATCACGCCCTCCTCGGCAATAAACTCAAGTACTCTACAACATGATGTACACTGTGTTATCTAAATCTTTGCTTTTGTAACTTATTTTTAATGAACAAGAACAATATGCTCATATGACTCATCAAGCATCCAATAGATTCTGCGCAGGAAGTTTGGGTTATCTTCCCCATGTGCACAATTATAATGCAGAGCATCCACATTGCCGAGCTTCAACTGTTCATGTGCTTCAAAGCTTTGATTAACTTCTCCTGATGACCCTAAATTATAGTAATAATGGTACTCAGTAGAAGATGGATCAATGAGAATCTTCTTGTTTATCCAGAATCACTTTTGCAAGCATCTTCCATGCTAAATCGAGATCAAAATCTTCCTCATCTTCACATTCTAGATCATCATCCTCACCAACATCTTCCTCATCAATTTCTTCTCTTTCAACACCTTCCTCTCTGTTCATTTTCCTTCCATCCAAGGAGCGAGTCCAACAAAATTATCCGCTGCTTCAAATTTATAAATTTTAATCCCGTGCTAAAATAAAATTCTTTTTAAGGTTTTAAATATTTTATTTGTGCCAGATTGAGCTACAACATGGTCTATTCTCTTGCTTTTTTTTATTCTATGTTTGCATTTGAATATTCATTTTTAATATCCTAAGGAAACTTTCCCTAATTTTTAACCAATTCCAGAGAAAAAGGATGAAGGAGAAGATGGAAAAAGGTCAAAATGAGGACAATTGCAAAACCTAGCACTAGAGAAAGGAACAAACGTGAAACTGATCAATGTTGGAATGAGGACTTTTGGAGACTCCTAGCATTGGAAAAGGGTACAATTTTAAAATCAATGTTACTATAAAATAGCCTAATTGCAAAACTTACTGCTATAAATAACTCTAATTGACAAAATTAATGCTAGAATAAAGAAAAATTAGGAAGCCTAACAATACAAAAGGGCACATTTGGAATTCATAGAACTGGAAAAGGAAACAAGGAGGAATCTTAGCACTATAAAACAAGGTAGATGAGAAACAATATAGCACTAGAAAGTTAAAAAAAGTGAAAAATATAGTGTTATGAAAAGGACAATTTAACAAGCTAGTGCTAGGAATGAAGGAAATTGGAAAACCTAGTGCTACAAGGGAGGGAAAAATGAAATCCTAGTAGTAGAAACTTGAAAAAATGAGAAACGTAGCGCACCAATGAGGAGAGGAGGTTAGTTTTGGAGAGAGTGAGAGAGAGATATCGTCGATGAATCCCAAAACTACCTAGCATAAATATTAATTTCAAACTACCATAAATATTAATTCCAAACTACCTAGCATAAATATTAATTGCAAACTACCTAGCATAAATATTCATGAACAAACGTAAATATTAATTGCAAATTAACTACCGAGAACTCATCATGATATTTTTTCTCAAAGCATAAAACACAAAATGAATATTTTGGAAGATTGTCACTTGTGAAATTGACTATATAATGGAACTAAGTAAAGACCAAGTTTCTTATTGCATGTATAAGAAATATAAAGAACAAGTCTCTTATGGTCTAATAGATGATAATGAATAAGTACTTACTAATGGATGATATTCATCTCCACCTTCAACATGTCCATAAGTTATACAATGGTTTTTAGCTGTTGTTATTAAAAGTCTCCTAAATTTCAAGCCCTTGCACCTTTTATAAGGGCAATAACATTTTCTATCCTCTCAAGCCCTCGATGTCGATCCCACGTCTCCTTGGCCTAGTCCTTGAGGAATTTTATCTGACATTGTTTCTCACCAAATAGCTTCTAACGATGATTATAAATCAAAATTAACCTCAAAAGAGGCCTATAACATTTCAACAACATGAGATGTATAACAAGAATGTAGAACTTGTAAATAGGTACTCGACCCTACTTATGTATAAATCAATAAGCCGTTAGATATTCGACACTAGTATGTCAGATAAACATTGCACAACGGTAAAATGGCATGAATGCAGAAATTTCGCCGGTAAAATGCCATTAATGCAAAAATTTGGCCGGTGAAATTACATTAATGCTGATTGTCGAATATTCGACTCTATATAATTAACGTCGCATATTCGATGATTGTCAGGCTTTTAAAAACAAAAACAAAAAACATTAAACGTCCGACAATGGTGCCGATTTTATCCGTTGGTTAGATTCTACCATTGGATTTTAACCCAAAATGTGGTAGTGATTAACCATGGATTAGAACATAACTATAGTTCCCTTGATTAGATCTACAAATACCAAGAGCAGAAAACCATCATGCCCAAAACCATGTGCAAACCCATGCACAAAACCATAGGTGAGTCACAAGAGATGAATAATAAAGCTAACGAGTCACAAGAGATGAATAATTTCCCCTTCTCCACAAAATAAGGGAAAATAAACTATATTTACATTAGGAAATCATTTCTTTAATTTATTCCAAAAAAAAACTCACTTCCTAGTGTAAATATCTACAATTTCTCACAAAACATTTAAATTTCTCCAAACATCATCATGTGACCATCCCCTCACATTGCAAAGATTTTGTCTAGTATTCATCGATTTTTTTGCTCCATCTATGCACCTGCATCAGACTCCCAAAGTATGAAAATTTATGACCACCTAGTCATATGCATCTGGTCTTCTAGAACAACTTTAACTCATGAGATGAAACACACCTTTTTAGTAACAAGTATCCATCTTGATACACGATATCACACCAAACTTCCTCCTAAGTTTTGGCTTTGGGCATTTTCCTAGTTTTCTTTTCTAGAACCCTTTGAGCACTACTTACTCTAGGTTGCTTCAAATCTCCTCACCTTCCTATACTATCACTTGCATAGTGAAATTCAAAAATCTCTTCCCATATCTTTAATCAAATCATACCTTCTTATACTACTTCCTTTATTTCATATTTCCATTCCACAGATAATAAATTACATTTATCAAATTTGATTATGATTTATGATTATGTTGCGAACTATAAGATTTACTTGTCATCAAACTATTCAAACTTTTCAATAAATTGCTAAAAAATTTCCTCAGAATCATGGGTTGTCTCTTCATACAACCAGCTATACCTTCATATTTTCCTTTTGTCAATTTCATCTTCTAATTCATTCCTTGGTTGAAATTTTTTGTCTCCGGACTACTGCATACCTTCTCTTATCACAAAGTTTAAACAATCATCATTTGAACACACAATTGCTACTATAAAATTCTTCTTATTGTTCTCATAATTTTTTGTTGTTGTAGACCTTCCTGTTCTTTAAATTAGCACCATTATTCCTCTTGATATATTTGGTTTCATCTTCATCAAAGTAAATCAGTTTCACACTCAATTGCTCTAACTTATTCTTCAAATTTAACATACATCTTCTGTCTCATCTTCCTTTGAATGGAATCCCATCTCACCTTCTTTCTCATTCTCCAACCATAACTCTGGTCATATTGACTTTCTTGTAGAAATTTTTTCAAGTGACTGAGTTCCTCTCTTAAATAAACCATCCCCTTCTCAAATTCTTCATCACTCATTCCTTTGAGTCCAAATTCTTTGGCACTTTTATTCTTCTGCTTGTGACTTTCGTCTGAACCCCTGCGATGACTAATAACAGTCATATTCATCTCTTCCTCTTGTGAACTCCCCTTGTCTACTAGTCAACTACAACAAGCCATTCTTTTCTTTGTAACAATTTTCCCAATTTTCACCCATAACAAGTCATCTTCCTAGTATCTTCTCTTCTCTAGGTTTTTTGCAGTTGAACCTCTTCTTAAGTATTATTTCTCCTTAGATTTCAAAGTTGTTGGATGTTGCATCTTCAACTTCTCACTTTTCCTAGTTTTCAACAAATTTATTTTTTTGTTGGGTTCTATCAATATTCCTTCATCTAACAATTTTAATTTCTCCTTCTCCTTTTACATCTTACATTCTTTGGAAATTGCTACTAATACAGTCCTGCAAACACAATTATTTTCATGACCAAGTTAGCATAAATATTACATTGAATTTTATAATATCTATAACAAGGTATCATCTTCCACCCATTCTTGGATCCTCTTGGTGAACCAATTCCTTTCCAACCAATACACGTGTTTTTCCTCAAGAGTATATCAAATTTTCACTTCCCCGTAATCATCTCACTTACTTCCTAAGAATTCAACTTGTCGCCCTATTTTTTTAAGGTTCTTCTTATCTTCGACCTATTTTCATTGTCAAGTTGTACTCAAACTTGGAAATTTCGTATGTACATGGATTAACTATTCTTGACATGTAAGTATCTCCATTATCACTTCATTATAATTTTAGCTATATTGTAACTCTAAAATCCAATCTATATTGTTTTGCATGCATCACCAAAGAGAAATATGTATCTTTCTCTACGAGCTATAAATCTAAAATATTTCCATGGCTCTGATACCACTTGATGAACATACTTGGTTACCCTAGCTGCCAATACCCCTCACTACTTAACACACAACTCCATATTTACATAAATTTCAACAATGTTCCATGAAACCTTGACATATGCAGTCAATATAGGAGTATGAATTTACTTTTTCAAATGACATGTGAGATCCTTCTCGCACCTTCCAATCCTTTGCCTAACCTCATCCAACATACAAAAGTTCAACTTACCCAAATGGTGTAGTGGGTAAGCCTACTCATCATCAACACATAGTCCTGATATTTCTGGTTGTAGGCATTATGAAATAATTTAGTAGCGCTAAAAAAAAACTTGTATGTGCTACAAAATAATTTTGTAGCACTCCTTAAAACTCTATTTTTGAATTTCACGGAAGCTAAATTTACTTGAATCTTTCTAGAATATATTTTCAACCCCCTTGAATTAATTTTTAACACTACATATGACATACCCTACCTCGCTTAACCGAGTTTGAAAAGCTTACTCAAAATTATCGTTCAGGAATAAATGCAAAGGGGTTTTGTCAGCATTCAAAACATGGCCCTCTAGTTTTCGGTTGTAATAACACATCGATCAATAATATAAAATCATGCAACCACTATTCCAAGGCGTGACTGTACATTTTTCGATGGAATTTACAATAGGAATCCCAAAAATACAAATGGTACATCACACCATACAACTTTTCCAATAAAAAACAATCAAAGAGGAATTTTTGAAAACGTTTCCAAAACATAGTGCTACATTTCATGGTGACAAGATTCAAACCATTATAAATATCACATGTTCACTGCTTCGGAACACAATGAGCATTCCTCTACATATTTTGAAACAAAGTATGAAAGGGTCATGAAAAACCACACAACGATTGGGCTATAATATTCAGACTTATAATGTAAATTGACTCAATGATTGCATACTCCAATAAATTGAATCTTCATTAACAATAAATATACAGAGAAGTTAACAAAAACATATGCACATAAACATGTTTCTCATTAATCAAATTCGAACATATATTAAACCTGGCCAAATATACAATCTGGGAATATGCATCCCAAGCCACTTTTGACCTCTGTCTCATCTCCTTGCTTTGGAGCTTCTCCTCTCTTTGGAGTTTCTCTTCCCCTCTCATCTCAAACACTCTTTCTCTTTAAAAAGAAAACTAACATACGAAAACCAAGATTCACAAGAGTTTAATTTTTTCCCCTTCTCCACAAAATAAGGGAAATTGAAACTATATTTACATTAGGAAATAATTCATCTAATTCATTCTATGAACAAAAATCACTTCCTAATGTAAATATCTATGGTTTCTCACAAAAAACATTTAATTTTTCTTAGCATCATCATGTGACCATCCCATCACATTGGCAAGCTTTTGTCCAATCTTCATCAAATATTGTTCTCCATCTATGTACCTACATCAACTATGTTTTCCATATGATATATATATAGGTACTTGTTAATGGGTTCTTGAAGTAAATGGGGAAATCTAGTCATTTTAACTATAAGAAGGAACTATGGTCCACTCTTTGGGATTGGGATTTGGACTTTGTACCACCGCTATTGCATATGCTAAAAGATGAATTTCTTCTTATTTTCATGGAATCTTTAATATATAAGGAATTCATAAAGTTTTTGTTGTTTTTTTTCTTCATGTCATTTCCTCGATGCCTTTCCTCTGCCCGTGAATACTTTTTATTTTGGGAATTTTATCTATAAATGAAAATAGTAAGAATACATTTTATTTATTAACATAAGTTAGTTAGAAGGCCTTTGTCTTGATTTACAAAGTATTAAAATCTCTTACACTCATATTGTAATATGAAAATGTTTGAAGAGATTCTTCTTTTTTATTTTAGATATTTAATGAAAGGTTCAATTACAAAGGTAGATATCAATGATATCAAGAGAAAAGAAGTGAAGTAGTTTTGCAATATGAAATGCAGAGATGTCTTATATTAATAAAATATTTATAGAGTTGTATTTTAGTTTTATAAATATATTAAGTATTTACAGGGATAGTAATGATAATAATAATAAAGTAGGTGGGAGGTGTCATAATTGACATTAATGAACATGAAATACTAAAATTTGCATACAACCTTGTTGTGGAAACCACTTATGAGTTTGAAAATCAAGAAACATTCCAAGCACTTACCATGGTCTCTAATAACACTTTTGTCATGATTATGGTGGTTGAGGACTCGTCCATTATCATAAATAGTGTTTGATCCAAGGAAGGTATATTCTCACCTCTAATTAGAATAATTAATAGTTCAATCTAGTCTATTCTCCAAATTTTTGAACATTTATCCTTAGTTCATGTCCTTGGCTCCCATAACATAACAATAAACAAAACAATAAATCAAGAGGAGAAATTTAGCGAGGTCCATCTTACAATTTATTGCAAATTAGGTTTAATATTTCTATTTTCTATATTCAATAATGTAACTGAAGGTCCCCTCTTGTCCTCTAATTTGGAAGGAATTTAGAGGGGCGAAGTGTTAATCTCTCTCTCTTTTTTAAGTACAAGTGTATACCTCCTAGGGAAATATTAAAGAGCTTATTAAGATTTCCTCTTCACATTTAGAGAGGTAATACTCCTTTTTATATGTGTGGAATATTCTTATTATGGTCTTAAATGAATGCAGTGGGTGAGTGCTAAACAACAAACCCCAACAAATATTCTGAAAAAATCTCTCATGCAACATATTTAATCATTAAGCACTTAAGAAATGAATATGAAAACAAATATTTTTAAGTAATGATGCATGTCTTCAACAATTATTTTTCCATAGTATTTAAAATAATATGAATCCATAATCAACTTCGACTTTGCAAGTTGAAATAAAAATAAATAAATGGACATGTCTTCAATGAATGTTAAAGGACTATGTGCATTAAAATCAAATGAGTTTGTAAGCCTCAATTGCATGAATCCACAGTACATCATCATACATAGTCATGCCTACAACATACAACTTGTCATGGGGGAAATTACCAATAATATCACAATGTAACAAGTTTAATATTGCCGAAAATTGAAATAGCCTCTTAAATTACAACTAGATAAACTGTAATTAAACTAAATTTGCTTGATTACAAGTATCAATATTTCCCCCTTGGACTTGAAATAAAATATTAAGTGCTTAGAAGAGATGAGAAGAAATAATGAAACCTAGATCTTATAGATAATCACACATGGAAAGCTTAATAGAAATAAAAATGTAGAAGAATACATAATAGAGAAGTGGAGCAGGTAAATTCACAAGATCTAAGTTGTGGAAAGGAAAAAGTATCTTACATAGAATTCCCAACCCCATTTTTTGAATGTGATTTTCTCCCTTTATAGTCTTTTCTTCACCTTTGCCACTACTTGATGGTTAGGTTTTTTTTCTTTATTTTAAGTGAATGAAGATCGATTTTGAAAATATGGATTTAGGAATTTGTCATCCAAACTCGATATCACTTAAGATATTCTAGATTTATTTTTTTACAAATAATTTTCAAAAATAATTTGGTGATAGGACCAAAATGATCACAATTGTTCTTAAATTTTATAAAAATATATCTATAATTTTAGCTATGGAAATCACTCCCAATGTGTTCTTCATGCTTTGAGTTTTCCAACAAGATCTTGTTTACCCATTTCAGACATCGAGAACTCAAGTTTAGATTTCGTAAAGTGATTGATGCAACTAAAACACATGCAAATGAAAGGATGAACATCCTATTTCTTCCTTATTGGGATTCCTTTAATTTCTCGGAGGAGAAACCATCATGGTTATCTTTCTATAAGGAAACACAACATCTTGAAACTGATTTTAAACTATTAAAAATTTTGGATCTTTATCACGGTCATTTATAAGATTGAAAAGAGAACAATTTAACCTTGCCAATTTGGCCAAGAAATGTTGATAAACAATAACCTATGTCAAGGTAGGATGAAACCCACATACATAAATATATTTCATTAGCTATAAATAGGAGATCAATTAGTTTGGGTGGGGAGGGGGGGGGGGGGCTCCATCTACCGTCATCACCTCAAGAAATGTATTGAGGGTGGGTTATTACTCCTACCCCCTTTTGTCACATGTGACCACTTTTATTTTTCACCCTCATAGGAATAGAATATTTTATTGCTTATCTCTGAAGGTGCTTCATATGTTCCTATGATGGTGGGATTCTCCTCGACCTATCCAACCATTAATACCCCCAATGATTCATCACCCAATAAAAAAATGTGAGTTTACCTTCTTCACATCCTTTATTTTTCATGGGTATCTCTATCTAGAATACATGGATCAATCACCTTGATGATAGATTGTTGTGTTATATATGTGTTATTAGTGTATTATTATTTTTATATAGAATTGGGTACCACCCTCTTTACATCACTTTGTACCTAGTAGAAAATTTCTTGAGAAAATTTGAGTAGGTCCTTCTCATTCTTATTTCAGTGACAAAGTCCCACCATTCTTATTTAAATGACAAAGTCCCACCAATGTTTCAAATTTGTAGCTTGCATGTCAAATTGAAGGATCTTATAATGGATGTTGTGAAATTTTCAAGAATGAAGACATAACTATAATGATTCATGTTGCCTTGTTTCATTTTTTCTTCATACATAGTCTAGTGCTATGATGTTGTGTTATATTACAATCAATTATTGACTTCGAATTTAGTGGATTTCTCATTTCACTTTTTTATATTGTACACTTATATACATCAACAATAGTATTAGTATTAACTAGGCACATTATTATTATTATTATTATTATTAAAAAAGAAATAATTTATAATTTTTTTTTTTTAAATAAGCCTCTTTACATGACTATGGAATGATTGAAATAATAAAAAATTATGAAGGTGTGTGTTTTTACATGATTAGGGAATGATTGAAATAATAAAAATATATAAATGTGTGTGCTTTTTCATTTTCATTAATGAGAGGGTGGGTAGTCACAAGTGAAAATTTTGTGGGTGATTAAAGATGATGTATGTGTATATTTGTGAAAATATAGGTATGTAATGCAAATGAAAATTCTCAATAATTTAAGAGGTAAATGGTTGGCCTCAAAAATTTTAGAAAACATTTTATAGGTTAAATTATATTTATGGATTATTTTTACACACACACTTATGGAAAAAAATTCCCAATTTTTTTTTATAAAATGTATATAATCCTTAAAATTTTAAATAATTTTAGACATTTTATAATTTAAATTTTAAAAATTATTAATATTTTCTAAAGAAAAATTAAAGTAATGATGGTACCGTAAAAAATATGGATTTAGAACCTATTATTTGGAATTATATTTGGAGTTTTGTATTTTTCAATATATAGTTTAAAAGTTTTAAATATGATTAATAATAACGATAATAAAAATTTATTTTTAAGGTTATGGTTTACCTAAATACCATATAAATACATGAAATGTTTTTTTGTTTGTAGGACGAGGAATCAGATCCCTAAAACAATTTTCTTATTTAATATATGTAGTTGTACTCACCATATATCATTATAGATTCAAACATATGAGCCCTAGGGAGAAAACATAGACACGTGTTATAAAGAATAGTGAACATAAAAGAGATCATTATATTCACATAAGATTAATTTTCTCATAAAGGTAGGAGTAATCCTTTCAAAGTTATTTTAATGCATTTACTATAAAAAAATTTCATGAGTATAGAAGAATTTAGAGGGGTCATATCCATTTTTAGTAGCTTTGGAAGATTATAAAGGGAATTGAACCCTATTTTCTTAAAGGCTAGTGAAAATTGTGGAGGGGAAATATGATGCAGATTTGTTGCAATATGTCAGAATAAAGCTGCGGAAATGGAGTTCTTTAATATTTAATACCAATCCCCTTTATTCATAACAAATATTAACCTTGGGGGTTAGCCACATACATATGTTGCAAATCAACAGTGGTGTTTCCAACATTCATACACTCAAACCAATACATACATACTTTGCGCGATCAACAACGAAGTCTTCATATAATACGCAAACTTAAATAATAATGCAAACCGACGCAAAAACCAAGCAAAATGCAACACTGTGGGAGTTCTTTACCAGAGGGTCCCACCGTCGCACTTTGAAATCCCCACAACTTAGCTATGAAACGTTAAGGCTAAACCTTAAACTCTGCGTGATGTGATGTTGCACCGCGTTGACACATGGCCTCCTTAACTTCGCATCGCAAGTCTTTTAATTTACCCCACGATAGCCCTTAGCGCTAACTGTTATAAATTGCGATTTGTGATCACCGCTCCAATCTCCACTGTTCGATCTCGGACGAATCCGACATTTCGCGCTACACCTCCGTTGTACCACTTCACATCGCAAATAAAATTCGTTAACTTGCGAACTGGACTATAAGCCTTATCTTTGGCGATGTGTGACATATTTCTGCTTGTGATGTGGTCCTCTAGCGTTGATCAATTGGATCCAACAGTCTTCGTCGCGCTTACAAGTCCGATTAATATGCATTGCGGTCAAGACAATATTATATTCAACAAAGGAAAATATAAGGTTAAGGCCTTGCTGCGCCTGCAATCCGATTGTTATTCTCGTTGTACGTCTTTAATACAAGTTCGAATTCAATCAAGATTAAAAGAATTAATTTAAAAAAGGGAGCCTGATTAAGCACCAAAACACTTAGACATTATTTGGAAGAGAAATTTGGTTTCAAAGATAGAGATCCCGATCAAAACATAAAACACTTAGATAAATTGGAAAAAATGGAAAACACAGAGCCAAGCCCTGCAACAGTTGGTTTTTACATTCACTTCCGCTTCTTTTTCTCTCCTTTCCCTCTACGGATGGCAGAACCCCACAATGGTGGATTTGGTTTTATTTTATCCTTCTCCAAAATCCCCATATGGTTGGGAAACTATCATTCAATTTCTAAAACAATTTATTCAACTAAATTCTCAACTAATCCTAAATTAAATATTCTTTTATTATGAAAATTAAATTGGCTAAGTTAGCCCAAATTGAACTTAAAAAAAATACTTCAAAAAAAAATAAAGAAAAAGTCTTCAAATGCTTAGGACTGCTAGCCCTCTTTCCAAGCCACAACATGTGACCAACTTTGTCATATTGCTAGCTCTACCTTAATGCTCCCGCATCAGGCTCCCGGGGTAAATTAAATTCATGGCTCTTGTCCATGAGTTCTTTAATAGAATACTCTGCGCTTTGAATCTGGGCAGCATCCAACCAAGAACAATCCTCTAGAGGATCGTCCTTCCATTTCGCTAGATACTTCAGATAGTCTTTGTTTCGTGTTTTCTTGGCCACCTGTGTGTCCAAAATCTATTCAATCTCCAAAGGTTGTGTTGGAGGCATTTGTTTAATCCATGCGTTCTCTTCATCATGGGTGTCCCATGTTCGTCTCTAAGAACTTTCTTCTTCATCAACAACAGTGTATGGGTACAAATCTACCACATTAAAGGTGGGCGATATTCCTACACCTGGAGGTAACTGCAACTCATAAGCATTTGCAGAAAAATTCCGAAGAATTCTACACTGCCTGATATTTTTCATCTTTAATTTATTGTATTCGCCTTTAGGAAACCTCTCCTTGCACAAATGTTCCAGTACCAAGTCTCCTATCTCGAATTGTGCCTCTTGCCTTTTAAAATCTACTCTTTGTTTATACTTTTGGGTATTGTCTTGTAGCTTCAACTTAACTTGTTCATGTAGATCGCTAACTGCTTTTGCGAAATCTTCACCATCAACACTCCTGCATTCTAACCGACCCAAATCCTGCAACTCAAATACTCCACGTGGGTGCATTCCATATAGGATTTGGAAAGGACTTCTGCCTGTGCTTATGTTGGGTGAGTCATTGTAAGAAAACTCTGCTTGTGCAAGCACACGATCCCACTATCTGGAATTTTCACCAACTAGACTCCTCAACAAATGTCCTAGATTCCTGTTTACAACTTCAGTTTGCCCATCTGACTGTGGATGGTAAGTAGAACTAAAATTTAGATTGATGTATAACTTCTTCCATAATGTTCACCAGAAATTACCTGTGAACTTTACATCCCTGTCCGAGATGATGGACTTCAGCAAGCCATGTAATCTGACTATCTCTGTAAAGAAAAAATGTGCTAAATGTGTGGCATCACTTGTATTTCTGCATGTAATTAAATGTGCCATTTTGGTGAAACAATCCACCACCACGATGATGGAAACGAATCCCCTCTATGTCTTTGGTAGACCCAAGACAAAGTCCAAACTGACTGAGTCCCATAGTCAATTCGAATTGGTAAGGGTGTATACAACCCTGCATTCTGACTGCGTCCCTTTGCATGTTGACACCACTTTACATCTGATTGCGAACTTATGTACAGCCCTTCGCATTCTTGGCCAATTGTAAAAGTGGCTCAATTGATCCAAGGTCTTATATTCTATACCAAAATGTCCAGCCAAACCTCCATTGTGCTTTTCCTGGATTAAGTTCTCTCGCATAGAACATTCTGGAATACACAACTGTCCTCCTTTGAACAACAACCCCTCCTGTATGTTATAATCCAACCATGGACTATTATCCCTCAACAGTGGGTTTTGGCAAGCTTTCTAAGCTTTCTCAAAATCTGCATCCACTTCATACAAGTCTTTGAGATGCTCAAATCCCAATACTTGCACTGCACTTTCTTGAAAGAGCAGACTCTTCCTGCTCAATGCATCTGCCACTTTGTTGGCCTGAACACTGATATGTTTCAAAACAAATGTGAAACTCTACAAGTACTCCACCCACTTCATATGTTTATGATTCAACTTATGTTGTTGCATAATATATTGTAACGCAGAATTATCTGAAAATAGAACAAACTCATTAGCCAACAAATAATGTCTCCAATACTTCAATGCTTGGATGACTACATAAAATTATTTTTCATAAGGCATATACTTTTGCCTGCTCTCATTTAACTTCTCGTTGAAGTATGCTACTTGCTTGTCTTCTTGGCCGAGTACGACACCAATGGCTTTCCCACTGGCATCACAACGAACTTGGGAAATTTTGTTTAAGTTTGGCAACTTTAGGATTGGTTTTTTCATAATCTTCTTCTTCAAAAATTGTAAAATCCTCTCTGCATATTCTTTCCAATGAAAAGGTTGATTTTCCTTCTTAATGGTATCCAATATAGGTGCACAAATACCGCTGAAGTTCTTAATAAACTTCCAGTAGAAACTTGCCAATCCATGAAAACTTATAACTTCAAACAAACTCTTGGGAGAAGGGCAGTTAACTATGGCTGAAACCTTCTCTGGATCCATCTTCAATTCATTCTTAGAAATTACAAAGCCTAGATAAATCAATTCTTTCTTGCAAAAAGAACATTTTTTCAAATTCATTAACAACTTATTCTGCTGCAATTTTTCTAGCACATACCTAACATGCCGTAAATGTTCTTCCTTTGTCTTCCTGAAAATAAGTATGTCATCCAGATATACAATACAAACTTACCAATGAATTCCTTCAACATCTCATTCATCAAACACATGAATGTGCTGGGTGCATTGCTCAATCCAAAAGGCATAACCAACCACTCGTACAAACCTTCATTAGTCTTGAAAGTTGTCTTCCATTTGTCACCATATCTAATCCTGATCTGGTGATAGCCGCTTTTTAGATCTATCTTTGAAAAGTACACTGCTCCACTCAGACAATCCATCATATCATCCATCCGAGGTAAAGGAAACCTATACCTGATAGTGATCTTGTTTATCGCCCAAGAATCAGTGCACATCTGCCATTCACCTCCTTTCTTTGGAGCTAAAATAGTCGGAACAACACAAGGGCTCAAATTCTCCCGAACCAGTCCTTTATCTAACAACTCCTGCACTTTCTTCCTAATCTCCTCATTGTATTTCAGAATCATATGGTAAGCAGCCTTATTTGGAAAACTGGCTCCTAGAATAAAATCAATGTGGTGACTAATACTCCTCTTCGGTGCAATTTATCTGGTAGATCTTTGACCACAATATCTCTAAACTCTTGCAACATGTCATGTATTTCCACAGGAAAATCAGTAATTTCTGTATGCATTAATACTACTCTAGGCCTTTGCAAAACTACAAAATTCACTTCATTCTCTTCCATTTGTTGCAGAAACTCCTTCCCACCTATCATCAATCTCTTTGTACCACTAGTTTCTGCAGTCTCTTCTTCTTTCATGGGAACCAGCGTATGCTTTATCCCATCCTTCACGAATCTATAACAATTCTTCTCCCCATCATGGACGGCCTTTCTATCATATTGCCACGGTCTGCCCAGCAGAATATGGCACACGTCCATGGGCATAATATCGCAAGTTACCTTGTCTTTGTACTTGCCAATGTGAAACTCCTCCTCGCACTGCTCATCAACCAACAGTTGGTGTCCTTTCTGCAACCAAGACACCTTATATGGAGTCAGATGCTTTGACTTCCTCAAACCCAATTTCTCCACCATCTAAGTGGCTACCAGGTTATCAATGCTTCCACTATCTATGATCAATTTGGAACATTTTCCATGTGACTTACACACAGTCCGGAACAATACTTTACTCTGTGTCAGGTCATCCACCTCCTTGGTTGGTTTTAGTAAAACCTTGTTCGACACCAAGGCTTCTCCTGTCTCAGGCACATTCTCCACTTCTTGTGGTGCTGCCTCTACTTAATGAGGTTGAGCAACATATGCTCCCCTCTGTCCAGCTCGTTCATTTTCAGGACATTCAAAAGGCCTATGTCCCCATTTGTGACACCTGTAACACTGGTAGTTATTTCCCCTACCTCTGCCATTACATCTTCCTCGCTGGTATGGCCTTCCACCTCTAGTGTTACCTTCCTTCTCAGGCTCTCCCGATTCTTCGAATTGCTGCCTTCTTCATTACTGTCAACAGTTTTACCTATTCCATAGGACTGTTGTCTTCCTATTCCGAAACCATTTCCTCTTCTTGCATTCTACTTCATGGCAATCTTTTCCTCCGCCTTCAAAGCACACTAGTATTCCTCCTCTATAGTTTTTGGGGAAAGAATACTAATCTCATCCAATATTTCCATCTGGAGACCATTTACAAATCTTGATGTATTCTAAGGGGTATATTTAGCATACCCAACCCTCAAGTTCAATTTATATAACTCTTCTATGTATTCCTTTACCATCATTGTCCTCTGTCTCAGGTTCTGCACTTGCCTGTAAAGGGCAATTTGGTAATATTTAGCAAGGAAATTTCTCTTCATATTTGCAATCATCTTGTCCCAACTCTTAATCAAAGGTTTGTTCAGTCTTCTCCTCTCTACCTGCACATTGTCCCACCATAGTGCAGCGTGTCCTTTCAACTTAGTGACAGCAAACCTGATTTTCATGTCCTCACTAATTTCCTCATATTCAAAGTACTTATCCAACTCACTTATCTAGTTCAGCAGTGATTCCATGGATAAACTGCCATCATAATTGGAGAGCTCTGGTTTTGGCTTGCTGCTAGCCATCAAAATAGATCTTAGTAATCTGAGTTCTGGTGGCTCGTTCTCTTGCTCATTTGGTTGTTTCTCTGGCTCCTCATCTTCATTGTCATCTCCATTTTTCGATTCCCTACGCCTTCCTGCTTCTACTGCTGCAAAACGTTCTGACAATACTCTAATCTCTTCATGCAACCCTTCATCTATTGCTCCTCTTGCAACTCTTCCTCTACCTCTTCTTCCTGCTTCATCTCTTCCCTGACCTCTTCTTCCTATTTTCATCTTTACTTAGGATGAAAACTGCTTTGATACCAATTGATGCAGACCTGTTGCGATATGTCATAATAACATTGCAGAAATGGAGTTCTTTAGGACTTAATACAAATCCCCTTTATTCATAACAGAGATTAACCTCGGGGGTTAGCCACATACATACGTTACGAATCAACAACAGTGTTTCCAACATTCATACGCTCAAACCAATACATAAATACTTTGTGTGATCAACAGTAGAGCCTTCATATAATACGCAGACTTAAATAATAATCCAAATCAATGCATAAACCAAACAAAATATAACAACGTGTGAGTTCTTTACTGGAGGGTCCCACCGTCGCACTTCGCAATCCCCGCAACTTAGCTTTGAAGCATTAAGGCTAAACCTTAAACTCTGCGCGATGTGATGTTGTGCCGCATTGACATGTGGATTCCTTAAATTCGCATCGCAAATCTTTTAATTTACCCCGCGATAGCCCTTAGCGCTAACTATTATAAACTGCGATTTGTGATCACCGCTCCAATCTCCACCGTTCGATCTAGGACGGATCTGACGGTTCATGCTACACCTCCGCTATAACACTTCACATCGCAAATCAAATTCGTTAACTTGCGAACTGGACTATAAACCTTATCTTTGGCGATGTGCGATATATCTCCGCTTGCTATGTGGTCCTCCACCATTGATCTATTGGATCCAACGGTCTTCGTTGCGCCTACAAGTCCGATTAATATACTTTGCAGTCGACGCAATATTATATTCAACAAAGGAAAATGTACGGTTAAGGCCTTTTTGTGCCTGCAATCCGATTGTTATTCTCGTTGTACATCTTTAATAGAAGCATTCGACTTCAATCAAGATTCAAAGAATTAATTTAAAACATGGAGCTCGATTAAGCACCAAAACACTTAGGCATTATTTGAAAGAGAAATTCGGTTTCAAAGACAGAGATCCTGATCAAAACAAAAAACGCTTAGATAAACTGGAAAAAATGGAAAACACAGAGCCAATCCCTCTAACGGCTGGTTTTTACATTCACTTCCTGTTCTTTATCTCTACTTTCCCTCTACATATGGGAGAACCCCGCAATGGTGGATTTGGTTTCATTTTATCCTTCTCCAAAATCCCCATATGGTTGGGAAACTGTCATTCAGTTTCCAAAACAGTTTATTCAACTTATTTAACTAAATTCTCAACTAATAGTAAATTAACCATTCTTTTATTATGCAAATTACATTGGCTGAGTTAGCCCAGATTAAACTTAAACAAAATACTTTAAAAACAAAGAAAGACAAAATCTTCAAATGCTTAGGACTACTAGCCCTCTTTCCGAGCCACAACATGTGGCCAACTTTGTCACATTGTTGGCTTTACCTTAATGCTCCTGCATCAAAATCTGTGCTTCTTTCTTAGTGGATGTCAAAGTTAAAAATGTACTACTATGATAACAAATGATATAACCCTAATAAGTTATATGTCATATAGAAAGTAATGCAGAGAATAAAATCTATTAATAATATATTGAAAAACACACACATTCTATCTCATTAATACTCCCTCAATAAGAGAATACAACTATATAAAGATGGTCATAATTATGGTTGAACATTTTTCCAAAACAGTAAAATATGTTAAAACTATTAACTTACTAATGGTGCAATCTAACTATTTAGCATGTTTATTTTTTAACCAAAATTCGATGTTACAAATTTTGGCAAGATTTCTCACTCTAAAAACCCCCATTGGGAATTTGGATTCTTGAGATTACACGACTCAATATTATGATTATAATACAACTTGTGCTATATTTCGCACAAAATTCACTAAAAAATGTCTTAAAAAAATTAAAAAAAGCATTGAATAGTTAAACTATAGTATTACTAATTTAAATAATTAGAATAAATCTCACACGTAGACACACACACACAATTATAATTGACAAATTCTTCTATAAAGGAAGGGAAAACTCTAATATCAATTAAAAATCCTCTTCTCATCCGTGCTCCTAAATGTGTGATGGCTCAATTCTTAGTTCAAAGTTACACTTGTATTTAGCACTAGCCAAAGATAGGTTTCTTGCTAACTCTTTAAGCATTTCATTCCAAATCTGTGCTAATTTGACATTGAGACAAGTTCTCTACCTCCACATTTTGCTACAAGATTACTCAAACATTCTACTTAATTAGTCGTTCAAATAAGTTGAATTTACTTGAATGTATAAAATCACTCATTGAGACATGGTGAAACTCACCATGTTTTTCAAATGTGTTATGCGACATAAATTTAAAATATCATAATAAACTGGAGTGCATACAAAACATGTGATCATGCCACAAAATTCTAATATAAATAAGAGAGATGAATTACACGATAAATCTTTAAATAATAGAGAATATCCTCCAAATACCCAAATACACCCTAATACATTCGCACATCCCAAACCCATGTTTCCACAATAATACCTAAATAATCTCTATATATACATATTCATATATTGCATACGTAGCAATACCCCTTATTGGACAAACCAATATGACAAATACATTTATCCATTACACATTTAACTTTATACATATTCCCATAAAATCATGTCATATATTTTCAACCTCAAATATACTTTCCTTGGTTATAACAAACTCCTATGTTACATTTAATCTGTTCTTTTGACTTAACTAATGTGAATTGGTTTTGAGTTGGATTTTTTCTTCTGATTTTAAGTAGGTGAAACATTGAGCTCAAATGTAATTTTATGCTTATTAAAAACTTACATTCTCACCAAAACTTTAAAGGTATATGCGTTTGATGATAGCACCCTACACCTTGACATCAAATAAAAAACGGTGGTCACCACAAAAGTGACATATATCTCAGTGGCACGTACGTAGCTCAACTTTAAAAGATCCTATTGGTTAGGAGCATGTCAAGGATTCATTCCTAACTTATCCAATTTTCAACATCATATTATTGTGCTGAAATGGGTCTTATGTTGATATTGCACTAATAAAGAATGTTAAAGGTGAAATGGGCGAAAAGGGGCTTGTCGCAAAATGGTTATATGATAACGAGATTAAAAAAGCATAAAACTCCAACTTGGGTCTTATTCATAAAAGCATATAACTTAGTGGCACGGAAAGTTGGATCTTATACCATGGTTCAACTTGCACATGTTTGTGGTTTTATTCATAATTCACCGATTGCTCAAAATGCACAAAAAGTTGGATTGGTTAGCACCCTTACTTTTTTCCTTTTCCTTAAAACCACACACCCCAAAAAGGGTACCTTCGATTGGTGTTATTTTAATATGCTAGCCTTCAAATACATTACAATCTCTAAGTTACAATCAAGACAACTTAATTATACCCACTTGTTGGCCATACTTTTAACGATGTTCTACTTTTTGTCAACATATTATTTTCATTCACATGACTATGTTTTCCATATGACTTCATAAGGGGCCTCACCTTCAACTTCAACTTACGCCAACGCTTGAAAGTTTATGGAAAAGGCCGATCATTTCAACTATAAGAGGAAACAATGGTCCACCACTACTTTGACAAGTATGAGGTGGATGTACAACTAATGCATACGTTAAAAGATGAATTCCTTCTCATTTTCTTAGACTTTTATTTTCCATACTGAGGCTATAAGTGTTTTCATTTTACCTTTTTTTGGTCCTTCATGTTCCTTGCAATTATTTGAATTTGATTTGGGCCAAGCTTTGTAGAATTATATCCCTGAATGGAAACACTATTATGTTGGTTAAGAATTGTATGTTTGCTATGAATTGTATAGATGATAACAATGATCATAAATTTTACTTATCAATATTTTCATAAGTTTCAACATATTTGTCTTGACTTACAAGCTATTAAAAATTAAGTTGGAAGATATTTGTTTTGACTTATAAGCTATTAAAAGCTCTTACAGTGTCATTGAAGTATAGATAGTATAGATTGAAAGGATTCTTTTTTAATAATTTAAGTGTCTTAGGTTAGGAATGTTTTAATTGAAATGCAGATGTTGATTATATTATAGAAAAAGTGATAAAATCTTATTATATTAAATGGATAGATGTGTTATATTAATAAATTATTAGTGTAAATGCAATTTCTTTTTTATATTGATTAAATATTAAGAAAAAAATGTATTTAATAATAGTAGATGGCAAGGGTCATTGTGACACATGGCAAGGGTCATTGTAAATTTTGGTGGACAAGAATAATCGAAGAATGCTTTGATTGTGCATATGATATTGGGAATCTCCTTGGACTCTCTAAGTATTGATACCCTCGATGAGTCATCACTCCACCAAAAATGTGAGGTTACTTTATTAACCTCCTTTTTTTCATGGGTTTCCTCTATCTGAAAAATGTTAGCCAGCCACCTTGGGGATAGTTTGTTGTGTTTTATCTATATTATTAGTGCATTCATTTCTTCTACAAGATTGGATGCCACCTTATTTCCATCACTCTTTGTTAAGTAGAAATTATCTTAAGCTTATTCATTTTGGACCATATCCTTATTATTCTAATGAAAATAGCTCACTAATTCTACAAATGTTTCATACATGCCAAATTAAAAGACCTTAGAAGTGGTCTATAAACACTCCAATTCCAAACCTTGGTTAAAATAATTCATATTTCCTTATCAATAAAAAAAAAAAAAAGTTTCCCTCAACATTATGCTAATGGATAGATTTACTAACACCTCTCATCATTTTTTAATACATTCAATGACTATTGAATTAGAACACCACGACACAAGGCACTTTAAGGAAACCCCTCCCAAAAATGTTAAGTAACCCATAACTTCTTCAATTTGTATGGAATATGTATAGTGTTAGCAACATGTAACTAACTTTGGTTTAAATTATTAGTTTATGTTTTGTAGATATAGTATGAGTAGGTTAGTTTGTCATGCAACATAGACGAAGGAAAATTGATTACTTTTTAAACTCTCATTATAAAACTCTTAAAGAATACTTGGTATGGTACTAGGTAGAAACAAAAATGTGGTGTACTTATCTTTGGTTCGATAAAGCTACACCCTTTTCACTAACATAAATATACATGCTTCTTTTTTATAATTGGGATTAAAATTTTTAGGCAAACTCGTCGATGCTTAAAAGATCAATGATTAAATAAAATTGGTCCAGTATTTTGTTTTTATTTTAATATTCAAAATTTCATATACATTTTTTCATTTTATTTTATTATTAATACATGCATAACAAAGATATCTTATCCATTTTAAATTATAATAATGTTTAGATGTTTCTCTATAATATAACGACATTAAAAAATGAATAACAATTTTTTTTTATATTTAAAAATTAATAACAATTTTTTATATATATATCCTTTAATTCATAAAAGTTTGTGGGAAATAAATCTTGATATTCATGCAAAAGCTCGACAACTCTGCCAACTGTGTTTTCATCCTAATAATCTCAAATTAGTGTGAATTTTGGATCCTCCTTTAACTCTCTATTCACCTTCTTCGTCCTTATGGGTTGCGTTATGTCAAGTATATCAGGTTCTGGTCGAGAAACTTCGCAATGTACTTTTAAATTTTGGATATTAATATTGCATGGATATTCCTCTTCATCCTCTTCCGCTGTCACATTATAGCATTCCAACGCGTGCTGCAATTGCGCAGTCCAATCGAGTTGCGTCCAAGTTAGCGCAGTTGTAGTTTTAAAAATCCCTGCTCTAACTACCTCAAGGGATTCATCTATACATGGGCAGTCATCTTCAAAACTAAATGTTAGTAGGAACCATTCCACCAAATCGGGCCAGTTCGTTGTTCCATGCCGCAATTCTATCTCCATATACCAATTCATAGGTATCACGTCCAATGTGTGAAAGAATATATGTACCCACTATGGCTCTGGATCTTCTCCCCAGATTGAAGTCCATTGAAACATATGCTCTCAGGGGTCATCTTTATCGTTATATTTTATTGCAATTCTAGTGATTACGTGGTCAAATCTCACCTTCATCAATATGTGGTACTCTTTCCAAATCCCTATGTTTTCTTTATGAGTACCCCACCATCTAGCAGGTGTAGATCGCAGAGCTACGTGCAAAGCTTGGAATCATTTTTCTTCTGGTACTTCTTTCTCAAATTCATCAAGAAATATACTAACATCTCTTATCCAATCATAGTAATGTAAATTACATACCTCTAAAGAGATGTTGTGAAGTGATCTTGTAATTTTGTTACATTGTCTGGTAGAGACTTAGTGCAACCTATTCTACTAATTGTACAATTCTTCATTAGAGTCTTGTCCTGTTCCAAGCTTATCCTTCCATCTGTAGTGGGATTTATCCAATCTTCCTCAGCTATTATCTTGTAGATGTTGTCAATATCTGCATTGCAATACTCATCGCGGACAAGCTTTGTATATTGCACTCCTTTTGATGGGTCTAGAGGAATAATGACCCTCACATTGCCTTGTTCAAACACCATATTTCTCTTCTTTAAATTAATTATCACATCAGTATCAAAAGCCCAATTCAATCCAACTAGTGTCAAATATGGATTTTTTTTCATATACAATTTAGTTACTTCAAAATCTGCAACAACACGCACTCCCTTAATATCTACTACTATGCTAGGGAGCCTTCCCACAGCGCTAATATTATGCTGGTTAGCCATTATTAACTGTGGTTTTCCCAAATCCCAAATCCCAAATCCAGGATTACTTGATCCATCTCATAGTCCCCAATCTACGCAGTTAGTCTCATTTCCCTTCATGTCCTCTTATTATGTCGGTGCAACTTATTTATTGTGTGCCGCTCACTATGTGGTGCTTCCTTTCCAACGCAGTAGTATATCAAGTCCTGGAGTCCTTAAACAACATTTTGAACTCTTAAAAAATTCATGCAGGTTTTCAAAATGATTTAAATATAGCTAGATTGAACTCATTCGTCGTAGCAATCACCTCGGTTTTGTCCTTCTTTGGCATTAAATTCTACAGCGGTTGCGCTCTAGCTGTGGAAGCTCTAGGATTCACGAAGCTTCACTTCACATCCATAAATTTATCCTTTTCTTTTTGTATGTTGAATCCAAGGGAATTTTCTCAGGTCTTCCTAACCCAAGTATCCTCCATCGACTTCATTCCTTCGACCTTATCATCTCCTGTAACTATGCCACCTATTGTTACTATGTTAATGCATGTGTCATATTCACTTGGTTCAAAGGTCATCATCTGTAAGTTCTGTGTAGGCTCATGATTTTGTTTCTCCTGCAGTTTTTCTATCAGAATTGGAAAATATTTTATCAAATGATCAAAATCTCTACAATACCTACAAGAGGCGGCAGTTGGGTTCTGAAAATCCCTCGCGAAGTGTCCAACTTTGCCACAATTTTAACATATGACTTGACCATGGCCTCTACCGACTTCTCCTCCTTGTCTGCGTCCTTGGCCTTGGAACCCTCCGCATCCTATAGGTTGGATGTGTTCCTTGTGTTCCTGCCCTTCATCTTGCATTTTATACGTGCCTTAAGTTTGATCCATCATCAAATCATACATGTGACAGTTCTTTTCATCATGCCCTATTTATCTCTAGAAGTTACAAAACAACTACGTCGAGGTTTGCACATACTTATGCAAAAAACAACACTCTTCCGTGGATGTTGACCTGCAATATTACATATGTTACACCAAACACTTGGTGCTGGGTTCAACGGATTAGGTGATCCACTGTAGATGTATTCTCTGAACACGGGACATTGATCTTTATAATGGTCTTATGCCTTACATTTTATACACTAGAACTCTGAGTGAATTTCTGACCTGAATTCCTTACCCTTCTTTAGATCTTGCAACTCCAAATGCATTTGCTGCTAGTAGGATTTGAATCTACTGTACGCCTACTTTGGTATCTATGACCGGTAAAGCTTCCAACTTCATCACAATTTCCAGAGCTTTGAACCTGTTTTTTGTTATCTTATGTTGCTTAAAGGTAGCTCGATATATGGAAATAGCGCAGAAATAAACCTACTCCTTATGCTTCTTCAAGAATTGGAAATTGTACTATTCCCATTAATATCTTAAAACTTTGATCTAATTCCCAAACAATCATTTGTCGCTTGTTTGATCTCCTTTTAGTTCGCAATACCATGAGTTGTGACTTTAACTTCTTAAATTTTGTTGTAAGTGCTTTCTTTGTCTCATCCAATGTGGCAACTTGATTCGTCGTAAAATACTTCATGTACCTTCATCGCCCTTTCCCGCAACATGGTGACAAGCCGGTACCTTCTTTATATCGTTGTTGGTTACTTATTGCGCTTTCCTTCGCCTTAATGACAAACCAAAATTGATCAGGATCCTCTAATTTCTGACCTCTAAAAATAGGCATCCTGAACTCATTAGCCATGTCTCTTGGGGGAGGTGGGGGTGGAGGGAAAGTATGGGGAGGGGGTGGGGGGGTGAGGGAAGTAGCGGGATGGGTGATCTGAAATGACTGTATTATTTTTGTTGTGCTAAGTATCTTTTCAGTTTATAAACATGTGCATAATCAGTTCATTATCTTGCTTAAGGATTGAGATGTTTTTCCATGAATTGTAGATGATTTCAGGTGAATTAGAAGCATAAAACAAGCACGAATAACACTGAAAAGCAGTGTAAAACAGTTAAATAATTCACCACATATAATTTACACAACAAGCGTGATGAAGCAGTTCAGCCCTCCTGGGCTACATCTGTTGGTCCAACTCCCAATGGCATGTTCATCTTTCATTATGCTCAAAATTTTGCAAACACATGTAGTTATAGTGATCTAATGGATATTTTCTCTGCACCAATGGCTCCAAAATTCTCCAATTATTCAAAAATGACTCTTCATTCACTTAGAATGGGTGAAAATTGTGTCTCTTACTCTTTTTCCTAGTTACACCTAGAAAAACTCCACTAAAAGTGGAGGACTCCACTTATCTAGAGTTAAATTAGGAAATTCTGCCTTTTTTAGCGTGCTAGCCAAACTTATGTCTAAAAGACCACAGCATTTCAATTTAGTGGTTTGGGCGGTTGGGCACATGCCACCCCAAACCCCGCGGTTACATTAATGGTTGGGCAGAACTCACATCATCAACTACAGTTGGAGGTTTAACTGTGGGTTGAACGGTGGTTGGGTAGCGTTTAAACTGCGTGGAATTAACAATGAACGTTGCCATGTGACAACACGATGAATTACTGGTGGAAATTTTTGGACTGTGGTTTGTTAAATGCGCAGTTGTCGTTGTAACATGTGCCATGTGAACACTGCTGCGGGGAGCGCCGGCGGTCCCCAACCCCCAAACTCCACTACACTCAAAATTAAATAGAATCCGCGAATAGTTAGGGTAAGAAATAATCGTGTAGCTCGGGCAGTGTGGTGTGTGCGTGCTCTACCAGAGGTCTCGCAGTCGATTCCTACAAAGTCCCAAAAATTTTACACTGGCATTCCAGGGACACGTGGCGGCCTCAGGGCTGGCCACATGGCAGCCTGTCATTGGCCCTCCGAAAACCCATTCAATGGATATTAGTGTGACACTTGTCAACCCATTATTGGCCCGATGAAAATGAATATTCCGATAATTTTCCTTTTTTGCTGATTGTACTTCCACCCTGTTGACTGTGCATCCCAGTCAAACCTGTCACAATTTTACCTGTTTGGCATTTCGATCAGAACGTGATATCTCCCTCATACGACATTGGTTTTTCGAACAGTTCGTGGCACCAGAATTAGGAAGATGAGATATACACAACCATCCTAGTTTCAACCCAATATTGTAAATTTGAATTTTGAGAAAAATTTATGAACTCATGATCACTCCTCCCCATTAGGAAGCTTTTGGACCCAAAAAGACTTGATTACCTGTTCAGTAGATGAAGGTACAATTCCCTCACCTTTCCAACCTCCATCCATTTTTCCTTGCTTTGTTTAGTGCCTTTGAGCCCAACTCGAAGGTAGTCAACACTTCCCCTCTTGGATGATCTTGTCCTCCTGTCATGAATTGTATCTTCTTTGAGCTCATCCAAAACTTTTGGTGAGAAATATTCAATAGAAGGTAGCTGAACATCACTTCCTTGATCATCGATTAAAGGTGGCTCATACAAACGTAATTTTTCAACATTAACAACTGAATACATTTGCATATAGGAAGGCAAGTCAAGTTGAAATGCATTATTAGCAACTTGGTTTATGATCTTGAAAGGACCATAGCGAATGGGTTTGAGCTTTTTACCTTCCCCTTGCATCCTTTCTTTGTTAATGTGAAACCATACCTCATCTCCCTCTTGAAACTTATGATCAACTCTATGTTTTTCATGCCTCTCTTTGTATTTTCTTTGACTTTTCTCAAGCTTTTCTTGAGCTTGTTGATATATAATCTGAATTTTCTCAATGAAATTTCAAGGCTTGTCAATATCACTATGACCATCAATTGCAACATCCTTCCCAAAGATGAATTCTAATGGAAATTTAGGCAAATAAACAAGGCATACTTCAAAATGTGATGTTTTAGTTGAAGAGTACTTTTCCCAGTTGTAAGCGTGCTAAATGTAATACAGTTTTTCATCCCACAACTTAGGATGTTTGCTACAATATCCTCTCAATAGATGCACAACGGTTCTGTTCACCACGTCGGTTTTTCCATTTGTTTGTGGATGAAAAGCGATACTCTTTTTCAACTTTGTGTCCATAATCTTCCATAGATTTGACCAAAAATTCCCAATGAACCTGGAATCCTTGTCACTAATAATAGAAGTTGGCAATCTAAAATGAACCCAAACATGTTGAAAATAAGGTTCAACAATTTGTTCAGTAGTAATGTTTTTCTTACATGGCATAAGTATACACATTTTACTGAATCTATCTACAACTAAATAAAGATAATCATGTTATTTGCTTGACATAGGTAGACTTCCAACAAATTCTATGGATACACTTTCCCATGGCCTTGATGGTACCAGTAGTGGCATGTACAACCAAAGCTTCCTATTACTAGGCTTACTTGTTGCACACATAGAACAACCTCTTATTAAACGTGACACACTATCTACCATGTGAGGTGGTGCGGGAACCCAACCACCAAAACCCAGAATCTTCATACCATGCATGCATCTCAGCATTTTGACAAATCAAACCCTCAATGTCTGGCAATTCCAACAACTTAATTTGCGGAAGCTCTCAAAGATCTTGTTCACAAACTTCTATGGTTTAGAAAAATCCATGCTTCAAAATCAATTTTCATACACTCAACCCCAAAACTTCACTTCAATCCAAAATTAGAAACTTCATGCGGAAGTTTCCTCTTTTTATACTTTAATCTATTGTTAAATCTCATTCCAATAACATTCACATAACTGAGGTTGTTCACAAATGAAATTACTTTTCAATACCTCATTCTCATATGGCTTTTATTTCTGGAATTTTAAAATCCCAACTCTGATAAAAAAAATGTGCACCCTATGCTTTAAACTCAACACGGCAAACTCATACTACGCACATCAATTTCTTGCATTCAATTTAGATTCAAGCTTACTTGTTTAATGCCAGTGAGAATCCAGTGCTCCAAATCCATGCCAAACGTTTTCCAATATATATATGAAACAGCTACTGAAACACTGCATCATCGCTCTGTCATATTATGCATTTCCTTTCACGAGGTTTCTACGCTATTAAACCCAGTAGTTGTGGATCGATTCCAGCGCTGATTCAGATCTGCTGCTTGGAATTCGATTTCCCTGAATCTGACTTACACATTCTTCTCTCATATGGGTATTTTTTCTCTACAGAAATCAACTTTGAAACCTTCACAACTCATAACTGATGCTTCGAATTGCCAAGTAAACTTCTGGCAATTGCTGTGGGTATTAAATCCCAATTGTACGTTGCCTTTGTTGCTTTGAACAGTCAATTAAACATGGGGATCGATTCATGAATCTGGCATTTATAAATTTTTAACCAGCAAATTTATACAATTTTAAAATTTCCCAAATCGATTTCTATACAATTGCATACCGATTTTATGTATCAAACTCAAACTGGCTTGAGTTAATGCCAGCGCCCTTGATTTATACAATTCACTATTGCTTTGCCTTTACACTGCACAAACTCAACCAGATTATTCCAGAAACAATGTTAATTCACCATTGCTCTGCCTTTACACTGCACAAACTCAACCAGATTATTCCAGCAACAATGTTCTAATGCTGCTGTTCAAACTCGTCTTCTTTTACATTACCTTACGGTTCGATCCTAATACTGATGTTCCAGAATTAAAATGCAGATAATTACACACTGGTCTTAAATTAAAACACTATTCACAAAGGAATAACCAGAATTCCTTTTGATTCAATCCACAGAGATCTTATATCTGTTTCTGCTTATGCCACTTCAAACTATCGAATGCAAATTAATAGATTAACACCCAGAAACAAATCTTTAATTATTTCTTGCTTCTTGAATGAACCAGTCATTTCAGAATTCAAACTGAATTTTCCAAACATACATTCCTGCTGAAATCGACTTCAAACACATCTTCAAAGTTCAGAGACTAACTTGCTGCATTCCTCAGACATCAGTATTTCATATAAAAACCAGATTCAGCATTGATTTCTTCAAATTGAAATTCACTAACCCTTTATGCAACGATTTTCATATATATTTCCAGAGTTGAAAACATGAATTTCGCCTTTTTCAATAGTGATTACTACAGTCAATTAGAATCGATCCAAATTTATGACTAAATTACCCACTTTCACAATAGTGAAATCGACTTCTTCAAAGCTGGTATTAAAATATCAATTTGCACCAGATTCAACTCCATTTACAGAAATTAATACCCAATTTCTAAAATTCACCAATAAAGCTCTAAAACTCACACTTATCATATTAATAAACAAAATACTTACAAATTTTTCTCCCTGGCCAGATATTCAATATTTAGGCCCTTTACAAATTGCTGAAGGTTTACAGCCTTGCTGTTCAAGCCTACTCTCAATCTCACACTCTCTCACAATCTCAATGTATCTTTTTCTCAAAAACTCCTTCCTATTTATACAATTTAAAAAATGATCTAATTAAATGCTCAATCCCCTTAATATCTCATCAAATCCCTAAATCTCTCAACATCCCTAAAAGATAGATTCTCATCCCTAAAACTTAGAAACTAATCCCAACTTAGGCTCCTTTATTAATTCTAAATAATCTAGAAACTAATTTCTCTCACATTTACAATTTCTCACAAATAATTAATTAATCACTCAAAATAATATTAATATTTACATGAAATTTTAATATTTCTTCAAAACATCAAACCCCCTAGCTTAGGTAAAATACAATGTGTTTTTCGGAGATGATGCTCTGTCAGCAAGGGCCAATAACAATACCTGCGCGGAGTACTTTTAGGTGTTTTTTTAACTTACCCCAAAGTGTCCCGAAATAAGAGATGAATAGCCTCTCTCCTTGTGGTATACTCATATTTCCCAAATGAAACAACAAATTTTTATGCATGTGATAATCTTTTTCTTCAACTTCATTCCCTTCCCTCAAACTAGCATACACATCTTGAAAATCAATGTCATGTGCATATTGTTCTATGTAACTCTCATGTACAACATAATCATTTTTTAGTAAAGTAGATGCACTAATGATTGGTCCTGAAAGAATATCAAATTTTTTTTTGAAAATACATTTCTTGTACCTTATAACCAAATGAAATTGTTGAAGAAATCCCATCCACCTGAAATGTCTTGATTGCTGCAATTTTGTTTGTGACTGCAAGTACTGTAATGGTTGGTGATCGATATGTACAATAGTCTCTTTACTCATAAAGTAGTGTTTCCACTTCTTGGCACTTTTTACCAACTCATATAGTTATTTTTCATATGTAGTATAATTAGTTACAACACCATTATATGTTTCAGAATGAAAAGAGATAGGCTTACCATGTTGCAAAAGTACTGCGCCCATGGCATAAACACTAGCATCATTTTGTATCTCGAATGGTTGTCTCAAATTTGGTAATGCAAGGACTGGAGCTGAACTGATCTTGTATTTTAAAGCTTCGAAAGCTTGTTTTTGCTTGCCTCCCCATAGGAATCCTTTCTTCACACTTGTCACTGCATTCATAGGAGCTACGATGGAATAAAATTTAATAATAAACTTTCTCCAATATTGAGCTGCACCTAAGAAACTTCTTACCTTGGTTACTGTTTTGGGTGTGGGCCAATTAAAAATGGATTCCACTTTAGAAGGACTAATTCTCAACTCTCCTCCTCCTACAATATGTCCCAAATATACCAAAGAATTCTTTCCAAACTCACACTTTGGCATCTTAAGAAACAATTTCTCTTTCTTCAAAATATCAAGCACTCTATTCACATGCACGACATGTTCTTCTCTTGTTTTGCTGAAAATTAAAATTCCATCTAAGTACACATTCAAAAATTAATCAAGGAATGGACAAAAACACTATCCATAACACGCATGAAATTTTCTAGTGCATTACACAAACCAAATGGCATAACTAGCCACTCAGAGTCCTTGTTTGGTTTTGAATGTAGTTTTCCATATATCACTTTCTGCAATTCTTACTTGATGATATCCACTTCGTAAATATAACTTAGAGAAAAACTTTTCTTCTTTCAACTGCTCAATCAAATAATCTATTCTTGGGAGTGGGTAACGATTCTTTACCTTAATCTTTTTCAAAGCTCGAAAATCTACACACATGCGCCAAGTCCCATCTTTCTTTCGTATCAAGACTATGGGTGAACCACATGGCGAGGTGCTTGGAATTATGATTCCTTTATCCAACATCTCCTTGATTTTCCTCTTTATTTCAACATTCTCCATTATCGACATGAGATACATGCTGATGTTTGGAAGAGGAGAATCTTGTTGCAACTAAATCTCATGTTGAATCTCTCTTTTTGGAGGCAATCTTGTTGGCTCCTGAAACATCTCATGATGTGCATTAACTACATTATATAAATCTTATTTCAACTTAGGATCACATCCCTCAAATTTCTCATGATTAACATAAGCTTTAGGCTTAATAATAAGAAGAACAAAATTCTTACTTGAATTTACCAGCCTCTTTACCTGTCCAACATTTACCATAGCAATATTTGTCTTCTTGCGATGTGCTCTAAAAATGAACTCCTTGCCATATTTGAATAAATGATACTTGTTCTCATGGATATATAAGATCACTTTCCTATCATACAAGTAAGGAATTCCCAACACAATACCTGTTATATCAAGTAGAACCACATCTAATTCAACTGTGTCATCAAAATTTGTAGTGATTGCAAACCGCAATATGCATTTCTTTGAAACCTATAAATTTTCATCCTTACAAATCCAACCCAATGGATATGTTTTGGATGTGGTATTGTCTCAAGGTTAAGTTTCTTGACCAAGTCTTCAAAGACTAAGTTTTTTTGTGACCCACTGTCAAACAATGTGTCAATCTTGGTATGCTTGGATATGACCCTCACATGAAACAGTTCAATTCGTTCTTCTTAATTTGATTTATGTATGTGACAGTTTTATGTACTAGTACTGGGTTTAGTTTCAGTTTATTTTCCCTTCATGTTCTTCAATCCCATGGCTGTAATCTTAGATTCATCACCTGAATCATCTCCTAAGTCATGTTGAGTTGTAGCAACATTTTTTTGTTTCCCTTTGTTACTGGGTTTCTTTGGCCTCATTTCAGGATGTAATTTACAACAATGAGTTTCATCATGGCCTTCTTTTGAACAATGTTTACGAACCAATTTTTCTCCCTCTTTCTTAACAGATGCCTTTTTGTTTCTTTTACCTTTTGAGGTCTTTTCATTGGATTTACCCTTAAAAGGTTTGTTTCTACCCTCTTTAGAAATGTTCTTCCCTCTAACTTCTAGATGTGTGGCCTGAACACATACTTCATCTAGATTGGTGGGGTTAAACATGAGAATAATATGTTTTAGGTAGCTATGTAAGCCTCCTATGTACTTGAGCAAAGTATCTTGGCTCTGAAAATCTACCCCTAATAAGAGAGCTCTTCTCCTAAATTCTTCGGTGTATTCTTGCACATTTTGTCCCTTCAATTGCCTAAAGTTTTTCCAATTCATTATGGCTTTCTGCATATGAGGTAATGGATAAAAATGTTTTATAGCAGTAATGAAATCTGACCATGATAGAATAATCTTACCATGTTTTCTGATCTCCTCCTTTGTCTTGGCTTCTTACCAAACAAGTGTTGCACCTTCCATTCTCAATGAAGATAATTGTATTTTGGTATCATCATCTTGAAGGTTTTGGATTCTCAAATAGACCTCCATTTGCCTAATCCAATTATCAAGCTTTTCTACATTGAATTCACCATTAAACATTGGCAATTAAAACTTAACATCAAGTTTTAAAAAATTACTTTCACCAGTGTTCTTTGACTTGTGTGGTTGATGTACTGAAGAAGAAGTAGAGGATGATGATGATGAGGGTGAAGATGATGGATCTCCATTGCCTCCATTTCCTCCATTTCCATTCTTTGATTTATCTTGGTCATTGTGATCTCCTGAAGACCCCTATCCTTCCTTATGAATTTTGGATCCTTATCCTTCTAATCTCTCATTCCTTTCTTGATAATAGATTCTAACCGTCTCAGTCATGTCAAGAAATGCTTTCTTGAACACTCTTTCTTCCTCCTTGGGATCAACTTCTTCATGGATTTATCCTTCCTCTTGGGACATGCTTAATGTAGGTTATGCTTCCTTAGGAGGTGAACTAGGTGGTGGAGATTGTGGAAATATTTCTCACCTTTGTTTTGGCTCCTCTTGAGACCCTTCTTCTCCCCCCAATTTTCCTTCTCCTCTTTTGAGCTTGAGCCTAGTAAGCATCTAAAAACTTGCAAACATTTAAACAATTATTTGCACTACACAACACTAGAGAATAAAACTCTAGCTCTGATACCAATATGATATGAAAGGATTGTATTAGTTTTGTTGTGCTAAGATTTTTTTCAGTTTATAAACATGTGCATAATCAGTTCATTAGTTTTCTTAAGGATTGAGGTGTTTTTCCATGAATTGTAGATGATTTTAGGTGAATTAGAAGCATAAAAGAAGCACAAATAACATTGAACAACAGTGTAAAATACAGAAATAAGCCACCACATATAATTTACACAACAGGCATGATGAAGCAGTTCACCCCTCCTGGGCTACATTTGTTGGTCCAGCTCCCAATGGCATGTCCATCTTTCATTATGCTCAAAATTTTGCAAGTACATGTAGTTACACTACTCTAATTACTATTTTCTATGCACCAATGGATACAGAATGCTCCAATTAGTAAAAAATGACTCTTCATTCACTCAGAATGGGCGAAAATTGAGTCTCATACTCTTTTACCCAGTTACACCTAGGAAAAATCCACTAAAAGTGGAGGTCTCCACTTATCTGGTGTTAAATTAGGCAATTCCGCCTTTTTGGGCACGCTAGCCAAACTTCTACCTAAAATATTAGAGCATTTAAATTTAGTGGTTTGGGTGGTTGGGCACATGCCACCCCAAACCCCGTGGTTACATTAATGGTTGGGCGGAACCCACGGCATCAACTATGGTAGGAGGTTTAACTTCGGGTTGGACAGTGGTTGGGTAGTGTTTAAACCGCGCGGAATTAACAACAAACATTGCCATGTGACAACATGATGAACTGCTAGCGGAGACTATCGGACTATGGGTTTTTAACTGTGCAGTTGTCATTGTAACATGTGCCATGTGAACAATGTTGCGGGGGCCGCTAGTGGGTTGGTACTGTTGGTGGTCCCCAACCCCAAAACTCCACTACATTCAAACTTAAATAGAACCTGCGAATAGTTAGGATATGAACTAATCATGTAGCTTGAGTAGTGTGGCATGTGCGTGCTCTATCGGAGGTCCCCTGATCAATTCTTGTGGACCCCCAAAAAATTTATACTATCATTCTAGGAACACGTGGTGACCTCAGGGCTGGCCACGTGGCATCCGGTGATTGGCCCTCCAAAAACCCATTCAGAGAATAGTAGTCTGACACATGTCAACTCATGATTGGCCTGATGAAAAGGAATATTTTGATAATATTCCTTTTTTGCTGATTGTACCTCCACCCTGCTGACTATGCATCCTAGTCAAACCTATCGTAATTTTACCTGTTTGGAATTTTGATCAGAACGCGATATCTCCCTCATACGACTTCGGTTTTTTGAACCATTCATGGTGTCGGAATCATGAAGACGAGATTTAATAAACCATCCTAGTTTCAACCCAATCTTGTAAATTTTAATTTTGAGCAAAAATTATGAATTCATTGTCAATGGGGAATCCTAGAGTTTCCCTGATTATCTCCAAATCCTAACTACGATGCACCTCTAGGGGTTGCGGGGTTACTTTCTTCTTATTCTCCTTCAGATTCACTTAACAATGTACTCTGATCAGTCTCAATGAAATTGTCGTGATCTACTCAATATCACTTTCCACTTCACGTAGACCCAAACTTACTTCTTCCAAACATCAATATGATTGCATGCACAATACACCCTTTTCACATAAAAAAATCTTAATACACAAATTTAAATAATTCAAGTACTTACCTTGTGAAACCTTTAAAAATATTCGTTTGGATTCATTGTAGGATACAGACGTGTCTATGGCGATCTCATTTATAAATCCTCCCAAAATACCGTCGATATAGAAATAAACAACTCTTGAGATCTTGTTATTGGTCTCCTTGAGTTGTTGTAACAATTCAGTGCTCCACGTAGTAGGGTCTTCATTCTTAAAAAAAGTATTATTCTCAGTTAGCCTCGATAACCATTCATGTAATTCATTAGAAAATGATGAGAATAAAATCTTGTGTTGCTCTGTAAAAAGATACCTCTACAACCAAGCTTCAATTGACAGTCACAGATTTCTATTTTCTTGAACTGCGAACTCTTGTTCTTTCGTATCTACCTAATCTTGTATTTCCTTTCTTGTCGGATGCCACATCCACATATCCCTAAATCAGATCATGGTCCCGGCAATGGAACCATTTGTTGGCTTGGAGGGGTTCGACCTAGGTTCATATTTAGCTACCCGACCAACAAAACCCTCTATTACCGGCCCCTTTCGGAACAACCTGTAGTGCAGGTCACAGTCTCACCCGAGGCAATATTGGGGGATTTCATAACCAGGTTTTTGCATCCAAAGGGAAAATAGTATGTGGATATATTGCTAGGCTTCTTTCTTACAATATTGGCGCAGATGCAATTATCTATTTTCATAGTCTATGCCATATTCATCACTAAATACTATTGCGCACTGTGACTTTATCAATATTATTCAATAATCAACACATTATAACACATATAAACAATATAAAATACTTTGCGATGCATAAAACAACTTCAAGTGTAAATAATAATCAAACTACACATATATACACAACAATGCTTCAAACTTCCTTTTCTTTATGAAGGATTTGTCTTCTTTAGTACAATACTTCTCTGACCCACACACATAGCTGTGGGTGGTCTGCACGCACAGCTCCAGACTCTTCAAGGCCTCTACACACACACTTGCAGAGCCTTTCCTAATACCCAAAATAGACTAACAAAGATATTCAACAATTTTCGCTCATACAATGATTACATTTTTTTCTTCGAATTTTCATCTCATTGCCTTATATATCAATTTCATACATAGAATACCATGGTACACATATCGTGGGAAAACTAAAAAATAACAAAATAAACATGATCCCTTTACAGAAAGAGGGGCTTTGACCCGCCCCAAAGCCCTTGAACTCGTAAAATTCCGTGTAGTTAATTTATCTTCGTTGGACCGCAAAGTCTGCTCCTTAAGTTGCAGAGTATTTTGACTCAAAATTGTACCAAGTTGGGCCTTGCCCAACAAACCCTACTGCATAAACCCTAACCTTTGTCACACGTATGATAAAAATGACCCAATAATAGTGCCAAAATACTTCGGTTTCTTCTCCTTCTCTCTTCGTTGGATGATAGGATCCGATTTCTCCTTTTCTTGCACTTCTTTATGTATTTCATATGCTTGAGAAATTCTCCTCAAGTGAGGCCGAGTACTTCTATATATAGTGATATGTCCTTGTAAAATAGGTCGACTTTAATTTTTTAGAAAGATCTTCATCTCCCTTTTAAGTTTGACATGAGGTAGTACTTGTCACAAGGTCTTAGAGGGTTTGTGACTCAAATAAATTCTCTTTTTACAATGTGTAACATGCCCAACTAGGTCTTCAATACTTGAAATTGACTTAAAAATTTCATGACATGATTGAAAAACCTAATAGCTCATAATGGTAGCTTCATCTATAAAATAAAATTCCTTAAACATGAAACCCATGACTCGAGCATTAAAAAATAATTTTATTTTTCTTCTTTACATCAATTTCATAAAATAATTATTACACATGTCATTATGAAGACTGAACCTAGTTACATAATTCAACACTCCCTCTTAACCAGGGAGGTATTCATAATCCATACAAGGTGCTTAGACATTCTCAACATGAAGAATTCTCATAAAAAGAGTCGGATTGGTAACCCATCTGTCTAGCATCATATCATCCAACATTGTCACAAAGAAAGGCCTTGACTAAATTCTCTATCTGTCCACAATATTAGAGCTCAAGGTTGGTGAGATGATTGATGTATAGACACCCTCATCATTGTCTCTCTCGGAACATACCCCGCCTGGGTTCTCTCAGAGTATGTTCGATCATGACTATTGTTATCTTGGATTCCAGTCCTCAAATAATTTTGGTCCTCTATGAATACTCTTATCTTGGATGCCCTAACACATCCTCAAAGAGTATGGGATGCCAAATGCTTACCCAATCCTCCATTCTATCTTCCCAAGTGAAGAAAATAATGCTGTGTCTATCTCTCCCTCTCAACTTAGAGAGGACATACCCATTCCACTTAAGGAATGTATCCATTCCTATAGAAGGAATGTTCCCAATATCCCTCTTAATTAGGGACTTGACCAAGCTCCCTATTGACCACAAACTTGTTGCCAACAAATCTTTAGGTGGAGATCATGGGATAACCAACGGCTTGTATAACTCCTTCCTTTGATGTCATGAATTTCTTCTTTGTTATAAAGTCTACATATTTTGGGACTTTTTCGTAGGGCACAAACCATCCATCACTTTCATCTATGAGTTATGTCATTCATGTCATCATTTATTTCATTGGAAAGTGATCCATTAGTCCATATCTGGCCTTCCTTCATGCCATTCTTGTTGGAAATGTTGTCATTGATGGCAATAGAGGCAGAAAAGACAGAGACAGACAAAGGAGGCAGCAGATGCAGAGACAGGGAAAGAACAACAGCAAAAGACAACAGGTAATATTTATAGAGAGCAGTTGAGGCAGAGGTCAAGCAGCAGAGGCAGAGGCAGAAAATACAGAGGAAGAGATGAAACGGTCATGCAGTAGAGGCAGAGGTCGAGTAGTAGAGGTACAACGAAAGCAGAGGTAGAAGCAGAAAGGCAAATGCAGAGGCAGAGGCAGAACCGTTATCGCAGAAAGGCAGAGGCAGAGGCAGAGCCATTATCATAGAAAGGCAGAAGCAGAGGCAGATTTTTATTCCAAGAATCACTACCCCAACTGGTAGATACACTAAACATAAATTCCGAGAACCGTAACCCAGGCGGAGGATACATAAACAAAATTCCGGGAATCTTAACCCAATCGGCAAAGTATATATATAAACCTTATTCCGAGAATCATTGCCCCAGCCGAAGGATATATATAAGGTTCTGCGCAAGATTAAATGACTAAAGGTCCCATTGTTCTATTTTTAAAACAAACAAAGTAATATAAGGTGGGACCCTTATGAATCACATCGGAGAATATAAGGGCAGCGGAACAGGTTAACAACAGGTTGCGATTGCGATTGAAGTTCCGAACCCAATGGGTCTATAAGTTTTGATTTTATAGATTTGAGTTCCGGTCTAATCGCATCAGCACATTTAAATGAACAGTGGTCAATCGCATCGGAGTGAAAGCAGGGCAGCAGGACTTGCAACTAAAAGTTGCAATTGCGATTAATCGCAATCGGAGTAATCTCATCGCATCAGAGTAATCGCATCGCATCAGAGTAATCGCAATCGGAGCAACAGAGTACAGCCATATTGGAATATGCAACCAAAATTTGCGATTGCGATCAATCGCAATCAGAAAGCTCTGGAGGAGATTCATTGCATCAGAGTAAAATAGAACAGCGGATCATTGAACCATGCGATTGCGATGATGCGATCTAATCGCAACCGTTGGATCCTGGATGATAGCAACCATTGGATCTTAAAGGAAGTCAGAGTGGGGCCTACATGAATTCAAACTCGAAAATAAGGATTTCCTTTGTTAAAGAGCATCTACAGATAAAAGAGAAATATAAAATAAAACATTGAAATGCCAAAGTATGGTCTGGTGGGACCCTCGCTCATCGCATCGGCGGAAATCAGACAACCAAAGGCACAAGAGGATCTCTGAAGTTTGCGATTACGATTGGAAAGTAAAATAAGGTGGAGAATATATATGAACCAATATATATATATATATATATATATATATATATATATATATATATATGTAGTGTGGGACCATCACATCGGCACGAAGGCTGAGCAGTGGAACATATCAATGAAGTTTGTGATTGCGATCAATCGCATCGGAACAATCGCAAAGGGTGTAATCGCAATTGGAAATCATCGGAGGAGACTCATCGCATCGGAGCACAAAACAAAGTTTGGATGGTGGGCCCGAAAGGGCATTTTATATGTTAAACAGGATTTTACTACTATGCCGAGAGTTGATTTAAGTTGTATTAAAAAAGGCAGTTTGTATGTTAAAACTTATTATAATTATGCCGAGAGCTGAAGTTGTGTTATATATAAAAGGCGTTGTTACATATACATAGTAATTACACCATGGCAGTGCACATATCAAAACGACTTATTATTATTGTGCCGAGAATAAATTAGCTTGATATAAAAAACACAGTTACATATGTATGGCATATGGCCGCTACCCTGTGATAGTGAATAAGGAAACAAATAGAGACGAAAAGGACAAAGACACAGTCAAAGAAAATACAAATGCGCAGCAAGCCAAGAGATTAAATGAGTGAGCTGGAGTTTGCATTGTAATTGAATGTAAATGATTTTAATTTATATTGTTGTGATGCATTGGCAAGTCTTCGGAAGAGAAAAAATATCCCACTGTAATGATAAATTGGTACCTACAGTTATATTTTTTGAATGAGCGGATAAAAGAGATGAGAAGGCAGAAGGAAAAGAGACATGGCTGTCCATTTTGAATTCCCAGTAGAATACAAACAACCATGAAGCTATTTTTTATAAAAAAGGGTAATATCCAAGGGGAGAAGGTGATGAAATAGAATGAGAGAAGAAGAGAGTGTGCAGCAGAATTGAAAAGAGTTGAAGAAAATAAGAAAGCTGCAAGAGGTGAGAGAGAGAGTAAATATAGAGAATGCAGAGTATAGAAGATTGAGGCAGAGAAGATAAAGAAAAGAAGAGTAGAAAGAGATGCTACAGATCAGATCTGATATCTGAGGTAAGTCAACAAACATTCCAGTTGATAAATTGAGGAAGTTGGAGCTTCCCTATCAAGTTGAAGCTTGATAGCTGTCAGTTGTAGCTGACTGAGGTTGGAGCCTCCTGTAGGTTGGTGCCTGCAGAAAATTGAAGGGAGTTGGAGCTTCCTTGCAAGTTGTAGCTTACAGAATTGAGGTAGGAGCCTCCTGTAGGTTGGTGCCTACAGAAAATCAGTGGTGAGAGGGAGTTGGAGCTTGCCTTTGCATCACAACAATAATAAAATGTGGTTTTCTCCCTTTATGGGTTTCCACTTATATATGATGTCTCTGTGCATGATGTCTATGTGTTGATGTGGTTTATCTAATCTGCTTAATACTTGTTGCTCACAAATTAAGACTGTATCTGTTTGATACTTGCTGCTCACTAATAAATATTGCTCACATATTAAGTTGATCATGAAGTGAAGGTGTAAATAAGTTTTAAGAGAAATTTTTTAAAAGTCCATGTATGTGTTAAACTGATTCACCCCCCCCCCCCTCTCAGTTTAACTAAGAATTCAACAATTGGTATCAGAGCAGGTCCCTTTGTACCAGTTTAACAACTGAAAGGAGATTCTAGGTTCTCAGGATGGCTAGTAAAGAAGGATGCTCAACCAATAAAGCCCCTTTCTTTACAGGTGCAAATTATGCCTTCTAGAAAATCAGGATGAGGACATACATAATGTCTCTAGGAATAGAAGTTTGGGGTGCTGTGGAATTAGGATATGCCCCAAAGGCAACTGACTCAGAGAAAGAATCCAAACAAGATTTTGTAGCTAACGCAAAAGCCATGAATGCCATCTTGAATGGATTGTGTGAAGTAGAGTTTATCAAAGTAATGCACAAAGACACTGCCAAAGAGATGTGGGATACTCTGGAGAACATCCATGAGGGAGACAAGAAAGTAAAGACTGCCAAACTTCAAGTCTATAGAGCCCAGTTTGAGAACTTAAAAATGAATGATGATGAAGACATTGATAGTTTCTTCCTAAAAGTTGCAGAAATTGTTAACAATATGAAAGCTCTTGGAGAAACCATGCCAGAAAGTATAATTGTGCAAAAGATTCTAAGATCTCTTCCATCCGGGTTTAATCCCAAGGTGTCTGCAATAGAAGAAACAGTTGATTGGGAGACCTTGACCATGAACCAGCTACTTGGAAATTTAACAGCATATGAGATGAGGCTCCCACAGAAGAAGCCAAGTACGAGGGAGGCAGCCTTTAAAACAGAAAAGAAGAAAGAAGAAGAGGAAGACATATGCTCTTGCTCGGATGAAGAAGAGGAAAAATTTGTCAAGAAATTGGATAGAGGCTCAGGTAAATACAAAGGTAAACTTCCTTTCAAATGCTTTAACTATGGAAGAGTTGGACACTATGCTGCTAAGTGTCCTCACAAGAAAGTAAGGAATCAGGCTCAAGAGTCAGAGAAAAATACATCAAAGAACTAGCAGAAAGGAAAGAAGTTCAGCAGAAAATCCTTCTATGCTCAACAAGACAGCAGTACATCTGAAGATCCAGATGAACTCTCAAGTGAAGATGGAACCTCTGAATTTTTATTGATGGCTATATAAGAACTTGAAGGTCTCCTACTAGAATATGAAGAAGAAGAAGGTGAAGTCGACCTTGAGGGGGAGCTAAGAAGTGCTCTGGAAGAGATTGATAGACTCAAGCTGAAATGCAAAAAACAAAAGGACATTCTCCTCAAGTATGTACAAGAAGAACATAATTCAGAAGTCTTGATGCAGCTAAAGATAGAGCTTGAAGAAGCCAAGAAGATAGAGGACATGTTACTTAAGCAAATCAAGGAAAAAACTTAGGAACAAGAAAAGTTGGAAGAAGAAGTAGTATTTCTCAAGAAGAAATTAGAAAATGCTCAAATGAAAGTGGTTATAAACTCTTCTCAAACAACAAGTTCTAGTAAGTTGAATGAAATTCTGGTTTCTCAAAGATCCCCTATGATAAAAACTGGAATAGGCTATGAAGGAGAAACAATTAAAAACAAAGAAAAGGAAAACAGAGAGATTATTTTTGTAAAAGCAAAGAAGGATGATGAAGCAACTCAAATAGTGCCTACAAAAGAAGAAACTTTTAAGGAAGGAGACAGAACCCAGAAAAATCCTCTAATAGCAAATAATGAAAGAAATACTCAAACAACAGGAAAATATTTATATGCCCTTGAGTATGTCAAATTTGAAAGCCATCAAAGGAGATTCTTCCCTCCTATGAAGAATGCCACTTGTTATGCCTGCCACAAGCAGGGACACATTGTTTCATATTTTCATGCAAGGAGGAGTAATTTAAACCAGCAAAAGATGCAAATAGTGAAGAGACTGTCTCAAACTAACAAATGGAGAAAACAACCTTACATTGGGTATGCAAATAATTTCTATGGTTTTTGTTTTTATTGTAAGGAATTTGGCCATAAAATTATTGAATATAGAAATTATGGACAAATATTGATGTTCAACACCTCAAGGAGGTTTATGAATCAAAGAAATTTTGCTCATACTCACAATTCTGCAAAAACTATGATCAAATGTTGTATATGCAATCAAGTTGGACATATGCCTTCCAAATGTCCTCTGAAAGGATGTGATTCATCATATCACAAAATATACCAAACAAAAGGATGCCTCCAGTCGAAAAATGTTGGGAAAAATACTAAGAGGGGGGGGGGGTGAATCAGTATTTAGGACTTACTCAAATCTTTTTACTTTTTCTTACTTCAAAACTCATACGCTACTTTGTTGAACCAAACTCGCGTATATACGCGGATATCCTTCATAAAACTCGCGTATACACAGAGATCTTATTATGCCATTAATTCTTTACTTAGTTCTATGCAACATTCATTCTTCTAATGATTAGATAACAGTAAGCATGTGCAGTAATAACAGAATAAACCATCACATAAGCATCACACATGAACACTAGGATTTTAGGTGGAAACCCAAGTTGGGAGAAAACCACCGCTGACGTTGTCTCAGCCTTCAATATTTTATTATAGAGAAAACATCTTACAACTATGTACTGGCACAGACTCATACCATTACGCAGGCACCCACCTGCGCTCGTTTACCAGCCTCTCCTGGAAGGGAGCTACGACCCCCTGCTTTCGTTTACCAGCCTCTCCTGGAAGGGAGCTATGACCCCCTGCTCTCGTTTACCAGCCTCACCTGGAAGGGAGCTACTACCCCCTGACTGAAGGCTACAACCCTCAGCACCTCTATGGACCACGTTTCATCAATTTTCACACTGGATCCAACAACTTCAATAGAGCACAACTTGCAGGCCACTTTTCATCATATTTTCAGACTGGACCCACTCCACACATTTAACCTCAATCATACATCAAACTGATACTTATAACTCATTGACAGATAGCAGTAACACAGTAGAACAAATCAGACATTCCATACTTCATACTTCAGCAAACCCTAGTTTTCATACGCGCTTTCCTTTCATTGATGCCGCATATATACGCGCTTTCATGCATATAAACCCACGTATACATCTGCACATATTACAGATCTAATTTCACAACCCATACGCGCTTTCTCTGAAGACTACCCGTGTATACACGCGCTTCCTCTGTTACAAAATTGCGTATAGATCTTCAGACATTATAGGGCAGCATACTTCTTTAGATCAGATATTCAGTTCAGATTTTACCCTTCACTTCAGACAGATGTTCGCCTCATCTTAGATCTAAGTATTCCATAAACAGATCTAGAAGATACAAATACATTTCAGATCTAGATTCCCTTCTTCATCATTTTCTTCATAGGTGCATCACAGATTCAGATCTATCATCAAACTGTTACCCTTTCCATTCAGACATACTTCAGAGTGAAGTATTCATTCAAACCCAGACTCATGCACACCCTTGCACAATGATTTTCTTCTCCTTATATAGGTTTACCCTTTTTCAATACCATGAGCCAAAACCACATTACTTCCAATGGTATTCCTGGACGGGATCACATAGACATACCAGCGCTCAATACAATGGGTCAATACCATGGTAGTAACCCCTGGTTTTACATATTTAGAGCGCATTTGACCATACGCGACTTGGCACGTTATTTCCCGCGTGCATACGCTACTTCTATTAAAAAAACCCGCGTATGCCTTGTGACATATACTTTTCATCATTACTCTTGCACATACTGATATTTCTTACTTCTGCAACTTCTGTACTACTTGTAGAACATCAGATTTACATCATTAATTAGTATATCAAGTCAGTTTCCATCAAGTACAACTTCATCAAGTAGGTTGCCATCATCTTCATCAAGTGGGTTGCCATCAAGGACAACACATTGCATCATATTGCCAACAATCTCCCCCTTTGGACTTGATGGCAACCACGATGGTGTTTGATCACAACAGATAGATACATTAAGCATAATGATAAATAGATTCAAACACCATGTCACTCTCCCCCTTTGACATCAAGGGAAAAGGGCGGATCAAAACCAACACAAGGTTTTTCTCCTCATGTAGATAGAAGAGCGCTGTAGATCTGATGTGCATTGTAGTTACCATGCTCCCCCTGAGTTCATGTTGAATGGTCAAACATATTTTTCAATGAAGTTCATGACTCTATGACCTTCCTATCACCAAGGACTCATACTTACATCAAAGATCCAACGAAGTGGATTTACATATGAGACTCAAATACCCAACCAAGAGGGTTTACACATTTTGACTCAGCTACCCAACCAAGTGGGTTTACAAATTTGAACAAGTCCTTACATGACTGAATATTACAATTTTACATCATAGGTCTAAACATGACCTTTTCATCAAATTACAAATATGACTTTTCATGACCAATACCAGAAATACCTCAAGAGAGATCATATTTCAGAACCATCATAATTCCAACAATGCATTATACTCAGCAAGGCTAATGCTCCCCCTGAAAATGTGCATCCAAGCATCCTTTTCATATGACCAAGGCTTCTCCTTAGTTTGTATAGCCTGAATACTTTCAACAGCAAGTCATCAGCAACAATCTCTGCATGATTTATCCTTTTCTCCAAATCACAAGACTTCCATCTTATCCATGTGTGAAAATAAAAGATACTTTTCAGCAAAAAGCAAATAGTGCTCATCCACAAGAAACCATGTAACATGTCATCTTCATTTAGAACTGAGAAATAAGTAGATACAGTGCCAACAATACAGTCCTTAGTAGTCAGACTGATGCTCCCCCTGAAACTGTGCTCCTGATCTTCAGCTGTCATACAAATTTTCTTATCATAAGTGCATACGCGACTGTCTCCACTGTAACTCGCGTGTATACGTGACTTTAGTTCACTGAACCCGCGTATGGAAAGTGAAATACTGAAAATTTCACACTCCTTCTTCTCCCCCTAAATTTGTACCACCTGTACCTGTCTTCTTCACAATAGATGCACTGTCAGAAATAAACATAACCAGAATTACCAAAGCAACCATGAGAATCATCATTCATTGCTCCCCCTGTGATGATACATTACTAATCTCTATAATGTATCTCACATCATTCCTGCAGTCATTATGAGAAATAAGCTTTAGAAGCAGATGACTGCAGTAGGGTCAATATTCCCTACGTTTCTGACCAGTCCTCCTTCTTTTTCCAGCTTTGCTTGAAACTTCTTATTGTGTGCTGGAGATTATCCAATTTCTCAAATCTGTTCATCCTGCACTCCTTTTCCACATGTCCATACTTGTTACAAGCATAACATCTTACATGACCAGAAAAATAAGCATAGGGATCATAATGTGTTTTTCTATTCTTTCTTCTATTGCAATAAGTTGATTTATGACCATACTTGCTGCATGAAAAACAATATCCCTTAAAGAAACCAGAGTACCTTTCTATGTAGAATCTGTTTGTATGTGACTGAAATGATTTCCTTCTGCAATTGGCTGCACCATGCCCATAATTATGACATTTAAAGCATTCAACATTATTGATGCTTCTATAGTTAGGAGGAACTGATTTCTTTTGAGAGTTCATGACTGTCGGTTGATCTTTTGTTTCTTCCAACACTTCAGGTTTTGTAATGACATCCTTTGAATCTTTAGCACTTCCTTGTGAACTAGATTCTCCTTTGACAGTTTCATGAAAACCAAGACCAAATTTAACTGAGGGAGACCTTTGACTACTAAGAATATTGTCTAGAATCTTAGTACTATCTTGAAACCTCATGAGTTTATCTTTTTCTTCTAATTTACCTTTCAAAATATTTACCTCAACCTCCAATCTTTGGCACTGCTTCTTCATACTTTCTTCAACCCTTCTTCCTTCTTCTACTTGATCATTCAAATTTAAAATCTCTTCTTTCAACCCATTTTCTTGCTCTTCAAAGATTTGTAAAAGTTATTCGTTCTTCTTATTTGATTTTTCCAGATCTGTTTTGAGCGAGATGATTTCTGCTTCACGTCCTTCCTTTTCAAATGATTGTAGAATTTCTTCATTTTTCTTATTTGATGCTTCAAGGTCTGCTTTTAGAGAGATGATTTCTGCTTCAAGTCCTTCACTGTGATTGGTTACTTTGTCCTGCAGTCTTTGATACATTTCTATCTGTCCCTTCATTGTTTTTGTCTGTTCATTCAATCTAGAGATCACATCCTTGAGGATAGATTCCCTCTTTTTAAATTGATCCCAAAAATTACTTTCATCATTGATCTTGAGATTTGCTTCTAGAATTTCACTATTTTCATCATTGCATGCACAATTGAGTGGATTACAAGAGCAACAATCAATACTTGTTTTTTATTCTTCATTTTCTTCTGCACATGTTTTCTGAGATATCTTCTTTCCTTGAGTAGCCTTCTTCTTTTGCTTCTTTTCCATGAGTACTAGCAGATCTTGGTTAGAATCTTCTTCATATTCACTTGATATTTCATTATTATCTTCATTTGCATAATAACTCTTTCCCTTTTCAAATTGTTTCCCTTTATCATGATTTTCTTTATAAGGACATTTAGCAGCGTAATGACCCACTCTTCCACAATCAAAACATTTGAAGGGAAGCTTACCTCTGAATCTTCCAGTACCTGGTTGGAGTCTTCTCACAAAGTTTGCTTCTTCTTCTTATGATATATAACTTGATTCCTTTACAAATTCCTTTTCTTTTCCTTTTGCACACGCCTTAAAAACAGCTTCTTTGATTTGAGAGGGACCTCCTTGTCTCATTTCATAAGCAGTCAGAATACCATGTAGTTGAACAATAGTAAGAGTTTGCAAATCTTGCCTTTCTTCAATAGCAGATACTTTTGACTCAAATTTTGAAGTTAAAGATCTTAAGACTTTTTCCACCAGAGTAGTATCGGTTATGGTTTCACCCAAACTTCTCATATGATTTACAATATCATCTAGACGTAAAAAGAAACTGGCAATACTCTCATCACTATGCATCCTTAAATTTTCATATTCAATTCGGAGAGTTTGGAGTTTTGCACTTTTTACCTTTGTATCTCCTTCATAGCTCAGAATGATTTTGTCCCATATTTCTTTTGTTGAATTTAGCTGCATCACTTTAGCAAATTCTAGTTCAGACATGCTTCCTAATAAGACATTGATGGCTTTGGCATTGATTTCATATTTCTTCCTTTCTGCTGCATCAGTAGGAATACTTGCCGGATACTGATAACCTCCTTCCACGATTGCCCATACTTCTGCACCAAGACTTTGCAGATATGCTTTTGTTCATATCTTCCAGAATAACAGATTATTTCCATTGAATAGAGGTGGCTTTATAGACATTACCCCTTCATGACTTCCCATTGCAACGTATCTCCTTCAAGCGATCAAGCTCCTGCAGAAGGACCTCCTCTAATACCAATTTTTGGGAAAAATACTGAGAGGGGGGGGTGAATCAGTATTTAGGACTTACTCAAATCTTTTTACTTTTTCTTACTTCAAAACCCATACGCTACTTTGCTGAACCAGACTTGCGTATATACGCGGATATCCTTCATAAAACTCGCGTATACATAGAGATCTTATTATGCCATTAATTCTTTACTTAGTTCTATGCAACATTCATTCTTCTAATGATTAGATAACAGTAAGCACGTGTAGTAATAACAGAATAAACCATCACATAAGCATCACATATGAACACCAGGATTTTAGGTGGAAACCCAAGTTGGGAGAAAACCACCGCTGCCATTATCTCAGCCTTCAATATTTTATTATAGAGAAAACATCTTACAACTATGTATTGGCACAGACTCATACCATTACACAGGCACCCACCTGCGCTCGTTTACCAGCCTCTCCTGGAAGGGAGCTACGACCCCCTGCTCTCGTTTACCAGCCTCTCCTGGAAGGGAGCTACGACCCCCTGCTCTCATTTACCAGCCTCACCTGGAAGGGAGCTACTACCCCCTGACTGAAGGCTACAACCCTCAGCACCACCATGGACCACGTTTCATCAATTTTCACACTGGATCCAAAAGCTTCCTTTAGAACACAACTTGCAGGCCTCGTTTGATCATATTTTCAGACTGGACCCACTCCACATATTTAAGCTCAATCATACATCAAACTGATACTTATAACTTCATCAACAGATAGCAGTAAACCAACAGAACAGATCAGACATCTCATACCACAATCTTCTGCAAACCCTAGTTTTCATACGCGCTTTCCTTTCACTGATACCGTGTATATACGCGCTTCCATTCACATAAACCCGCGTATACATCTGCACATATTCCAAAATTGATTTCACAACCCATACGCGCTTTCGCTTTATCAAACCCGTGTATATACGCGCTTCCACTATTCCAAACTTGCGTATAGATCTTCAGACATTATAGGGCAGCATACTTCTTCAGATCAGATATTCAGTTCAGACACTTCAGACAGATGTTCGCCTCATCTCAGATCTAAGCATTCCACAAACAGATCTAGAAGATACCAATACATTTTAGATCTAGATTCCCTTCTTCGTCATTTTCTTCATAGGTGCATCATAGATTCAGATCTATCATCAAACAGTTACCCTTTCCATTCAGACATGCTTCAGAGTAAAATATTCATTCAAACCTAGACTCATGCACACACTTGCACAATGATTTTCTTCTCCTTATATATTTTTACCCTTTTTCAATACCATGAGCCAAAACCACATCACTTCTGATGGTATTCCTGGACAGGATCAAATAGACAACCCAGCGCTCAATACAATGGGTCAATACCATGGTAATGCCCCTTGGTTTTCTTAATTTAGAGCGCAATTGACCATATGCGACTTGGCACGTATTTTTCCGCGTGCATACGCTACTTCTATTAAGCAAACCTGTGTATGCCTTGTGACATACACTTTTCATCATTACTCTTGCACATACTGATATTTCTTACTTCTGCAACTTCTGTACTACTTGTAGAACATCAGATTTATATCATTAATTAGTATATCAAGTCAGTTTTCATCAAGTACAACTTCATCAAGTAGGTTTCCATCATCTTCATCAAGTGGGTTGCCATCAAGGACAACACATTGCATCATATTGCCAACAAAAAAGAAGGAGAATAAGTGTGACCTGGCTCTAACTGCTCAAGATCTGAAAAGCCAATGGTATCTGGACAGTCGCTGCTCAAAGCATATGACTGGAGATAGGAGAAAATTTATAACTTTTGATGAAAAGAAAACTGGTAATGTTACTTTTGGCAATGATAAATCAGGAAAAATCAAGGGAAAGGGCTCAGTTAGCTTAGATAATGGCAGAGGTAAGGCCCAAGATGTACTATTTGTAGATGGGATGAAAGCAAATTTGCTGAGTGTCAGTCAAATGTGTGATAAAGGTTGCGAAGTTATTTTCAGAGCATAAGACTGTGAAGTCAGATCAAGCACCACAGGTAAGACTCTGCTCAAAGGTGTTCGAACAGAGAGCAATGTTTACATCGTGAAAGAGGAAGATGAAGCATGCCATCGTAGCATACTTGAGGAGTCATGGTTATGGCATAGGAGATTGGGACATCTCAGCTTCGATCATATCATCAGACTTGGCAAAAAGAAAGTGGCCAGAGACATGCTAGAAATAAAAAGGCCTTCTAATACCATATGCCAATCTTGTCAATTGGGTAAATAGACCCGTACATCATTTAAGGCCAAAGATGATTTATCAACAAGTAGACCACTCCAGCTTGTGCACATGGATCTGTGTGGACCTGAAAGAACTAAAAAAACAAGTGGAGAATCCTAATTCATGCTAATAATCGATGATTTTTCCAGAATGACATGGGTTGCATTTCTCAAGAATAAATTGGAAGCTCTGGACAAATTCAAAATATTCAAAGCATTAGCAGAAAATCAGACAGGATGTAAGCTGAAATGCATCAGATCAGATAGAGGAGGTGAATTCACAGATTATGACTTTGCAGATCTATGCAATGAAGATGGCATAAAACAACAATTTACTATTGCAGGGACACCTCAGCAGAATGGAGTAGCAGAGACACAAAACAGATCTGTTCAAAAAATTTCCAGAGCCATGATGCAAGAGAATAATATTCCTCAAACCTTCTGGGCAGAAGCGGTACACACAGCAGTGCATATCCTTAATAAAGCTCACTTAAGGCCAAACAATGACAAGACTCCCTATGAACTATGGCATGGAAAGCCAGCTTCAATCAAACATTTCAGAATCTTTGGAAGCAAGTGTTACATAAAGAATAATGATGAAAGTATTGGGAAATTTGATGCAAGAGCAGATGAAGGATTTTTCTAGGATATGCTTCCAAAAGTAAAGGGTACAGGTGCTACAACAAGACTCTTCGAAAAATAGTAGAAAGTATTGATGTGAGGTTTGATGAAGAACTTCCAAACAATACAAGAGATACAGACTGTTGCATTCCATCAGACAACCATGAAGAAGAAAACCAAAATGATAATGAAACAAGCAACACAACAGAAGATGCAGAGCTGAGCTCGAAAGCCCCCTCAAGATACACTCAGAAGAATCATCCTGAAGATCAGATCATAGGAGACAAGAAAGTAGGGGTCCAGACAAGAAGGCAGCTAACTGAACAGACATAAGAGGTATACATAGCCATGTTATCACAAATAGAGCCAAAGAGATTTGAAGAAGCCAGCAAGGACAAGTATTGGGTGAATGCTATGAATGAAGAATTAGACCAAATTGAGAAAAACAATACCTGGGAACTAGTTCCTAGACCCACTAAGAAAAATGTCATAGGCTCAAAATGGGTATTCAAAAATAAAATGAATGAGGAAGGACAGGTAATCAGGAATAAAGCCAGACTTGTCTGCAAAGGATATTCACAAATCGAAGGACTTGATTTCGATGAAACATTTTCCCCTGTAGCCAGAATGGAAGCCATCAGAATGTTTCTGGCCTTTGCATGCTACCAAGACTTCAAGGTATATCAAATGGATGTAAAATATGCTTTTCTGAATGGAGATCTATAAGAAGAAGTCTACATGGAACAACCGAAAGGTTTCTCTTTAACAGACAAAGAAGACTATGTGTGCAGACTGAAGAAGGCTCTATATGGACTAAAACAGGCTCCTCGTGTTTGGTACTCAAGACTGGATAAATATTTGCAAAAACAAGGCTTTAAGAGAGGTGGAGTAGACAACAATCTATACATAAAAGCCCATGAAAATGAACTCCTGATTGTTGTAGTATATGTTGATGACATTATGTTTGGAAGCAACAGAAATGAACTAGCAAAAGGGTTTGCTGAAAAGATGAAATCAGAGTTTGAGATGTCCATGATTGAAGAACTTAGTTTCTACTTAGGAATTCAAATTCAGCAAAAGAACACAGGCACATTCATCTCACAGGAAAAATACTTAAAAGAAATGTTGAAAATTTTGAAAATGGAGGACTACAAACCTGTGTCAACTCCCATGATCATGGGATGCAAGCTGTGTGCTGATGATGTATCTGCTAATATAGATCAAAAACTTTACAGATCCATGATAGGAAGTCTGTTGTATCTGACAGCATCAAGACCAGACATCATGCTAGTAGTAGGCCTGATGGCTAGATATCAAGCAACACCTAAACAAAACCACCTTCTGGCAGTCAAAAGAATATTTAGATATCTACAAGGAATAGCACAGTATGAACTTTGGTATCCTAAAGGCAAAAGCTTCACCTTGACAACATACACAGATGCAGATTGGGCTAGCTGTGTGGATGACAGGAAAATCACAAGTGGAGGTGCTTTCTATTTAGGAGAAAGTCTAGTGGCATGGTTAAGCAAGAAACAAACATCTATCTCTCTGTCTATAGCAGAACCAGAATATATAGCAGCAGCAGCATGTTGTATACAAGTCATGTGGATGAAGCAAACTCTCCAAGACATGAAGGTAAGCATTGATGAACCTATCTCAATCAAATGTGATAATAAAAGTGCTATAATTATATCTAAAAATCTTGTGCTTCACTCAAAAACTAAACATATCCCAATCAAGTATCATTTTATCCGAGAACAAGTGGCTCAGAAGATAGTAAAACTGGAGTATGTACCAATAAAAGAACAAACAATAGATATATTTACCAAACCGCTTGCTAGAGAACCATTTGAATATTTGAGAAATAGACTAGGGGTACTATTTGTAGATGCTACTCTCTGATATGAAGAGAAAGCACAGTTTCAGGGGGAGAATAGAAACGAGAATATCATTCCAGGGGGAGATCAGCCAGCTAGGTAAGGATAAAACAGGTCCTTAGGATCAAAAGGATTATGGCAAGAATACATCCAGCATAAGAGATCCAATGAAAAAGGCTAAAGGGTCAGTGGTGAACCCAACGTGAATCTAATCCAAAGGTTGGAGCAGTAGCGTACAAAGTCAGAAGATCTCAGAGAGAGGAAATGCACGAAATGTTGAAAAATAAAAATAAAAATTCAAACCCCTTGCCATTGATGTCAAAGGGGGAGGAAGAGCAAGCAGCAGGAGAAAGGACCCTAACAGAAAAACAAAGGAAGTGTATTACCATCAATGCCAAAGGGGGAGACTATTGGAAATGCTGTCATTGATGGCAATAGAGGCAGAAAAGACAGAGACAGACAAAGGAGGCAGCAGATGCATAAATAGGTAAAGAACAGCAACAAAAGACAGCAGGTAATATGTACAGAGAGCAATTGAAGTAGAGGTTGAGCAGCAGAGGCAGAGGCAACAAATACAGAGGAAGAGATGAAATGGTCATGTAGTAGAGGCAGAGGTCGAGCAGTAGAGGTACAAAGAAATAAGAGGCAGAAGCAGCAAAGGCAGAAGTAGAAAGGCAAAGGCAGAGGAAGAGGCAAAGCTGTTATCGCAGAAAGGCAGAGGCAGAGGCAGAGACGTTATCACAAAAAGGCAAAAGCAAAGGCAGAGACGTTATTCCAAGAATCACTACCCCAGCTGGTAGATACACTAAACATAAATTCCAGGAACCATAACCCAGGCGGAGGATACATAAACACAATTCCGAGAATCTTAACCCAAGCGGCAAAGTATATATATAAACCTTATTCTGAGAATCATTACCCCAGCTGGAGGATATATATAAGGTTCTGCGCAAGATTAAACGACTAAAGGTCCCATTGTTCTATTTTTAAAACAAAAAAAGTAATATAAGGTGGGACCCTTATGAATCACATCGGAAAATATAAGGGCAACGGAATAGGTTAACAACAGGTTGCGATTGTGATTGAAGTTTCGGACCCGATGGGTTGATTTTATATATTTGAGTTCCAGTCTAATCGCATCGGCACATTTAAATGAACAATGGTCAATCGCATCGGAGTGAAAGCAGGGCAGCGGGACTTGCAATTAAAAGTTGCTATTGCGATTAATTGCAATCGAAGTAATCGCATCGCATCAGAGTAATCACAATCGGAGCATCGAAGTACACGCATATCAGAATATGCAACCAAAAGTTGCGATTGCGATCAATTGCAATCAGAAAGATCTGGAGGAGATTCATCGCATTGGAGTAAAACAGAACAACGGATCATTAAACCATGTGATTGCGATGATGCGATCTAATTGCAACCATTGGATCCTGGATGATAGCAACCGTTGGATCTTAAATAAATTCAGAGTGGGGCCTACTGGAATTCAAACTCGAAAATAAGGATTTCATTTGTTAAAGAGCATCGACAGATAAAAGAGAAATATAACATAAAACATTGAAATTCCGAAGTATGGTCTGTTGGGACCCTCGCTCATCGCATCGGTGGAAATCAGACGACCAAAGGCACAAGAGTATCTTTGAAGTTTGCGATTGCGATTGGAAAGTAAAATAAGGCGGAGAATATATATGAACCAATATATATATAGATATATATGCAGTGTGGGGCCATCACATTGGCACGAAGGCTGAGCAGTGGAACATATCAATGAAGTTTGCGATTGCGATCAATCGCATCAGAACAATCGCAAAGGGTGTAATCGCAATCGGAAATCATCGGAGGAGACTCATCGCATCGGAGCATAAAACAAAGTTCGGATGGTGGGCCCGAAAGGGAATTTTATATGTTAAACAGGCTTTTACTACTACGCCGAGAGTTGATTTAAGTTGTATTAAAAAGGAAGTTTGTATGTTAAAACCTATTATAACTATGCCGAGAGCTGAAGTTGTGTTATATATAAAAGGCGTTGTTACAGATACATAGTAATTACACCACAGCAATGCACATATCAAAACGACTTATTATTATTGTGCCAAGAATCAATTAGCTTGATATAAAAAGCACAGTACATATGTATGGCATATGGCCGCTACCCTGTGACAGTGAATAAGGAAACAAACAGAGCCGAAAAATACAAAGACACAGTCAAAGAAAAGACAAATGCGTAGAGAGCCAAGAGGCTGCATGAGTGAGCTGGAGTTTGCATTGTAATTGAATGTAAATGATTTTAATTTATATTGTTGTGATGCATTGGCAAGTCTCTGGAAGAGAACAAATATCCCACTGTAATGATAAATTGGTACCTACAGTTATATTTTCTGAATGAGCGGATAAAAGAGATGAGAAGGCAGAAGGCAAAGAGACATGGCTGTCCATTTCAAGTTCCCAATAGAATACAAAAACCATGAAGCTATTTTGTATAAAACAGGGTAATATCCAAGGGGAGAAGGTGATGAAATAGAATGAGAGAAGAAGAGAGTGTGCAGCAGAATTGAAAAGATTTGAAGAAAATAAGAAAGCTGCAAGAGGTGAGAGAGAGAGCAAATATAGAGAATGCAGAGTATAGAAGATTGAGGCAGAGAAGATAAAGAAAAGAAGAGCAGAAAGAGATGCTACAGAACAGAGCTGATATCTGAGGTAAATCAGAAAACATTCCGGTTGATAAATTGAGGAAGTTGGAGCTTCCCTATCAAGTTGAAGCTTGATAGCTGTCAGTTGTAGCTGACTGAGGTTGGAGCCTCCTGTAGGTTGGTGCCTGCAGAAAATTGAAGGGAGTTGGAGCTTCCTTACAATTTGTAGCTTGCAGAATTGAGGTAGGAGCCTCCTGTAAGTTGGTGCCTACAGAAAATCAGTGGTGAGAGCGAGTTGGAGCTTGCCTTTGCATCACAACAATAATAAAATGTGGTTTTCTCCCTTTATGGGTTTCCACTTATATCTAGTGTCTCTGTGCATGATGTCTATGTGTGGATGTGGTTTATCTAATCTGCTTAATACTTGTTGCTCACATGTTAAGACTGCTGTTAAATTAACAAATATGTTTGATACTTGCTACTCACTAATAAAGATTGCTCACATATTAAGTTGATCATGAAGTGAATGTGTAAATAAGTTTTAAGAGAAAAGTTTTAAAAGTTCATGTATGTGTTAAACTGATTCACCCCCCCTTCTTAGTTTAAATAAGAATTCAACAATGCTTCATTTTTAATGCCATGTTTCCTTAAGGATATTTCATCCTACTACATGGGCATTAGTTGTAGAAGACATCCACAACTCTTCCCTTGGTAGCCATGCATAAGCCCATCCTATATTGTTCCAAATTAGAAAAATGAGCATTAAATCAAAATTACATTTATTAAAAAAGTGCGGTGAACATGCTTTTTTAATGTATCTTCAATTTTTATCAATATGGACCTTCTCAAAAATCTGTTGGATGTGAAATTTAATTCGGAGTCCAACGAGTGTCTACACTTGAAATTGGGGTAAACCAGTAAGGAGATAAGAAAAAATACATGTAAAAAAAGAATATATTGTTCAAAATTAGAAAAATGAGCATTAAATCAAAATTACCTTTATTAAAAAAGTGTGGTGAACATGTTTTTTTAATGTATCTTCAATTTTTATCAATATGGACCTTCTCAAAAATCTGTTGGATGTGCAATTTAATTTGGAGTCCAACGAGTGTCTACACTTGAAATTGGGGTAAACCAGTAAGGAGATAAGAAAAAATACATGTAAAAAAAGAGTAGTTTTTCTTCTTTTCCCTCCAAGATATTTACATGTACATCTTTTTAAATTTGAAGGATTTTGATTGGTTTACATATTATGACATGGAAATTACGTGAAAAATTCACGTGCAGTTTTAGGTTGAAATTTCCTCTAATTCTTCCTCTTTTTCTGAGGACTAAATTTTCCAAATTTTCCTTTTCTTTTTGTCATTGTAGCATATGCTTGATTTTTCTCATTTGATCCTACATATGATTTTTTCTTCAGCATGGTTTATTTAATCTTGCATAGTGACCATAGATCCATGAATGGGTTAGCTTCCTTCTTCCCATAAATGCTTGATGTGAAGTTACCCCATTCCTCTGGTAGTGCATTAAGTATTGTGGTAGTCATTTCTTTGTTAGGCATGACTTCTCCAAAATTTTGAACTTGATCCCTTATTTCAGATATCCTCATAAAGTATGAGGCTATTCCTTCTTCTTTTGATATCCTTAGCTTGTATATTTCTTTCCTTAATGAGATAACTTCTCCTGCATTGCTTATGGAAAACAACTCTACTATTTTGTCATATATTTCTTTTGAATTTTTGAGTTTGGATACATAGGTAATGAGGGGATCATTGATGGATTCTGTGAGAATCCTTTGAGCCCTTACTTCCCCTTTCATATACCTGACAAGTGATTTAGAATCTTACCTTGGAGGTTTAGATATTGAGCCCTTAACATGATCTATGACCTCATTTTCATTGAGATTCAGATTTGTTCTTTTCTTCCATGCAAGAAAGTTTGAAGTCCCCAGCAACTTGTTTATTTTCTTGCAAAAATATAGTTTGACAGATTTAGGTGTAGGCATAAATATACTGATTCAGGTGTAGAGATAAATATACTTACTTGTGAATATTATCGTCCTTGAATTTGATATTATAACGATAATAGAAAACTTCTCCTTGATGAATATGGTTTTCTTAAAGAGTGGTCCTTGGCTCCAAAGAGAGGGAGATCACTTTGAATCTTTTGAAATTCTCAATCTTTCTTCTCTTGGATGAGTAGACTTCAAGTTAGTTTGATGTGTATATCTCTTCAACTTGAGTAAAGGTAGGGTCTTTGAGGTCTCTTTTCCTTGCTGATGACTTGAGAGATCCCAAGAATTCTTCTAGAGTAGACTTCTGATGAGACCCATCATTAGGTATATTTTAGGGGGTTAAAGTGCCATCCTTCAACCTATTAAGTTATCTCTCTCTCTCATTTATTCACATTTTTGTAATATTCTGCTTAATGAGCAAGTTGAAAGATGTTTTTCATGTATTATTGCATAATCTGAATTAATTGCAGGAAATGAAGCAATTTTTGAGATATTTTCCACCTAAGGGCTCGGAGTAGACAACAAGGAGAGATTGTAGGAGGTTTTCCACCTCCAAAAATGTAGAATTTATACAAACAATATGTATACCAATGGATTCAATCTTATTATGCAATATACTAGAGAAAGATACTGAATCCTTCTACAATTAATTCTACGAAAATTAAACACGATTGCACAATCACACCAAGTAAAATAAAGAATAAAATCAATCCACAACATAGATATTTTTCCTAGGGAAAGCTTGCTGCTCAAAATCCCTCAATATATATTTTATATTCACTAAGGAATCATGAAACAATTACAATGCACTCTTTTCACAATAGTCTCTTGCACTCTCACAAATGTCTCACATTGATCCAAACAAAATAGGGCCAACACTTAGCCAATTCTTAGAATTCCTTCATCTTCCCTTGCTCATGCAATTCATGAGGAATGAAATCCCTATTCCTTAGGAATTTCAGCCTTTCTCAACTATGCAAGTATCATGGGCAATCTTGTGGTGTTTTAACTGCATCTGGGAAGTTTGCTAATAATAAAATTGATAGTTAACTTCCCTTTAACCTTTGTCTCAATTAGGTCTCCACTGGAACTAACATGCATGTAGCTATTAATAGTAAATCATTAGTCACTTAACATATCATTGTATTTGAATTAAATCTGATTTAATTCACTTGACCTCTCACTAGTGCAACAATCAGTTGCAACTATTTAGACTGACTTTAACTCACTTAAGTAATTTCTCATGCATTAAACTAATGAATTAACTGCAACTTGACCTCTAAAACACATAGAATCACTCTGCATGCCTCACCAACCACCCTCAACTCAAATTTCATGAGCTAACTGAGTCTATCACACTCAGTTAACTATTACAATTGTTTATGAGATAAGATTACAATTTATTGTCCAATTTAATTAAGGGATAATTAAATTAGACACATTTCCAATTTATTAAATAAATTGGCTTGCACACTAATGTATCACCGGGACTCATCACTACATGACCCGTAGTCCCACACTAGTGTGTGTGCTGTCATGTTGTTTTTGGATGCCAAATTCACTGTTTCTTGTTACAAATTTCAACACTCCCTCTCAACAAGAAAGGAATCAATATGTCTTGATCTGGTACCTTGGAATGTCCTTGCATGCGCACATGAAATCTTGCATGAAACATGAAAGTATGTCATGCAACACTTCTCTAGTGTTGTTCGCACATGCAACACTTCTCTAGTGTTGTTCGTACATGCAACTCTTGCATGCAACACTTCTGTAGTGTTGTTCGCACATGAAAATCTTGCATGCAACACTTCTAAAACTGAATAGCCTCCAAACAAATGAATCCGTATAATGCATCTGTCATTAGAGTCTTCCAACTGCTACTAGATACTATGCATGTTTACTCGACTCTTTGCATTGTTGACATCTGCATCCATGCACTCTGAATTGTTTCCAACTCTGATCTGCGCTCCACTATACGACACCTGTCACTCTGATTTATGTCTTCCTGACCTCTGACTGCATCAATATAATCAATCCTTCATGCTATTGCTATATTGTGGGCTCCCCGTAGCTAGGTTCAATCCATGAAACACATCATCTCAATGAATCCTGCCAAAATTTATTCTTGGGATTAATTCTGTACATTGCCCCACCTCACACCTGGAGGTATAGCTGCATGTACTTTCTCTGCCCATTTGGCTCAAAATTTACCCCTCCTAGAGGTCTCTGCTTGAGTGGATTGTTCCACTCGGTCTCCTCTCTCCTTCTCCAATTGTGGCTGCTCCACAACCTTCTGAGACTGCTTCTGAGGCTGCATTTTGAGAGATAATTTCTCCATCTCAACGACCAAGTCGTTAACCATTGCTTTGCTCCTCAAAGACTTGCACGCATCCTCAACCTCGAGAGCATAAAGGTTCTTGACTCTTACACCGATCTTCTTCACTTGTCCTGTGGCTATGTGTTTAAGGAAAACTTTTCCTTTTGTAAACATTACTTCATAACCATGTTCTTCCAATACTGCTACGGAGACAAGATTCTTCCTTAGGCCTGGAACATGAAAAAAATCTACTAGTCTGAGATGGGAGCCATTCTCCCTCTGAAAGGTAACTATACCTATGTCGGTAGCTCTATACCTCTTGTCATCTCCAAACTCTATGCTCTGTTGGAGGTCCTTCTCCTCCAAGTCACTGAAGAGATCTTTATTCCTCATCATATGGAATGAGGTACCACTATCTAGATACCACATGCATCCCATTACAGTGTTGTCCATGCATGAAATGAGAGTAAAATCAAGCTCGAACTGTGAAGCCAATGCTTCACCTGCTGCAATTGCATGCTCCTTCTTGATTTTATTCTCTGGACAATTTGTAGCATAGTTCCCATGCTCATGACAATGAAACCATATGATCTTGGACAAGTATTTCTTGCCCACTTCACCTTGGGATTTATTTCCCTTGGCCTTCTTTGACTTACTTTCCAAGGCACAATATTCCTCGTCATTAGCCTTAGATGAGGATCCATTCCTGGTATTCCGCCTGAATTCCTCTTGTACCAAATTCGACCAAAGTTGATCCCAATTTGGTAACTTCTCCCTCCCATTGATAGAGTCTTGATAACTATGCTAGCTCTTGGGAAGGCCTAGAAGTGCTAGGATCACTGAGTCATCATCCGCTACAGTAATTCTGATTCTCCCAAGCTCATCTCAACATTAGACAAACTTGGTTAAATATTTTAGAATAATGTCGCCTTTCTCCATTTTGATTTTCTTGAGCTTGTCTTCAGTGCCAATTTTTTTGTGGTCACTGCTACTCTGAAAAAGATTTGTCAAAGCCTTCCACATTGCATATGAAGTCACTTTTCCATGGAGACTTGAGAAAATGTGGTCTCGTACTCCCTCCAATAAGATCCTCCTCACGTTTGCAACCTTATTCTTCCAAGCATCAAGAAGAGCAACATCTGTTGCTGCACGTTTGGGAATGTCAATATCAATGAATTCTTTCAACCCGTTGTCCTCCAGAACGACCTCCATCCTGTATTTCCATGCAATATAATTGGAACTTCCCTCGAGTGCATATTCCAATCTCCAGCCATTGAAATCCATCTTGATCTTAATCTGCCTGTCGCACCAAAGAATACTTTTGCAAATTCGAATGCTATTCAACACAAACTCAATTTCTTCTCCACTATAGTGATTTCTTATGCTATAATACCATGTAGAAATTATACAACAATATTTATACCAATGGATTAAATCTGATCATGCAATATACTAGAGAAAGATACTGAATCCTTCTACAATTAATTATGTATAAATTAAACACGATCGCACAATCACACCAAGTAAAAGAAATAAGCAAATTAATCCACAACACAGATATTTTTCCTGGGGAAAGCTTGTTGCTCAAAACTCCTCTATCTCTATTGTATATTCACTTGACCTCTCACTTGATTATATAATGAATTTGGGTTGAAAAATGTAAAAAGTAGTCTATATTCTATGCACGTGTGATTTACTGTTGTTTATATTCCACTGTGAAAAGTATTTCTATTGATATTATTGGTTTGCTAGTGTCAGATATTTTAGTATTCTATCATAGACCCAAGGTTGTGGAAATTAAACATGATATCAGAGTAGATCTGAGCTACTTTGAGGGATAGTGAATCAGAGTATGCACAACAAAGCAACTCAGAGGGAGTTGTGGCTGTCTAAATCATGGAGAAAAGGGTTCAGGTGAAGACATGGAGATGTGTTCTTGACTGGCTTGTCAATGATATTGGCTAGGAATTATGGTGGAACAACGGTGAACCTAGTGGACAATATTTTGTTTTAGTTCATATTTTTTATTGTGGACTTCCATTCATTCTCCATTGTTGGTTGGGAAAACTCGAGGATTAATTTGGCATGGATTAGATCAAGTGGATCAAGATAGCTTCATGTGATGGAATATAGGATTGCATGCTAGAGTCTTCATCGGATCGTGATGTTGCATACCCAAGGTTGTGGGATTTGAACAAGTAGTATTTAATCTAGGACGATGAGTGCTTGCAAGACTGAGCCAATGGAGATTGTGTAGGCTTAGGGGGATTCTAGCCTCAGAGGAAGAAGCCCTAAGGAAGATCTGGATCTTTAGGTTCAGATATGAGGAGGCAGAGGCTTTACCGAGAATCTCGGGTTCATTCTATAGGGCATCTTGTAGTGATGGATTCCATATGGGCTAGTGTCGTCGCCGAATGATGATGGTTACTTCCTAGTCTTAGAAGTACCTCCCTCGATAATAGGAAGTGTTGATTTTTGTGTAGCCTGGGAGGTACTCCAAGCCATAGTGTTCTGCGTTTGGATGGAAAAGCACCACAAGAGTCACTTGTGGGCTTGGAACCCAAGTATTGGGTTTTGCACAAAATTATGTTTTTGGAATTTCTGGGAGAAAATTTCTACATGTTATGGCATGAGAGGATAGAGGGTGGAAAGGAGAATCCAATGCTTCAAGAATCATCTAATTCCAAGTTGTATAAGTGGAGATATGAATTTTTGAATTTGACAATGAATTATTTGGTATTCAAGTCATGTAGGCTTGAAGTAAATTTGTCCAAAATTTATGTATCTTCCTAGTTCATTGAGCCCTCTTTTTTGTTATATATAAGAGGTGAGGACATGTCATTTAATCATCCATTTTTGCAACACATTCCTTGAGGAAATATCGTGGAGGAAGGGAGATTACTTCGGTTTTGGGCTACAATTAGGAGAGGAAAAACCAACGAAGAAGGTGAGGGGTATTTCTGCCCTAGAACAGGGAACCAATTTGATGATGGGAGGTCGTTTACTTTATTGGAGGGACTGAAGGAAAAGGGGTTCATTGTAGATTGTTTAAGGGTTGAAAGCAGGTGAGAAGCACATGTTTTGGAGGGGTGTTAGGTGCCTAACCAACCACTCTCAACTTGAATTTTATGAGCTAACTAAGTCTATCACACTCAATTAAATATTACAAGTGTTTATGAGATAAGATTACAATTTTTTGTCCAATTTAATTAAGGGATAATTAAATTAGACACATTTCCAATTTATTAAATAAATTGGCTTGCACATGAATATATCGCTGGGACGCATCACTACATGACCTATGGTCCCACACAAGTGTGTGTGCTGTCATGTTTTTTCTGGATGCCAATTTCATTGTTTCTTGTTGAAAATTTCAAAATTAACTCTCTCATTCACAATATCACATTGAGATCTCTCCCAACAACTCGAACGAAAAGGCAAGCAAGCAAATTGCCAGTTATGAGAAGCCAAGCTCCACCCTTCTCAAGATCAAGGAGAACTTATGCCTACTTCTTAGGGAGTTCTTGGTAGCTACCCATTTGTATAAATAAGAATGTGAAATAGCTTCTTAGGATTCGAAATTTTTATTCAGCTAGGTAGCTCTTGAGCTCGTATTTAGTGTTATTTTTTACTGTCATATGATGTATTAGACATTTTTATGAAATGATAATGAGAAGTTGTTTGTTCCATCACTGGTTTAGTCTTAGAGGGCTGATGCTTTTGTGTTAGGGCCCAATCCATTGGCTAAGTCCCTCTTGTGCATTTATATTCTCTCTTTATGTTCCAACAATTTTTTTAGTTTCTTTGCATTCAAGTAGGAAAAAAAATCTATCAAAATTATGCTTGTAGCCTCTCTTTCTCACCTCTCTCATGGGAGGCTGAGGATAAGGATCTCCAACCATTGATAAAAAATAGTTTGTTTATGATTTCCTGGAAAGTTAGATAATGTGATTATCATTTTCATAATATGCTTACTATAATTTAGAAGTTGGATTTGTGCTTAGATCATATTTTAGCATAGGTTAAGTAGGTTTTTTTATTCAAAACATCTTTTCCACTTTTAAACATGTTAGTTTTCCAATGATCAATGCATGAATGTGTGTAGTGATTGTATGGATGTCTACATCTGCAGGGAAAGGAACCCTTTCATCACTATCATCCTCCTTCTCTCCAACCTCCAATTCTACCACCAAAACCTTGTTTTGTGAAACCACCTTCACCACCACCATGAGCAGCCCTCCAAGTGGAAAACATGTCTTCCAAGGGTTCTGAGTTTGGATGGAGGTGTTGGTCACCTCTCCCTCACCTATTTCCAGCTTCTCCCACCTTTTCACAGCTTCCTTGCACCATTTTCATCCTTAGATCCATCTCGGCATGTTCTTGTAGCACTTCAAGACTTCCTGTATCAATTTCAGGCATCTTGTAGAAACTTCCTGTAGCAGCGCTGCAGGTCACCATTTCACTCTAGTTTTTCTCCTTTCTCTCCTTTGAACCTATAATAGGATGCATTTGACCCCCAAATTTGAATTCATGGTCATAAAAGACCCTTAGGACACTCCAAACCTCTTTCCTTCCTTGTTGCAAAAACATAGTAGGAATTAGTGTCTTATTTGATTTCAAAATTAGCTTCACTAGGACAACAATTTACATGTAAGTACAATTTGAATGAAGAAGTAGATAGAATTTGGTTTATTTTTTATGAATTGTGGGATGATAGAATAGTTTATTTACTGTAAATGAATAGCTAGCTATATGAATGATTGCCCATATCATTGTTTCCTTTTTCTACAATTAGGTTAACTGTTTATGCTTTTCTTTCACCATCAATTGCAAGTAAAAGTTTGATAGAAACTCTATTTTTCTTAGATTAGAAGCAATTCCTTGAATTACATTAGCTAGTTTCACTTTAATCAAGTAGGAGGAATGGCCTAGAAGTACTATTAGTCAGAAGACCTAGTTGAGGGTGGCATGAGTAGAATCCATTTTCTGTGCATATAACATTGTCACCTATAAGTTTGTACGAACCACGGGTTGATAAGTAAAGTTGTATATCCTTTTGAGATTCAACAAGATGATGATCCTAGTGAAAATTAAGCACCTTCATTAGGTGGGGCCCACAGGCTATTTTCAGTGTATGTCTATTTTTAGAATGGTGAGCATATTCTATTTATAGCGGGAGTCTACTTACAAATGGTTGAGAAAATTCTATTTATAGATGAGATTCTATTTTTAGATGCATGGGTGAAGTCTATTTATATACCACATGTCTAAAAATAGATCGGATGTCAATTATTATTAACCCTTAATAATAATTGGACAATAAATAATAATCTATTCTCTTGAAGCACTTGATTTCAGTTAACTGATGTGGCAAACTAGTTCACTGAAGGAATTACGAGTTTTAAGGTTGGTTGGTGGGACATGCAGAGTGGAATTCATTGTAACTAAGTGATACAAGGTTGTAACAGAGTTGGATGTGTAGTTATGTGAGTTCTTATTTAGTTTAACTCAGTTAAGTGAGTTAATCTCAGGTGTTCTAGTTGTAACTAGTTGTAACTAAAGATACACTAGTGAGAGAACAGTGAATTAATTATTTAATTGATTCACAAGCAATGATCTCACTTGAAACTGAAGAAATACTACTATTAACTACATGCATGTCAGATCCAGTGGAGACCTAGTTGAAAGATAGGTGAAAGGGCTTGTTTGACTATAAATTGTGACTATAGTGGTGCAATCAATGCAACTACTCACACATTGGATATGTCAATGAGGATTTCGCATTCAAGGTAAGGTAAGATCGAATTCATTCAGGGATCTTAATCAGCAGGGATTGCGCACTGGAGGCAGGCTATCAGGAGGCAGTAAATTGGTGCATGTTTATGCCAATTTTTGTATGACAGTGTGAGACGATTGTATATTGTACTGAGAGCTCTTGGAGTAGAGTTTTGGTATGAGATTGTTTCATGATCCATGGTATACATAATATATGATAGTTGGGGTTTTTAACTTTAAGATTTCCCGACAAAAACATCTATGTTATGTGTGATTGATTTTTCTTCATGTGTTTGCAATTGGCGATTAAATTTCTGAAAAGAATTAAGTAGAAGGATTCTGTATTTAACAGTGGATATAATTGTTAGATCAGGAGAGTCTAGAAATACATCATAGTAACATGGTATCAGAGCAAATAAGAATTCAATATTGAAGTAGTAGCTGAGTTTTGTTGGTGGAAACAATTTGAATTTGCTGCAAGAATTTCTTGGTGCGAGAGTTGAGTAAACATCAAAATGCATTTCAATGGTTTGCAGTTAGAGTATGCACTCGAGGGAAGCTCAAACTAAATTTCATGGAAGGATAGAATGGAGGCAGTGCTTGAAGATAATGTCTTAAAGGAATTCATCGACAATGATGTTCCTAAGCCCACTTCGACGAATGCCGCATTACTTGACGCCTGGAAAAAGAAAGTAGCAAAGACGAGAAGGATTATATTGTAAGGTGTGAGAGACCATATTGTCTTAAGCCTTCATGGGAAATCCACTCCATTTGCAATGTGGAAGGCTTTGATGGTTCGTTTCCAAAGCAGCAGTGACCATAGGAAATTGGCGCTAAAGGATAAACTCAGAAAAATCAAGATTGAGAAGGGCAACAATATTCCTAAGTATCTCACAAATTTTGTCCAATGTCGGGATGAACTGGGAGTGTGGGAATCACGGTTGCTGATGTTGATTTGGTGAGTTTGGCTCTCTTGGGACTTCCTAAGAGTTGGCACAACTATCAAGACTCTTTCAACAGACGGGAAAAACTGTCGGATTGGGAACGACTATGGTCGGATCTAGTGCAGGAGGAGTTCAGGCAGAACACCAGGGATGGCTCGTCATGAAAGCATGATGATGAAGATGATTGTGCTTTGGCTGCCAAAGCAAGGAAAGGGAAGGGGAAGAAATTCCACTCAAAATTCAAGGCTAAAGGCAAGAATCTATATTTTTCCAAGGTGAAGTGTTTTCACTGTCGCGAACATGTGCATCTCGCCACTAACTTCCCACAGAAAAGAAGAACAAGAAGGTTGCTAGAGCTACAGTTGGTGAGGCCCTTGCCTCGCAATTTTAACTTGATTTCTCTTTGATAGCATGCTTGGTTTCAAGCGCAATGGGATCGGTGTGGTATCTTGATAGTGGTGCTTCCTTCCACATGATGGGAGATAAGGAGTTTTTTAGTGACTTGGAGGAGAAAGATCTCCAAATGCATATAGAGATGGGTGACTGTTGGCTCGAGGGGTCCTGAACCAGGTTCGGAGGTTAAGGTTTTCCAAAAAACCCCTATACTACTGGCCCTTTAGGTAGTGACCTACTTGCGCAAGTCAAAGTCTCACTTGAAGCAGTATGGGAGGGTGCTGGAACCAGGTTTCTGCACCCTCAGAGAGGGTAGGTAAGCCAAGGAGAGTTGCGTCCAACTTTATAATGACTAGATTTCCTATCTCAGAACCAGATCTATATATCTCCATAACATCCACGTGCGCAAGGTCAACTATACTTACTATGCTCAACAAATCATATACTTCTGAAACAGTAGTGTAGCATTACATAAAACATAACAGAATAGACCCAGATGCAGTAGAAACACTTAACAGAGTACTTTCATAGCTTAACACAGAATATGCATAACACATCAGCTATCAAAGATTCACATCAACAGTACACATAGATTCAATTACTCAACCAACCTTTCTCATTCATTAATCCTTGAGTTCCCTCTTACAATACCCAAACCCTACCTGCGCACACAACAGTAGGGTCCACACACAACAGGACTTGTGATCTCTGCGCGCACATCCAACAGAAGTCCTTTCCCCAAAAACCCAAACAGATCTACTAAGCCACAATTCGCATCAAGATTTCATCATCTTCTTGCCTTATAATTAAAAATGTCCCTCTATTTATAACAATCTAGCCTAATCTTTCTTGTGGTACGCAAACCGTGGTTTGCGGACTCGAGGTCTACCCTTTGACCCGTTACAATGCTTTCGGGGATTTGACCCACCCCCAAAACCCCTGCGCTAGACTAATTATAATAAAAAATATACAAAATCGGACCAGTTTCGCAGCTTGTAGGAGACTCTGTTCCAACAGTTCCCCAACACAATCTTATGACTCATCCCGAGTCATTGTGGTGGTGCGGTCTCTACCTGTGCACGTAGGGCATTGATGGCTACGATCAGCGGAGGTATAACTTCTTGACTCTGAGAAGCAGCACTCTGCGCAATGTCTACAAGCTTCTGGGAGGTCGGTCCTTCAGTTGTAGCAGTGACACTCTCTAGTGTCTGGGTTAGTCGCTTGATCGTGACATCTACATCCTGTGAAATTTGGAGGGTTGTGGTAGCCCAAGGCTTCAGATGTTCTATAATGACATGCTTTTTGCGCCGAAGTTCCTCAATCTTGTCCTAGAGATCATTATTGGTCTTCAAATGTGCCAAGCGCTATGCAGGCACTAAGGTGGGCAGCGTAGCTTCGACCTGCTTGAAAGCTTCTTCCTTGCGCCAAAAGTCCTGATTGATTTCACGGAGGACTGGATTGCATTGGACCTTAGTCGAGAGTTGCATGGCTGACTCTAGCAACTGGGCGCCTTGAGCAATATGTCTCGAAATAATGTTCGTGGCTTCGGTCACTAGTGCAGCGCGCTGGGCTCGTACTTCCAAAGGCGTTTCGGGCTGCAATTTGGCCTGTAAGTCGGTGATTTGCTGCTCCAGCTGCATCTTGACGACGTGCATTTCCATCCGAGATGATTTTAGTGCCGCAACCAATTTTTCCACTTTAGCCCGAGGCGTGGCTGCGACCAGAATCTCATCTGTAACCTCCATGCAGAGTTGGTGGATCACTGTTTCGAGCTCTTCCTGCTGTGAAACAGGGACATAGGCGGCTAACCGAATGACATAGGTGGGGACGGTCGCAACCTGGCACTTCCTCATTAGCTTGCAGGCTAAGAGCCTGGTACCCATTTGTGTAACAGGATCATTGATAGTCTGGAACGCAAAGCCTCACATATTTCGACTCACCTTGTAGGCCTCCCACACAAACGTAGCGGTATCTACTTCGTATTTCTTGCCTACCCGCTCCAGAGGGTGCGTCCCTTACATAGGAAGGCATGTAATCTTGTGGATAAATGTAGCATCAATAGGGATTTTGTCCTGAATCCATAAGCAGCCATCGTGAATTAAGGCGAGAAATTACTGAACCAACCAATTTGTGACGTTGTAATGGCCAAAATGGGGCATCTGTAGCAAATTCAAGAGTCCAAACCCAGCCAAGCCACATACCCAGCGCTGAGGAACCACCGTGATTCCATTATTTGCATGGATTGTAGCGAAGTACAATGCAGTGACCAACTCAGGGAGGGTTTCAGAATCTACCAAGTCATGATCATCAAACTTGACCTCATGGAGTCTTCCACAAGGATCACCGAGGATAGGGACTTCTCCCGAGGTTAGAGGGGTTTGCAGATAGGTGACCAAGCCATCTAAGTTCTTTAGCGTGAGCGTGGATGGTCTACGTGGGCGAACGAAGGGAGGTAACCAATTGATCAGATTGGCGGGCAGAGCACCCTCCTGCACATCTTGATCTAGAGGTGATGTCGGCGGGGACCTGATGTGCCTTGGAGAAGTCCTAGGCTTCTTGGTAGCCCATCTCACAGCTTTCGAAGCTTTTCCTAAGCCTTGTGCTTTCTCTTTCCCTTTCCTTGTGACCGGCGTAGACGATACTTCTTCCAGTTCAGACTCAACTTAAATTATTTCCTCAACGTCAGGCCCTGTCGGGGCCGAAGGTTCGGCAAGGTTAGTGGCCATAATCCTTGCACGAAAAATGAATCCCAGCCCTGGGTGACTACTATCAGATGAAGCAGGTTGACCAGACATGACAGGGATAATGTAGATACGGCAAATCTGAGTGCTCAAGTTCTTCCTAGAGAAGGATGATGAGTGCAAGCTGTGCAAGTGAGATGAAACCCTTGGCTAAGCTATCCTACTCCTTTTATAATACCCATAATCGTGCAATGGTAAAGTAAACATTATCTAAGATGTATTCCCCAGGAAATGGTAAAAAATCCCCAAAATTCGCTTCATAAAATACCCAGACGCCGCTCCTTTTAACGGTAATTTTTTCTTTTTACCATTTGTCACTGTTCCAATGGCTAGTTCTCGCATCCCCCGTGTGCTTGGCCTACCTGCCACGTGTGGGTTAATCATATGCGCTTGTTGCACATCCTCCCCCAACACAGGCTTGCTTCCTAGGTAACTTATAACCAAAGACAAAGTTTCCAGACATTCGTTATCCCAAGAGAACCTTACCTTCCTCGTAAGCAAGGTTTTAAGAGGGGCTATATTCATAGTATATTTCCGAACGAACTTCCTGTAATAACCTGCATAGCCAAGGATTAACCACAGTTGTTATTTTGTTGTAGGGGCTGCCGGATAGATGAGAGCTCTTCTTTCTATACCTATAGCCGGTGTAGGGTGCATTTTAATGCTACTTGTCCGTGGCTGAATCAGTTTGGTGCCCGTGCGCGGCCCTGAGTCGGAAGTGGCTTGTGGGTCAACCTATCCTTCTTTCGGGGCTAGGCCGTAGTAGTCGATTATTCCTGGCTCCTTCGGTTCCCATGTGGGTAGTTCAGTACCCGAACCGTCAAAGTAAGGTAGGTCCCTTACCTCTGAGGAAACGTAGCAGAAGTCTTTTGTGACCTGAAGACAACGCAGTGCAGAGACATCATGTAACCGGTTTTGCCAATTCTATATCTCCTCATCAGAATCAGAGAAGCATTGATTTTCCTCCTCCCAGCAAAGTACTTCATCCACTGTTGGGTTAACCGCATCCTGCGCAGTTAACTTATAGATATGGTTCACATCCTCCTCCTTAGGTACTGGTTCAGTGTAGCATTTACCTTCAGCAGGGTCTAATGGTACTATCACCCTTGTGCTATTATTTTCAAACACCATGCTTCTCTTCTTTAAGTTAATGATACAGCCCATGTCGATGGCCCAATCCAATCCTAGTAGCGCAGGGTAGAGATTTGCATCTTCTATGATATGAATGACTTCAAATTCATCCTGGACCTTGACCCCTACGATATCTACCATAATCCCTGATATCCTCGCTAAAGGTACGATCTTCTGTTGATTAACCATGCATAGTTAGATAGTAGACCATTCCAACTTTGGTTCGCCCATACGTTGCCAAGTCTGTTTAGGCAATACATTTGCATCCGATCCTAGATCCAAAATAACCCGTTCCATCTTGTAATCGTTGATCTGTGCCGTCAGTCGCATCTACCCCCTGGTGCATTTCTTATATCTGTATAGTTTGTGCATATCCCTAATATCTAGGGACATGGTAGGGCGTGTTGCGAAGCTATCTGTTAGGTCCCTATATCACTAGTATAGTCCCTTATTATTGTTAGTGTAAATCCCTTATTGTTATTATTGTACCCTTGTAACCCCCATTTTGTTATTATTGTGCCCTTAAATTATTATTGTTAGGTCGGCTAGGATTACATTGTGGCCCACTAGGATTACATTATGGCCCCATGGACTCCTATATATAGAAAGGAGGTTTTGTAAATTGTATCATGAAAGAATTGTTCATTCATGTAATGTATTGGAGGTTTCCACCTCGAAGTGGCTTATTTCTAAGGCGTTGATATCTCTTTTCTTCTATTTTTGGAGCTGGTTACACAACATTTGGTATCAGAGCTTTGGATTGTAGCGCTTCGCTGCTCCAAACAGGTCATCGTGGAATTTTCGCTATAACGTTTTTTCTACGAAGTTTTAGAAGCTGAAATTTTTAGGGTACGAAGCCGAAATCCTAAGGAAGATTGGCTAAAAATTTCAGAGCTTGGTTCGCAACATTTTTAGATATATGATCTGTGGAAGGTAGGTCTTTTTTCAGGCTCCTAAACAAGTCATCGTGGAATTTGCGCTATAACATTTTTTCTGCTGAGGTTCAAAATCTGAAATTTTTATGGTGCGAAGCTGAAATCCTAAGGAAAATTGTCAAAAAATTTTAGAGCTTACTTCGCAATATTTTTGGAGATATGATCTGTGGAAGGTAGTGCTTTTTTAGGCTCCCGAATTTCATCTGAAATAGGTGATCGTGGTAAAATTTCAATAACTCTCTCTCTGAGCATTAGATTGGAGTGCCGTAAAAAGTGGTGACAAGTAAACGAACTTTAGTTTCTTGGCTATCAATTTCAGAGGCGAAGGATGAAACATAACATGTGGAAAATCGTACAAGTTCGCGATACTGAACCAGTCCATAATTAGGTCATTGTGGGAGATTGGACATAATTTTGTCTTGGAGAATCCAAATCAAGTCAGACCTGTGGCATTCAAAAGAGAATTCAGAGGGCTACTTCAGTGCTGAATTTCAGATATTAAAGAGCCGCAATCACAGAGATAATACAATTTCAATATCGAGCTCCTCAAAAGCAAGTAAAAGGTGTGTATTTTTTTTTTTTCTCAATTGCATAAGTCTTGTTTGAAGAATCAAGTTGAATTGATTGCAAGGGCATATTGTAGAATAGATATCAGTATTGGATTATAAAATGGCCCCTAAAAATAATTCAACACCCATTAAGCCTTTGGAAATCTCTACTATGACTAATGAAGACGAAGAATGGCAACATGACATATCAAAATTACAAGAGCAAGTGCAACAAATTTCGCTCTCGCAAAGAGCAACAAAAAATGACATGGAAGTTTTGAAGAAAGGCATGGAAACTACGATGGATGGTTAAAAGAAAGGCATGGAATCTAAGATAGATGGCATGGAATCTAATATTGATGGCATGGAGGCTGGCATGGAATCTAGGATGGATGACATGGAAGCTAAGATCGATGAGAAAATGGAAAACATGAAGAATGTTCTAAAAGTAGACATGGAAGGTTTGACAAAGTTGATACGAGAAATGTTTCCTAATGGTGAAAAGATAGTAGAAGAACCTCATGATGAGAACAAAATAAATGTTAATCGCGATTTCATAAACTCTAATGTTGGCGGGAAGAATCACCATATTCCAAAAATGGATATGAGGAAGTTTGATGGGAAGGATCCTATAACATGGATACTACAGATGGAGCAATATTTTGATCTCCATAATGTGCAAAACACACAAAAGGTACGCATTGCAACTTTACATTTAGAACAAAATACATTTGTATGGTATCGATAGCTTTGCTCCCGTAAAAAAATTGTCACTTGGTCAATTTTTACAGAGGAAATGATAGCACATTATGAGGATACAAAGAGAAACACCTTCTTTAGCCAATTGATAAATCTCAAACAAAAGGGTTTAGTGGGGGAGCACATTGAGGACTTCCAAAAATTGAATATAAGGGTAACCGATATTCTAGAGGAACACAGGATTGATCTCTTCATAGGCACTTTAAAGGATAACATCCAACATGAAGTTCGTGTTTTGGAACCTGATTCATTGGAGAAGGCATTCAGGTTGGCAAGAAAAGTTGAATGTAAAATTATGGCGACAAGGAAGCCTACCACTCAATTTTATAAAGAAGGAAGTGTTGCTACGCCTATATTTCCACAACCTACAAGGTTGACACCACAACAATTGGAAGAAAAAAGAGAAAAAGGGCTTTGCTACAGTTGTGATAGCAAATACACTAAAGGCCATAAGTGTGCTGAAAAGAAATTATTTTACATAGATTTTGAAGAAGAAGAAGAAAATGACCAAGAAGAGGATATACACTAGGAACCGGCCCTAGAAGAGGAAGAAATGAATCCGACCATATCATGTAATGCACTGGCAAGAATTACCACTCCTAAAACTCTCAAGATAGAAGGATAGATCAAGAAGAAAAAGGTAATAGTGTTGATTGATTCAAGTAGCACCCATAATTTTATTCATTGTAAGGTAGCCAAGGAATTAAATTGTTTCCTATACCCAACACCAGAATGTCAAGTGATGGTTGCAAATGGAGGAACTATAAATTGCTCTGGAAAATGCCATAATATCAAGCTAACCATGGGGAATATGTATTGACTAGTCCAATGCTTGCCATTCCTATGGGAGGTGCTGATGTTGTACTAGGAGTACAATGGTTACAATCTTTGGGGACGGTAGCTTTTAATTTTCAAGAACTTTTCTTGAAATTTTTTTCAGAAGGAAAGGAAGTCGAATTATGGGGTATTGAAGGGAAGCCGGGAAGGATAATAAGCTATAATGTCATGACAAAGCTTTTAAAGAAAGAACAACGAGGCGTAATTGCACAATTATGCTCACTAGAAGTTCCGACATCAAAATCATCTATTTCTGCAGATCTCCAACAAGTCTTGGACAATCATTCCAAGGTGTTTGAAACTCCCAAAGGACTCCCACCTATTCGTGATCATGATCATGCTAGTCATTTGATTCCAGGAAGTGTTCCTCCAAACATCAGGCCTTATAGATATCCTTACGTCCACAAGAGCGAAATTGAACGTATGATTGCAGAAATGTTAGAGGCGGGTATAATTCAACCTAGTCAGAGTTCTTTCTCTGCTCCTGTAGTATTGGTACACAAGAAGGATGGATCATGGCGAATGTGTCTGCATTATAGGGAGCTCAATAAGCTAACCATTAAAGATAAATTTCCCATTCCGGTGATTGATGAATTACTGGATGAATTACATGGAGCAATTTATTTTACCAAGTTGGATCTTCGTTCAGGATATCATCAAATTAGAATGAAGACTGAAGATATTCCAAAAACAACATTTCGAACTCATGAGGGTCATTATGAATTTTTGGTCATGCCTTTGGCCTTACCAATGCACCTTCTACATTTCAAGGGTTGATGAATTCCATTTTCAAACCCTTCCTTAGAAAATTTGTGCTAGTATTTTTTGATGATATACTAATCTACAGCAGGTCTTGGAAGGATCATGCTGAACATGTTGACAAGGTGCTCAAACTATTGCAGGAGAAACAATTATATGCAAAAAAATCCAAATGTTTCTTTGGAGTACAAGAGGTGGAATATCTGGGTCATATTGTATCTCACGAGGGTGTTAAAGTAGACCCTAACAAAATTAAAGCTATTAAGGAATGGAAAGTCCCCACAACCATAAAGAAGTTGCGAGGATTTCTTGGGTTAACAGGGTATTATCGCAAGTTTGTTAAGAATTATGGGAGAATAGCAGCACCTCTAACAACATTATTGAAGAAAGATGCATTTTCATGGACTCCTGAAGCAACTAAGGGCTTTGAACATCTTAAAGAGGCAATGTGCCTAGCACCAGTCTTAGCTACGCCAGACTTCACAAAAACCTTTATTGTGGAATGTGATGCCTCAGGAAATGGAATTGGTGCCGTTTTAATGCAGGAAGGAAGACCCATTGCTTTTGAAAGTCGTCCAATCAAAGGAAAGTATTTACAGAAACCTATTTATGAGAAGGAAATGTTAGCAACACTGCATGCACTAAAGAAATGGCGAACTTACCTAATGGGAAGACACTTCAAGGTAAAAATTGATCATGATAGTCTTAAACACTTTTTGGAACAAAGACTATCTTCAGAAGAGCAGCAAAAATGGGTCACAAAGATGTTGGGTTATGAATTTGAAATAATCTACAAAAAAGGAAATCTTAATGTTGTTGCAGATGCACTCTCAAGAAAGAATGAAGAGGTGGAAGCATTGCTTTGTGCCATTTCTATTATCCAACCAGATTGGATAACCGAAGCAAGAGATGAATCGAAGAAGGAAAAAGATGTATGGACACTCATTCAAAAGTTGCAGCTAGATCCTAGTACATTTGATACATTTAGTTGGAAACATGATTCCTTATGGTACAAAGATCGCTTATATCTTTGTAAGAATTCCCAACTAAAACAAAATATTCTTCTGGAATTGCACACTTCTCCTTTAGGAGGACACTTGGGATTTTTAAAAACATACCACAAGGTGAAGAAAGAATTTTTTTGGGATGGCCTTAAATCTGATATTCAAAATTTTGTGACGGAATGTTTGGTTTGCCAGCAGAATAAAGTGGAGACAATTAAGACCCCGAGACTTCTACAACCTTTATCCATTCCAAGTCAACGTTGGGGGGATATTTCAATGGATTTTATCACAAGTTTACCCAAGTTCGAAGGAAAGAATGTCATCATGGTGGTAGTTGGTAGACTTACCAAGTATGCACACTTTTGTGCATTATCTCATCCATTTAAAGCAAGTACAGTTGCTACTACATTTATGGACAGAATTCAAAAGCTACATGGAAGCCCAAGGGTTATTGTGAGCGACAGAGATCCCATTTTTACTGGAAATTTTTTGATGGAGTTATTTTCTTGTTTGGGTACTCAATTAGCTCATAGCTCATCTTATCATCCTCAATCTGATGGTCAAACTGAGATAGTAAATAAATGTTTGAAAGGATATCTTCGTTGTTTTGTATCTGATAAACAAACACAATGGGTCAAGTGGTTACCTCTCGCTGAATGGTGGTATAACACTTCCTTCCATACTGCAGCAAAAATGACCCCATTTATGGCACTTTATGGATATCATCCACCATCCATCACATCATCTTTAAGAAAAAATTCAAAGGTTCAAGCAGTGGAAGATCACATCAAGCATCAGCAAGAAATTCTCCAACTCTTAAAGGATAACCTGAATTTGGCACAAAATCGAATGAAACAACAGGCAGATCAACATCGCAGCGAGAGAAGTTTTGATGTAGGAGATTTGGTATTTTTACGGCTACAACCATACAAACAAATGTCCCTCAAGCAAGCTAAGAAGGATAATAAATTATCACCAAAGTACTATGGTCCTTACAAGGTGTTGCAAAAGATTGGTTCTATGGCATACAAATTGGAGCTTCCTGCTTCTTTGCGAGTACATCCAGTTTTCCATGTTTCATGCTTAAAAAAGGTTATAGGTGAAAATCTTCCAGTTCAAACAATATTGCCAGAACTTGATGAGGAAGGAAAATCATATTGGAACCTGAAGCGGTCATGGAAACAAGAACTCGACAGCTACGGAATTGATCAATTTCAGAGTATCTCATCAAGTGGAAGAACTTACCCACCGAAGATTCTACATGGGAGGATGAGAATTTTATACAGAAGCACCCGGAGCTACTCAAGCGTTGAGGACAACACTTTTTTTGAAGGAGAGGGGCATGTTAGGTCCCTATATCACTAGTATAGTCCCTTATTATTTTTAGTGTAAACCCCTTATTGTTATTATTGTACCCTTGTAACCCTCATTTTGTTATTATTGTGCCCTTAAATTATTATTGTTAGGTTGGCTAGGATTACATTGTGGCCCACTAGGATTACATTATGGCCCCATGGACTCCTATATATAGAAAGGAGGTTTTGTAAATTGTATCATCGAAGAATTGTTCATTCATGTAATGTATTGGAGGTTGCCCCCTCGAAGTGGCTTATTTCTAAGGCGTTGATATCTCTTTTCTTCTATTTTTGGAGTTGGTTACAAAACATTATCTATTAATGCCTGAAGGTTCTGCATAGCTTTTGGGTTGCGCAACAACTTCATACATGCCTGCAAGAAAGGTTTGACCTCCTCATCTGCCTTAAGGTTCGCAAGGAGTAGGGACGTAGGTGCCTCTGTCCCAATAAATTCCTTGCGAGTTGTTATAAACGTTTATCTTTCTTTGTCTAGGTCCAACCCTTCTTGTTTGCTAACTTCCTTGTGGATCAGAGGTTCAGTTTCAACCTTCTCCCCACTCCCTCTAGTATCCAATCCACTGAACGTAACAACATTTATGCTTGGATCCTTATCTTGTAGCTCAGCCTTAACTCTCTACATATTCTGCGTAGGTGGTAGCTTCTTCTCCCGCATTTTGCTATTAAAACTGGACAGTCTTCCAGCGTATGGTCCAACTATCTGCAGTACTTGCAGGACTGTCTTGTAGGGTTCAAAAAATCCCTCGCAAAGTGCCCTGTGTCTCCACAGTTATAGAAGATTAGTTGTCCCCGGCCCCAACTTGCACTTCCACCTCGGCCTCCTCCCTTATTTCCTGAGGGGGGGCCTCTTATGCCTACGGGGGTTTTTGGTGATGCGAGGTCTAATTGTACCCTATAAAAGTTTCCCTGATCTATCATTAGATCATAGGTTTGACAGTTCAGCTCATCATGCCCTACTGATCAACAAAACTGGCACCATTGTTGCTTCTGCTCTAGGACGTATGCGTCCCGACGGGGGCAGTGATTTGTATCATGCAACCTTGTTACGTGGCAATCCTCGCACCAAAACATAGGTCCGCATGAGCCTAGTCATACTGGTCTAGATCCTCCACTTGATCCAGAGCGCATCGGACTAGGTCCTCTTGTCTGTAGGTAGTTTGTCGGCAGCGAGCACAAATCCTTTGTATGTCCTAATACTCAACATCGTATGCACCATAGATCCATGCTAGCTTCCCTCCCTCGTTCCTTTCATAGGTCCTGAATTTCCATGTGCATTGCCCCAAGCTGCTCCTGAATTTTCTATACTCGTAACAAAGTATCTTCTCTGGGCGCAGCTTCTAGTTTCATAGCGACTTCCAAACCTTTTTACTGTGATTCGAAAGTTTGGTAACCCATAGGTATGCACAGGTGAGGTAGCATCATAGCAATGAACCACTCCGTATGTTGTCTGTCATCATACTTAAATTCTCCTTCTCTTATAGCTTTCTTTAGGCGCTAATCAACTTCCCATATAGACTCAGTCTTTCCTTGCTTGAAATCTTTCACGTCTGCTACGATATGCGACTAGGACTTAGGCTTCTGGAATTTTTGTTTCAGAGCATCCTTAATATCTTGAATATATGCGCTTTTGTTTTGAGATATGTATCGCATATACCAGTCCAGAGCTCTCTCTTCGAAGGCTAGGGATAGTTGCACCTTTTCATAGTATTGCTTGCCACACCTTGCGCAGTCCATACTGAGTCTGGAACAAACCAAAATCGGTCCATGTCCTCATCTCCCGCATATTTTAAGGTAGGTAATTTCAAGTGTGTTGCCATATCTTCATCTGGTGGGGTTTCGAGCGAGGTTTTACCCTTACGTGGTTCTGAAGTGGTGTGGCTAGAGGGTTTTGCACAACTGTTCCTTCTAACGGGCTATAGATAGATCTATCCCCTTCTAGATTGGATTGATAGTACTTACCACTCCACGTTGTTCTTTCGTTCAGAGTGGAGGTCATTCAACCGTACCTGCTCTTCTTCCTTCTCAGGCCTTCAATACTTCTTTTGGCATTACCCGATCCCCTTCTCAAAATGCTCCTGGTCCCGGTAACAGAACCATTTTTTGGCTCGAGGGGTCCTGGCCCAGGTTCGGAGGTTAAGGTTTGCAAAAAAACCCCTATACTACTGGCCCTTTCGGCAGTGACCTACTTGCGCAGGTCAAAGTCTCACCCAAAGAAATATGGGTGGGTGCTGGAACCAGGTTTCTACACCCTGAGAGAGGGTAGGTAAGCCAAGCAGAGCTGTGTCTGGCTTGATAATGACCAGATCGCCTATCTCAGAACTGGATCTATAGATATCCTTCGCATCCACGTACGCAAGGTAAACTATACTTACTGTGCTCAACAAATCATATACTTCTAAAACAGTAGTGCAACATTACATAAAACATAACAGAGTAGACCCAGATGCAGTAGAAACACTTAACACAGTACTTTTTCAGCTTAACACAAAATATGCATAACACTGCAGCTATCAAATATTTTCATCAACAATACACATAGATTCAGTTACTCAACCAACATTTCTAATTCATTAATCCTTTAGTTCCCTCTTACAATACCCAAACCTGACTTGTGCACACAGCATCAGGGTCCGCACACAACATGACTTGGGATCTCCACGCACACAGCCAACAGGAGTCCTTTCCCCAAAAACCCAAATAGATCTACTAAGCCACAATTCGCATCAAGATCTCATCATCTTCTTGCCTTATAATTCAAGATGTCCCTCTATTTATAACAATCTAGCCTAAGCTTTCATGTGGTCCACAAGCCGTGGTTTGTGGACTCGAGGTCTACCCTTTAACCCGTTACAATGCTTTCGGGCTTTGACCCAACCCCAAAACCCCTGTGCTAGACTAATTATAATAAAAAATATACAAAATCGAACAAATTTCACAACTTGTAGGAGACCCTATTCCAACAGCGACGATAGAAGATACAGTGCGACCAAAATTGGTACCATTACCTTTGAGAGGGAGTCAGGTAAACCATTTATGTTGAAAGATGTTATGCATGTTCCAGGTCTAAATAAAAACTTGGTCTTAGTCATGATGTTGGAGGACAGAGGTTATGACGTTGTTTTCAGTGATGGAAAAGCTTTCTTTCGACTTAAAAAAACGGGTCAAAACAAGAGGATAGGGATTTGAGTCAAGAATCTCTACAAGCTGGAGGTAGATGGTTGCACTGCAATGGTTGGAAAAGAAGAAGAAGTGGTGAGCTGGGATGAGGGAACATTATGTCATAGGCGATTGGGCCATCTTCACCATGGCACCCTAAAGATTTTGCAGCAGATTTATACTTGACTTCCCAAGGGTACATTTGCGCAGATAGATCAGTGTAAGGGATGTACTATGGGTAAGTTTGTGAAGACCACCTTTCATGAAGAGGAGAACCGATGATCCTGGAGAGAGTTCAAACAGACATGTATGGGCCATTCTCAGTTGCTTCAACAACAAAACACATGTATTATGTTTTTTTTTTTTTGCTGATGACTATTCTCATAGATGTTGGATCTTCTTCAAGCAGAAGAAGGATAAAAAATTCTCAAAGTTCTGTGAGTTTAAAGCATTGGTGGAGAAAGAGTCGGGGAAGCAAGTGAAGGCTCTGCAGAGTGATAATGGTGGTGAATATATCTTGAATGAATTCAAATACTTCTGTAGAAAATAAGGAATTCAAAGATAACTCATAGCGCCTCATAACCCACAATAGAATGGGGTCATGAAGAGGAAGAATAGAACGATCATGGGTGCTCCACGACCTATGCTGCATGATCATGGCCTACCAATGCACTTGTGGGCGGAAGCATGCAACACTGCAGTTTATCTGCAAAACTGTTGTCCTCATAGAGTACTTGGCATGAGTACACCTGAAGAAGCTTTTACTGGTAAGAAAGCAGATGTTTCTCACTTTGAGATTTTTGGCTCATCTGTTTATGTTCATGTGACCAAGAATGCCAAGAAGAAGTTGGACCCAACTGCTGAAGTTGGGATATTTTTGGGGTACACAAAAACACTCCATAATTATCGTGTGTATTTTCCAAATAGTCGAATGACTATGGTGTGACGGGATATAAAATTCAATGAGGAGAAAGCCATGAAGTTGTCACTTGAGAGGGAGCTAGAATTGCATGCAGAGGAGGAACTGCTTGTTCCCAAAGATGAGTCTCTAGATGTGGATCAGCCATAGGAAGAGGTTCAGGGAGTGGAGGAGTCCACTCATGCAGAGCCAAATATCAGAACTGGCAGAGGGCGTACCACAAAAGCTAAGAGGCTGAAGCTTGATTCAGCACAAAATGTAGGAGTCCCTACTTCACATCACAGATAGAGACAACCCTCTGACCGATTCACTGGATACATGGCTCTCATGAGAAAATGTATTGTGACTAAGCCATATTCTTTTCAGGAAGCAGTGCAGGAGCCCACATGGGTTGATGCGATGGTGGAGGAGCATGACTCCATTGTCAGAAACAGTGCTTGGGAAATTGTTCCAAGGTCGGTTGATAAATTAGTGGTAGGTTCAAGATGGATCTACAAGGTAAATCAAGCTGCTGATGGGAGTGTTGAAAAGTAAAAGGAAAGATTTATGGCCTAGGGCTTCTCACAGATCGAGGGGATTGATTATGAAGAAACCTTTGCACCTGTCACACGGTATTCTTCCATAAGGACCATCCTCGCTCTCTCAGCGCAGATGGCTTAGCACATTCATCAGATGGACGTGAAGACTGCATTCCTTAATGGGATCATTGAGGAAGAAGTGTACATTGAGCAGCCTGAAGGATTTGAGATCTTTAGTAGTGAGTCTCATGTGTGCAGAATAAAAAGAGTGTTGTATGGGCTAAAGCAAGCACCTCGTGCTTGGTACACTCGGATCGACAGCTATTTCACTGGACTTGGCTTCACCAAGAGTGAGGTCGATGCAAAATTATACCATATTGTGGTGGAGGGTAAGCTTTTAGTCATTGTTCTTTATGTTGATGATTAATACTAACTAGTGATGAGTAGCTGATACACTCATGCAAGGAGGACCTTGCAAAGGGGTTCAAGATGAAGGATGTGGGTCTCCTTCACTATTTCCTTGGATTGGAAATATGGTAGCGAGAAGGTGAACTTATTGTGTCTCAAGGCAAGTATGCAAGGGAGATAATAGGTAAGTTTCACATGGAGGGCTGCAAACCCATGGATACTACTCCTCCAGGAAACTGGAGGAAAGAGGATGTTACATCGACAGAGGTAGTGGATGCTACTATCTATCGACAGTTGGTGGGTTTGCTCATGTAATTAGTTAATACAAGACCTGACATATGCTATGTGGTGGACTAGTTTAGTCAAGCGATGGTTAAGCCTACCAAGATCTTTTGGAAGGCAGGCAAGCATGTCCTGAGATATCTCAGGGGCACATCTGAGTATGGCTTATGGTACAAACAGACAGATGAGGTGAATTTGCATGGCTTCACGGATGCAGATTGGGCAGGCAACCCAATGAAAAGAAAGAGCACATTAGGAGGGGTTTTCAGTATCAGATCTACAACTATATCTTGGTATAGTAAGAAACAGAGATCTGTGGCACTTAGTTCAGTGGAATCGGAATACATGGAAACAAGTCAAGCTACATGTGAGGCTATCTAGATGAGGAAGATCCTGGTCGGTTTGTTCGGTTATCATTTAGATCCTACAATGATTCATTTTGATAATCAGAGTTGCATTAAACTCTCGATTAATCCTCTGTTTCATGATATATCTAAGCATATAGATATCCGGTATCATCATATCAGAGATTGTGTGCTGCGGAAGATCATGTTGCTTCAATACATTCCTACGGAAGATCAGGATGCAGATATTATGACGAAGGCGCTCACCAAGAGAAAATTTTAATACCATAGAGACAGTATCGGGGTGAAGGATAATCCATTTCTTGTTGAGAGGGAGTGTTGAGATTCAAGAAGATGATGATCCTGGTGAAAATTAAGCACCTTCACTAGGTGGGGCCCGCAGGCTATTTTTAGGTGTGTCTATTTTTAGAATGGTGAGCATATTCTATTTATAGCGAGAGTCTATTTATAGATAGTTGAGAAATTTCTATTTATAGATAAGATTCTATTTTTAGATGCATGGGTGAAGTTTATTTATAGATAGCATGTCTAAAAATAGATCGGATGTCAATTATTATTAGCCCTTAATAATAATTGGACAATAAATAATAATCTATTCTCTTTAAGCACTTGATTTCAGTTAACTAATGGGACATGCAGAGTGGAGTTCGTTGTAACTGAGTGATACAAAGTTGTAACAGAGTTGGATGTGTAGATATTTGAGTTGTTATTTAGTTTAACTCAGTTAAGTGAGTTAAACTTAGTTGTGCTAGTTGTAACTAGTTGTAACTAATGATACACTAGTGAGAGATCAGTGAATTAATTATTTAATTAATTCAAAAGCAGTGATCTCACTTGAAATTGAAGAAATACTATTGTTAACTACATGCATGTCAGATCCAATGGAAACCCAGTTGAGAGATAGTTGACATGGATTGTTTGACTATCAGTTGTGACTATAGTGGTGCATTCAATGCAACTAGTCACACATTAGAGATGCCAATGAGGATTGCGCAGTCAAGGAAATGCAAGATCAAATTCATTCAGGGATCTTCATCAGCAGGGATTGCGCACTGGAGGCAAGCTATCAGGAGGCAGTAAATTGGTGCATGTTTATGCCCATTATTGTATGATATTGTGAGACGATTGTATATTGTACTGAGAGCTCTTGGAGTAGAGTTTTTTCATGAGATTGTTTCATGATCCATGATATACATAATATATGATAGTTGGGGTTTTTAGCTTTAATATTTCCTAGTAAAAACTTCAGTGTTATGTGTGATTAATATTTCTTCATGTGTTTGCAATTGGCGATTAAATTTTTGCAAGTAATTAAGTAGAAGGACTATGTATTTAACAGTGGAGTAATACATCACAGTATTAATAAATTTCTACATATCCCTTGGGAGTTTCAACACTCTTGGTGCAATACCAGGGCTCACCAACTTCTTCTTTGATTGATATAGGGTTTTGATTCTTTCTTTAAGAAGATGATGTATGCCTTGACTTCAAAAAGTTTTGATGATTTGATGATCTATTTTAGAAATTTCGGCCTTGAATGGTTTAGAGTCCCTTATTGAGCTTCCCTTCCTTTATTTGTCACCTTATATATGATACCATGTTGAGAAATATAGGGCATGGGGATTACGTGATTTATCTTCTATGATAACTGCTTGTGATGCAAATTTTCTTAGTTTTTAATTGGATTCTTCTTTCTCTTGGTTAATGTTAATGTTTTCTATCACTAAAAAACTACCAAAACATAAAAAATCAGAAGACAAGAGACAAAAAATGTAGGCGGTCAACTAAGGAAACAACCTCTCCAACTTGAGAGTAAAACCAAAACGAATTCTTCTTCTTAAAAGAACTTCAATTGACGAATACTAATACCAATACCCTTGGCATATCAACCTCTCCAAGACCAAGTCACAAGACCATTCTTCACTGCTTCTTCTTCTTGCCCAAGTCAACTCTAGCCAAATTTACTTCTAGCACTGCAAATTTCGGCCCTCCTCCACAGTCCTACAATTCTTGGTTGCCTGAAATTTCTGAAAGTTCACATGTTTGGGATGAATTATAGATCTTGATGGTGTTTCCCTCTTCACTTGACTTGAGGGCCTATCCTTGTGACCTCTTCTAGCAAGAATTTTGGTTTAGTGACCTTCTTCTCGGATTCTTCAATGGCTAGTGTAACCTTATTGCAAAAACCCTTACTCTTGTTACGCATGTGAGAAAAATAACCCAATAACAATGGAAAAGTACTTCAGTTTCTTCTCCTTTATTCGCTGGATGATAGGCTCATATTTCCCCTTTCCTCTCACTTCTTGATATATTTTATATGCTTAGGTTTTTTCCTTCAAGTGAGGCCGAGCACTTCTATATATAGTGATATGTCCATGTAAAATAGGCCGACTTTCTTTTCTAGAAATATATTCATCTCCTTTTGAAGGCCGACATGAGGTAGTACACGTGACCAAGGTATTAGAGGGTTTGTGACACAAATAAGTTCTCTTTCTACAATGTGTAACACTCCCAAAAGGGTCTTCAATACTTGACATTTACTCAATAGGCTTTATGACTTGATTACCAAACCTAATAGCTCACAATGGGAGATTCATCTACAAAATAAAATTCCTTGAGCATGAAACACATGACTCAAGAATTACAAAGTAGTTTTATTTTCTTATTTACATCAATTAACATAAAATCATGATTACACATGTCATTATGAAGACCAAACCTAGATACATAATTCAACACCATTAGGATTCAATTTCACCTGTAAATAATCTGCATATAATCCATGACCCTAGTGCAGATTAGAAGTACAAATTATCAATTCAAATTTAATTGTTTCTATAAATTTACAACCAAGTAAATGATAAATGATAGATGCTTGTACATTATTTCCATCAAGAGTCTTCTTTGGACCTCAAATACTTTATAATACGATATATAATCCATGGTGTCCACCCTTTCTTCCTTTGAAAACTTCTTGTTCACAAAAAGCTAACTTGAAAAGCCAACTTCATGTTAGTTTTTCACTTGTGATTTCTCAGTCATTGTTTTTCCTCCAACAGATATGACATGGGACAAATTAGATAGAAGGCTATTGTATATTCTATCCCCGGGGTTTGTGAATGGCATTAGAGGTGCCTTTAGTATGGACAATAAAAACATTAATGAGGTGAAACCATGGATTACCTGGACAATGATGTAGAGTAGACATGCACGTGCACATGCATGTTGTAGGCATGCACGTGTTAGACCAAGAGTAGTTCTAAAATTAGTTTATGTTATTAAATTAGATGTGTTGCCTTTGTGTTAAATTAGGTTCTATTTGAGTAGTGAGTTTACTACTATTCCAGAAATCATTCCCAAAAAATGCTTCAATAATATAGACAAACATGATCTTAAGTCATGGAGCTAGAAGTGAAGGATACCAAATCTGTAGATCTTTGGCAAAAGTTGTCTCTTTGACCAAATATGAAGTCTAATATTCCCTTCTTCTCTTACTCAAATATAAGTTTCATGGGATTTTTTTGATGGAATCTTGGGCACGTGATACATCTTATTCCATTCATTATAGATCTGACTCAAACACAGGGGCCTAGTGGAGTTGGAGCCCCAATGTCAATTAGATTAAGTTCAATGAATAAATGAAATAAGTTGAAAAATTTAAACACTTCATTATAGCCATGATCATATAAATAATAATATCGAAAATCCAAGGTAAGAGTCATTATAATTCTTATGAGGATACAGAGAATTTGATTTGAAACATGATGTGTTCTATATTTGTCCAAGAATAAAAAAAACATAACCCTCCTTTACAATTTTTTATCGAGTAGGGAACATCCCAACAATGATATAACAACATGGAGAATGCCTCAGAGGAAGCACATACTTATGTTTATGGAACAATGGCAGGAAATCATTTTGGTTCAGTAAGAATGATTTATGATTTTAGAGGAGGGGTCATGTGCATATATGCTTAAAATATAAATCACAAAAAAAATAGTACGGAATAATCAATGGCATCCTTAAAGAGCCTGGAGGTTCTTAGTGGAGATATTATGTGTATTGTGGATTCAAGGGTAATAATTCCAGTGCTTCAAGGTTATTATGCCATAAAGAACTCAAGAGTTTACAGGGTAATTCAAGGATGTATTAGACTCCAGGAATCCTTCTCATCTTTTTAGTCCTTTCATGTTCTAAGAAAATATGAGGAATCTGATAAAATGGCCAACAAAGAAGCCATGATCCCATATGGAGCTCTCAAAATTTGAAGTGCAGATGACCATGGAAGCACAAAATTTCCTCATATTCTGAATAACTCTTTCCATGAATCAAGAAATTTTGGTAAGAGTGGATGGAGCCTTAGGAAGATTTGATACAAAACATGAAGAGAAGAAGTGGAGAATAAAGTTATGAAGGAAGGAAATATGTTTTAGGGAGGTTGAGCAGCAGCAAACCAAACTATGACATTTTTCATTTATTGTTGATATTTTAATTTATTGACTGATTTTTATTTATTTTAATTTTTTTAGAATTCAAAGCTATTCCATAATTTCAGGATGTTTGTAGCAGCTTTTAATTTACACGGATCTAATCTTTTAATTATTGTGCGAAGACTATATCTATGTTTGATTTGGTTGTTTGTCTCACTGCAATGTGAAAGGAATGAGACTAAAGCACTGGAGTTTGTCGAGAATGACAAAGGGATCTATCCCTTTTTGGACAAAAAAAAGTAACGTTCACCCTTTGACTCCCAAACTCCTTTTCATTTCCATCTAGGATGAAGCACAATGAGATTTACCTCTCAAGCTTCTAGGGTTTTTCCTTTAACCTTCTGATGTGAAACCAACTCCAAAAATAGAAGAAAAGATAGATCAACACCTTAGAAATCAACCACTTCGAGGGGGCAACCTCCAATACATTACATAAATGAACAATTCTTGGATGATACAAATGAAAAAACTTCCTTCCTATTTATAGGAGTCCATGGGGCCACAATGTAATCCTAGCTGACCTAACAATAATAATTTAAGGGCATAATAATAACAATATGGGGGTTACATGGCTACATCAATAACAATAAGGGGGTTACACTAACAACAATAAGGGACTATACTAGTAAAATAAGTACCTAACATGCTCCTCTCCTTCAAAAAGGTGTTGTCCTCAACGCTTGAGTAGCTCCGGGTGCTTTTGTATAAAATTCTCATCCTCCCGTGTAGAATCTTCCATGGGTAAGTTCTTCCATTTGATGAGATACTCTGAAATTGATCGATTTCGTAGTTGTCAAGTTCTTGTTTATGTGACTGCTTCAGGTTCCAATATGGTTTTTCCTTCCTCATCAAGTTATGTGAATATTGTTTGAACTGTAATTTTGTCCCCTATAACCTTTTTTTAATCATGAAACATGGAAAACTGGATGCACTCACAAAGAAGCAGGAAGCTCCAATTTGTATGCCATAGTACAAAAATTTTGCAAAAACTTGTAAGGACCATAGTACTTTGGTGATAATTTATTATCCTTCTTAGCTTGCTTGAGGGACATTTGTCTATATGGTTGTAGCCGTAAAAATACTCAGTCTCCCACATCAAAAATTCTCTCACTCTGATGTTGAGCTGCCTGTTGTTTCATTCGATTTTGTGCCAACTTTAGGTTATCCTTTAAGAGTTGGAGAACTTCTTGTTGATGCTTGATGTGATCCTCCACTTCTTGAACCCTAGCATTTTCCCTTAAATAAGATGTGATGGATGGTGGATGATATCCATAAAGTGCCATAAATGGGGTTGTTTTTGTTGTAGTATGGAAGGAAGTGTTATACCACCATTTAGCCAGAGGTAACCACTTGCCCCATTATGCTTGCTTATCAGATACAAAACAACGAAGATATCCTTCCAACCATTTATTCACTATCTCTATTTGACCATTGGATTGAGGATGATAAGATGAGCTATGAGCTAATTGAGTACCCAAACAAGAAAATAATTCCGTCCAAAAATTTCTTGTAAAAATGGGATCTATGTCACATACAATAATCTTCGGGTTTCCATGTGGCTTTTGAATTGTTTCCATAAATGCAGTAGCAACTGTACTTGCTTTAAATGGATGAGATAATGCACAAAATTGTGCATACTTGGTAAGTCTATCAACTACCATCATGATGACAGTTCTTCCTTCGGACCTAGGTAAACCTGTGATAAAATCCATTGAAATATCCTCCCAACGTTGACTTGGAATGGATAAAGGTTGTAGAAGACTCGAGGTCTTAATTGTATCCACTTTATTTTGTTGGCAAACAAAACATTCCGCCACAAACTTTTGAATATCAGATTTAAGGCCATCCCAAAAAAATTCATTCTTCACCTTGTGGTAAGTTTTTAAAAATCTTGAGTGTCCTCCTAAAGGAGAAGTGTGTAATTCCAAAAGAATCTTTTGTTTTAGTTGGGAATTTTTGCAAATATATAAGTGATCATTTGTACCATAAGGAATCATTTTTCCAACTAAATGTATTAGATGTACTAGGATCTTGTTGCAACTTTTGAATGAGAGTCCACACTTCTTCATCCTTCTTCCATTCATCCCTTGCTTCGGTTATCCAATCTAGTTGGATAATTTAAATGGCACAAATAAATGCTTCCACCTCTTCATCCTTTCTTGAGAGTGCATCTGCAACAACATTTAGCTTCCCTTTTTTGTAGACGATTTCAAATTCATAACCCAACATTTTTGTGACCCATTTTTGCTGCTCTTCTGAAGATAGTCTTTGTTCCAAAAAGTGTTTAAGACTATCATGATCAGTTTTTACCTTGAAGTGTCTTCCCATTAGGTAAGGTCTCCATTTCTTTAGTGCATGTAGTATTGCCAACATTTCCTTCTCATACATATCCTTTTGTAAATACTTTCCTTTGATTGAATGACTTTCAAAAGCAACGGGTCTTCCTTCTTGCATTAAAACAACACCAATTCCATTTCTTGAGGCATCACATTCCACAATAAAGGTTTTTGGAAAGTTTGGCATAACTAAGACTAGTGCTAGGCACATTGCCTCTTTAAGATGTTCAAAGGCCTTAGTTTCTTCAGGAGTCCATGAAAATGCATCTTTCTTCAATAATGTTGTTAGAGGTGCTGCTATTCTCCCATAATTCTTAACAAACTTGTGATAATACCCCGTTAACCCGAGAAATCCTCGCAACTTCTTTATGGTTGTGGGGACTTTCCATTTCTTAATGGCTTTAATTTTGTTAGGGTCTACTTTAACACCCTCGTGAGATACAATATGACCCAGATATTCCACCTCTTGTACTCCAAAGAAACATTTGGATGTTTTTGTATATAATTGTTTCTCCTACAATAGTTTGAGCACCCTGTCAACATGTTCAACATGATCCTTCCAAGACCTGCTGTAGATTAGTATATCATCAAAAAATACTAGCACAAATTTTCTAAGGAAGGGTTTGAAAATGGAATTCATCAACCCTTGAAATGTAGAGGGTGCATTGGTAAGGCCAAAAGGCATGACCAAAAATTCATAATGACCCTCATGAGTTCGAAATGTTGTTTTTGGAATATCTTCAGTCTTCATTCTAATTTGATGATATCCTGAACGAAGATCCAACTTGGTAAAATAAATTCTCCATGTAATTCATCCAATAATTCATCAATCACAGGAATGGGAAATTTGTCTTTAATGGTGAGCTTATTGAGCTCCCTATAATCTGGACACATTCGCCATGATCCATCCTTCTTGTGTACCAATACTACAGGAGCAGAGAAAGAACTTTGACTCGGTTGAATTATACCCGCCTCTAACATTTCTGCAATCATACGTTCAATTTCGCTCTTTTGGAAGTAAGGATATCTATAAGGCCTGATGTTTGGAGGAACACTTCCCGGAATCAAATGAATAGCATGATCATGATCACAAATAGGTGGGAGTCCTTTGGGAGTTTCAAACACCTTGGAATGATTGTCCAAGACTTGTTGGAGATCTGCAGAAATAGATGATTTTGATGATGGAACTTCTAGTGAGCATAATTGTGCAATTACGCCTCGTTGTTCTTTCTTTAGAAGCTTTGTCATGCCATTAGAGCTTATTATCCTTCCTGGCTTCCCTTCAATACCCCGTAATTCGACTTCCTTTCCTTCTGAAAAGAATTTCAAGAAAAGTTCTTGAAAATTAAAAGCTACCGTCCCCAAAGATTTTAACCATTGTACTCCTAGTACAACATCAGCACCTCCCATAGGAATGGCAAGCATTGGACTAGTCAATACATATTCCCCCATGGTTAGCTTGATATTATGGCATTTTCCAGAGCAATTTATAGTTCCTCCATTTGCAACGATCACTTGACATTCTGGTGCTGGGTATAGGAAACAATTCAATTCCTTGGCTACCTTACAATGAATAAAATTATGGGTACTACCTGAATCAATCAACACTATTACTGTTTTCTTCTTGATATGTCCTTCTATCTTGAGAGTTTGAGGAGTGGTAATTCCCGCCAATGCATTACACGATATGGTCGAACTCATTTCTTCCTCTTCTTGGGTTGGTTCCTGGTGTATATCCTCTTCTTGTTCATTTTCTTCTTCCTCTTCACAATCTATGTAAAATAATTTCTTCTCAGCACACTTATGACCTTTAGTGTATTTGCTATCACAACTGTAGCAAAGCACTTTTGCTCTTTTTTCTTCCAATTGTTGTGGTGTCAACCTTGTAGGTTGTGGAAGTCTAGGAGTAGCAACACTTCCATCTTTATAGATGTGAGTGGTAGGCTTCCTTGTCGCCATAATTTTACATTCAATTTTTCTTGCCAATCTAAATGCCTTCTCCAATGAATCGGGTTCCCAAATCTGAACTTCATGTTGGATTTTATCCTTTAAAGTCCCTATGAAGACATCAATCCTATGTTCCTCTGGAATATCAGTTACCCTTATATTCAATTTTTGGAAATCCTCAATGTGCTCCTCCATTGAATCCTTTTGTTTGAGATTTATCAATTGGCTAAAGAAGGTGTTGCTCTTTGTATCCTCATAATGTGCTATCATTTCCTCTGTAAAAATTGACCAAGTGACAATTTTTTTTACGAGAGCAAAGCCATCGATACCATACAAGTGTATTTTTTTCTAAATTTAAAGTTGCAATGCATACCTTTTGTGTGTTTTGCACATTATTGAGATCAAAATATTGCTCCATCTATAGTATACATGTTATGGGGTCCTTGCCATCAAACTTCCTCATATCCATCTTTGGAATATGATGGTTCTTCCATCCAAAATTAGAGTTTATGAAATCATGATTAATATTTATTTTGTTCTCATCATGAGTTTCCTCTACTATTTTTTCACTATTAGGAAACATTTCTTGTATCAACTTTTCCAAACCTTTGATGTCTACTTTTAGATCATTCTTCATGTTTTCCATATTGTCTTTCATTTTTCATCGATCTTAGCTTCCATGCCCACTTCCATGCCATCCATATTAGCTTCCATGCCTTTCTTCAAACCATCCATCTTAGTTTCCACGCCTTTCTTCAAAACTTCCATTTCATTTTTTGTTGCTCTTTGTGATAGCGAAATTTGGTGCACTTGCTCTTGTAATTTTGATATCTCATGTTGTGTTTCTTCTTCTTCATGAGTCATAGTAGAGCCTTATGAAGGCTTAATGGGTGTTAATTTATTTTTAGGGGGCATTTTAGAACCCAATACTGATATATGTTCTTCAATATGCCCTTGGGATAAATTCAAACTAATTTTTTTCAAACGAGAGTTATGTAATTTGAAAAAAATACACACCTTTTTCTTGATTTTGGGAAGCTTGACATTGAAATTGAATTATCTTTGTGATTTCGGATCTTCAATATCTAAAACTTGGCCCTGACGTAGCCCTCTGAATCTTCTTTTGAATTCCACAGGTCTGACTTGATTTGGATTCTTCACTACAAAGTTATGGCGAATCTCCCACAATGACCTATTTATGGACTGGTTCAGTAGAGCGAACTTGTATGACTTGCCACGTGTCACTGTTTCCTCCTTTGGCTCTAAAAGTGATAGACACGAACCACAGTCCATGTACTTGTGGCTAATTTTTACAGAATTCCAATCCGATTCTCAGAGAGAGCGTTATGATGTTTTTCCCATGGTCGCCTCTTTGAGATGAAATTTGGGAGCATGAAACAATCCTAACTTCCACAGATCATATCTCCAACAATATTTGGAACCAAGATCTGAAATTTTTATAGAAAGTTCTTTAGGGTTTCTTCTTCGCGTTGTGAAAATTTCGGCTTCTGAAACCTCATAGAAACAATGTTATAGTGAAAATTCCACGATGACCTATTTAAGTTAAATTCAGGAGCCTGCAAAAAGACCTAACTGCCATAGATCATATCTCTGCAAATTTTACGAACCAAGCTCTAAAATTGTGTGACGAGGTTCCTTAGGATTTTGGCTTCGCACTCTAAAAATTTCAGCTTCTGAAACTTCGCAGAAAAAATGTTATGGCGAAAATGCCACGATGACCTATTTGGGGCAGTGAAACCCTAGAATCCAAAGTTTTGATACCAAATGTTGTGAAACCAACTCCAAAAATAGAATAAAAGAGAGATCAACGCCTTATAAATCAGCCACTTCGAGGGGGAAACCTCCAATACATTACATAAATGAACAATTTTGGATGATACAAATGAAAAAACCTCCTTTCTATTTATAGGAGTCCATGGGGCCACAATGTAATCCTAGTGGGGCCACAATGTAATCCTAGCCGATCTAACAATAATAATTTAAGGGCACAATAATAAAAATATGGGGGTTACATGGATACAAAAATAACAATAAGGGGGTTACGCTAACAACAATAAGGGACTATACTAGTAAAATAAGGACCTAACACCTTCATTTCTTGTTGTGATATAGCCCATAGGTCCAAGTATTGAACCTCAGACGATTGAAACCACTTGTAAGTTGTAACACATGGTACATATGCAACCTACAGGTCATGAATGCAAGTCTAAACATAAGGTACGAAAAAATTATCCGAGGGTTAACAAGAAGTGTCGTTGCCTTCTCAAATTAACGATTATAAAATAAATTAGGTCTTTCATTCACCATTCATTCAGTTACAAGTAAAAACATGAATAGAGTCGTGAATGAGATCTGTCATATAAACATGTTTATAACTATCATATAAACAAATAAATAACAATGAGAGAACAACCATTAAAGCCACATAAAAAGAATACATTTCCTTATCAAAAGCAAGAGAAAATTAGCTCTTATTAGACATAGGAAAAATCCAACCAGGTTTGGTACTTCAACATACAACCCAACCATAGATTTTTTGAACCAATTATTTCTTTCATCCCATCACCTCGTGCCATATTCCAAGCATAAATGTGGGATCTCATGGGATAAGCCACTCCAAACACAACCAAGGGAATCCAAAGGTTAAACCAACTACACTGTCACCTTACTATGATCTCACCTAAACCAGTGTTGAGATCACAAAAGTGAACCATATTGGATGCCTCAAAATTTATTCTCCAATACCTTGAGGAATTTTCCCATCTTCACCCTCAGGCTTTACCATGTATCCTACCATTACTCATCAAGGGATTCCTAGGAATTTGGGAATTTTCCTAAGACCACCTCATCCGTATCCAAAATCTTCTGGAAATCTAAAGCTCAAACCGAGAAAAGTCCCACCACACCATGACTACGTGGAAATGGCATACTGTGTATCATGCCATTACTCGTCAAGGGATTCCTAGGAATTTTGGAATTTTCCTAAGAGCACCTCACCCGGATCCAAAATCTTCTCGCAATCTAAAGCTCGAACCTATAAAAGTCCCATCACACCATGACTATGTGGAAATGGCAAGGCTAGGCTGAAATACATTCTCCAACCTAGTAAAGTCCATGCCAATGAAAACAAAGGAACCAAATACCAACACGCACATACAATGCATGTCAAAACCAACTAGGAAATCATACATGCAACCTACTACCTCAATTATTCCCACTGAAGCTACTTGATCCAACTTTTCGTTGCTTGATCCTTGCCTTCTTTGGATTTCCTTTCCTTTCCATGCTTGTCTACCCTTTGCTTGCTTGCTTTCTTTCTCCTCTTGGTGTTATTCTCCTTTCTTAGACTAATTCCTAAACCAAACTAGCAAAAGCCTCTGAGGTCTTGGTATTTTTATTTATGTTGTCTCTAATTTCTTCAATTTTCCTTTATTTTCCTTCATCTTCCTCCTCACATGCAACCTGTGACATTTCAACTTCATTTTCTCCTAATTTCCTTTATTTTCATAAATAAATATAAAAAATACTCTTTTGTCTTTCCAAATCCTTAGCCATTTCCTTTTCCAATTTCCCCTTAGCCATAAAACACCACAAGTGATTACCACTATGATATTTTTCCCAACATTTGGCTTGGAATAAGTATTCGTAAACTCTTATTTTACATGTTTACGTTATTTTACCTTTATTAAGATTTTTTTTTTTGTAAATTTCGTAGTACCTTTCTATTTTCTAATTTTTAAAGAGCAATTTTCTATACATATTATATTGTATAAGGTAGCCTCAACTTGTCTGAAGGAAACCAGGTTTGTTGGCCACCTCAGAGAGTTAAAATCCAACCAAAACTGATATTGTTTTTTCCTTCTACTTACTCCTTTAACAACTTTACTATGTCCATAAAAGTTGTAATTGAAATAGAAACTATTACTCGTATCCGCCAAAAACATGGAAATCTTTAAACTAAGAAAGATTATCCATCATAAGAATCCAGAGGAGTTGGGTCCTTTGTAGTAGACCTCGACATCTCCACTTGCTGCAATCCTTTGGAGTTGATTCTCAATCCTCCCAATTCGAGCAGTTACTTGGACCTGTGCCTTGGCCATCTCATGAATGTCTTGTTTTATCTGTTGTAGTTCAAAGAGCACTGTTGGATTGCCTTCCCTTTCTTGCATGCTCGACATTTCCTTTGCTAAGACACATTTTAATTTCCAATACGTCTTGACTGATTGTTGAAACAGAGATAATCGACCTCTTATATTTCCTGGGTCGGAAATAAAATCCATTTTAGCCTCCTGCTGTTCGAGGTCCTCACCTTCATCATCACTTTGTCTCTCCCAACCTTGAATAGTATTTCGAATATGAATTGGATTTCCTGAATCATAAAGATCAGCTATGTTTTCTAGAATTTACTTATTGCTCTTCCTGCCTCTCTTGCTTGGGCCCGCAGTTTGTATTGTTTGTTGTTTCTTGCCTTCGCCTATGTCTTTTTGTTTACCTTTTGACCTTTTTCCATTATGGCCTGACTGAGAAGATCTCCTGTAAAACTAAATAGTAGCCCTGTATAGAGATAAGGATTAGTAACATGAAATTGATAGTCACTGGTGTTTGCTGCAGGATTCACCATTATCTGAACAAATAGAGTTTGCATGCCAGAATCGAAATTACCAAAAGGAACATTCTTTCCCGACCCGTTCCTGACAGTAATCAACAGATGAGTGAACGAAAATAGGGATTGAAAAGAAATATGACTCTGCTCACGAAATTGGTTTGGAAACCAATTACAAACAATGACCCATTTACAAACAGTGCCCCAATCACAAACATTGACCCATTGATAATTTGACATAACCAGAGAATGAATTAAAACCCGACTATGCAAACATACATGCTTTCGCAGACCTTTCCATGCATTGACCCACAGGTAGTGTAATGAAAACAGGGTTTGACGGCAAACACGATTCTGTAGACAGCTAGGCCTACCTTTACCCTTCCAAACAGTCCAAATATACCAAGAATGCAATGCAGACCTGATCTCCCTTGTAGTTTTGCGAAATTTGAAATGTCATTACCTGACCTTTCATTACAGTAAAATACAAATACCAAAACATAGAGACATGCAACATATCGCCTAAATCAAAGTGCAGAGTAAACCAAGGTGTTTTATAATTACATAGATTATGGCAAACATGGGTGGGAGTGCTACGGAAATAGGGTTCTATATCCATACATACAACCTCTACCATTGCATGAAAACCAAATGAACAAAGGAATAAAGAATATGGGCAATTCCTTTCATAGAAAACACAAAACATTGCAGATACGCCTGTAGAACCAATTGTTGGAATGAGAGCAGGAAATTCAAATTGGGAGGTAAGAGTCACAAAAACCATTACATACCAATGAGTCCTCCAACAACGTTGCAAAATTCCTTCCGTCTGCAATCCTTCCGCCGCAACGTCAAGCTATTCTCGTTGCACTCCTGTGTGAGTTACAATGACCTTGCAGCGATGGAAACTTACCTTAATCGTTTTCCTTCCCCGCTTCCAGCGTAATTTTCCATTTTCACGTGAGAGGCTTTGATGGCTTCGGACGACAGTCTTCATTCGCATTAATGCCAATCGTGACAAGGACCTCCACCTCTTTACAATTACCCTTATGCATGATGGACCGTGAGATGTCCACCTCCACGTGGCACTGTCAGACTTCCATCATTCCCTTCGCAGCACCCCTATCGGAGTTCCTTTATTAAGATTTATTAAATGAAATTTATTTTACCTTTATTAAGCTTTATTAAATGAACTTTTAGCCTTTGGGCAGTTACATATTTAATGATTGTTGCCCATCTTTGAATAGTATAAAAGCAGTAAATTTATTTTTCTTTTGTTGAAATTTTAGATAATATATCTATTATGACTGTTTATTTGGTTGCCAATGACATTTACTATTACCTAAATCTTGTCAACGAGGATTATTTTTCCAAATATTCTTTGATGGGTTATAAAATGTGTAGAACATAAGCATTGATATCTTTTATTTTAAATGACCACCCAGTTCATTCTGCTAAATCCCTTTAGTGGCATCCCAATTCAATTACATTCCGAGCACTGAAAGACAAATCATGCACGACTCTTTGATCCTTAGGCATCTGCTGCTCTGTCCCCAAATTGAGAAACCTCTATGTCTTGGAGTAAAGCACCTCCGTTAAAGGACGCTATCAAAGGTGAACCGAGGGAAAACTCTCAAGGACAATGCCTTCTCTCATAAAGCATATAGTGTATATTATAGTTGATGGAATCGACCATCGAAACCCTGAATACGAAAATTGAGATTCAACCTAGAAGAAAAAATTAATGACAGCTACCAACTCAAAGAAAAAATGAGATAGGCAGAGAATTTAGTAAATACATAATTCCTATAATCACTACACAGTTTTTCAAAAGAAATACAAAACACCCTAGTGAGCGTTAATTCTATACTCACTAATATTTGTTTTCTTATTTTTGAAGAAAGGAAACTGTTGGAATTTCTGAGAATTCCAAAACAACAAATGGAGAATAAAACTCCCCTCTTCAACACAGAGAAAATATTTAAAGTTTCTTGACAGGAGACAGAGTTTCAACTCTAAAAACAAACTTCTATTTTCTTCAAAACTGTTACAAATTCTTCCTCTAACAGAGGGAGTCAAAATAGTGACTGCTGCTACAACACAGTGCACACCCAAGACTTCACTGTCTCTCACGAAAGAAACTGTATCTCAAAAGACAACGCTGCTGTGTTTTTCATTTCCCGCACTGCTGTGCAAAAAAAAACAAAAACATTTCAAAAATTACGCAGGCTCTCAGGCCTTTTTGGATTTTATATGCCGCATATAACAAAAAAAAACATTACAAAACATATTAAAATTAAAACTAAAGTATGTTTTAAAAGACTGTCGGGCCCACTTAACAATTGCGCTTTGAACGCACGATTTAAATCTATTTAAAACATTCATCGGGTCCGCGACTTAACCACAAAACAAACAAACAAAATAAAATCCTCGATTGCGATCATATGTAATCGAACAAATAAACTGCACCACAATTCTGGATCAGGTTCGTCACATCAAAATGAAATCAGGCCATACTCAAAAGAGTTCCGATTGCGATTGGAAAGCGGATGAAATGGGCAAATAAACTTCACCCTATATGATAGATCGAGTCCGGATAAAACACTTGTGCGATCGGGTCAAAACATAAACATTGCGATCTCCGATTGAGAACCGGATGCGATTGCCCCTTTTAATTCCGCTGCATAAACTGGATCGGGTGCGCCATTGGTCAATGCAATCGGGGCCATGCTCAAAAGAGTTGTGATTCAAAAAATTTGCGATCGTATAATGTAATGTCACGTGGTCTGTGGGACCACCCACGGACCTTGGCACAAAGCGGAGGGCGATTATAATAGTTGGTGTGTAATATATGAAAACGTCCCGCTTGCGAAACTCTACCTCATCAACAAGACACTTCAGTTTTGAAACATATCAACTGCGATATGTGATTGCGACTGTGATCGCATCGCATCGCAAATCTTTACATCAACAAGACACTGCAAGTTAAAATTGCGATTGCGATTAGCGTTTAAGTGGTGGGGACCACTTGTCATGCCTTTTCAAAAATTAAAGAACTTCGTCGTTTAAACAATTTTCTTCATTTCTGGTTGTTGAGGGCTTAAAAGCCTGAAAGGACTGATTTTAAATAAACTCTGTTCTTCCGTAGTTCAGAACCATGAAAGTCTTCATCCCTCTGCAAAATGGCTATGCCCATAAAAAAATTAATTCTCCTCTGCAATAGTGGTTGCGGCCCATCAACATTGATTTCATCCTTACAGTTCTTCCCATTCTTCTTTAATACACAGTGTTGTGCACTCAAACTCTGTTGCTGCTGCCTCTGTACTCTTTTCTTCCTGCTCAAAGGCTAGCAGGTGACTTTAATATTTTCAAAAGAAACGTACTACACTTTTCTTGTAAAACTGCAAGCAATTTTGACTCTAGAATATTCTTTGGATTCCATTTTTGTTCTGATTCATCAAAATTTACCCTACTCGTTACTTAAGAGACTTGTGCATAATGAAAAACATCCATCCTTACTGTTTGGGCATTGAAGATGAACAATCTTGAAGAGACTTGCACAAAATGAAACACATTCATCCTCACTGTTTGGGCGCTAAAGATGAACAATCCTGAAGTAATCCTCAATTACAGACCTCGTTTCCAAATGGAGCACTGCCAGAGAAGGCCTCAGGCGTATAGTGGCAACTGGTAGCCCCAAACAATAATGGCAGTTGAAGTCACCAATAGTGTTCACATAGACTTTGTGTTAAAATATTTTTAATTTCCAATTTTCATTTTTTATTTAGTTAGATGAATCCAATTATAACGTAGTCTCATCATACTTTTAATCCAATATAGATTGAATTTTACCAATATGATTTTATTTAATTAAAAGAAATCCTACAGTCTAAATGTGATGCCCGCCAATACCAGGCACACCTGGGATCTGTCAATCTCAACGCGTAACAAAATATGGTTCGTATCTGAGATAGGAAAGGCCATCGGGAACCTTTTCACAGCCAGACTAGTCTAACGGTTTTTTTTCACAGCCAGACTAGTTGAACGATTTGTTCTGTTTAAATATATTTTAAAATGGTTTTAAATCACTTGCATTAGGATTTGTTACAATGACACGTTTTACACAAATATCAATTTTTAAAAATACTATATTGATTTATATATTAAAAATGAATGTTTTATATAATCTAAATATCTTAATTTAATTTAAACAATAAAAAATATTCCAATTCCGCAAAATTTGAATCACCATGTCATTTTAAAAAGTTTCTTTAGATTATTGTATTGGACATTTCACTCACTCTACTTCTGGAAATGGTCAAAGAATGCGTCACTTTGAAAAATCTTTCACAGATTAATTAATTGAATAGGCTTATCTTTCTTAGAATTGGTTATTTTAATAATTTTTTAATGTGATAGTGCAAAATTTAAGAGTATATTTTAGTAGTAGCTACTACATCAATGGATAAAATTCAAATCACCCACTTTTTTACATATCTAAATTATATGTTTAAACTTTGGTTAAATTATTTTTTTACAAAAAGCTATTAAAAATTTATTATACAAGTTAATTGTAACTACATATGATGATTAGAGATATGAAATTAAAATATAAATGTTAAAACTTACATTATTGAGATGACCGCATTGAAATGTTGCATTACCTTGGGTTACATTTTTAAAGCTATATGTTTCAAAAATCCTAATGGACCAAATACGTGTTCTCTATTCACTTGCATAATGTTGCATTACCGTTACTTTTTTAAAACTATGAGTTTCAAAAATCCTAATAGACCACCTATATGTTTTCTCGCTTTCATTGATTGCAGTTTTATAAAACTCCCAAAATATTAAACTCTTGAATCTCATCCCGCCGTCTCTGCTTCTCTTCATAACCCTTCCACCGCCTTCTTTCACTACTAGTGCAATTTCATTCGCCCTTTGGTCATTGCGACAGTCTCTGTTTCGTTCAAGGAAATCCTTGAGGCTCTTCCTGACCCCCCTCCTTCTGCGCATCTTGTTAATTTATCGGCCCCCCCCATTGCTGCGCAAGCCTCTTAGCCCGTGGACAAAGGCTCTTCCCGCAAAGCTGGCAACTGCAGCTCGAGTATCCTCCAGGACATTCGGATGCAGGCAGGGGGTCGCGAAGCAGGTGTAGCTGCAATTCAAAGTGGCCGGGTCCCTGACGACGAGGATGGTTGCTGGTGCAAAATTGAAGAAGAATCGCCCTCGAGAGACTATGGACTCTAGTGCATCTGTCTTTGCCCAAGTAATTACGTTTAGTCTTTATGGCATTTTTTCTGTTTCTGGTTGCAACAAGTTTTGGTATGTCAAAGCTGGTTTCCTCTGTCGAGGCAGCTCTAAAACGTTGTTCGGGTCAGTTTCCCTTTGTGGGCGGCTCAGTTTTTTGCTAAGTTTTGGTATGTAAAAGCTAGTTTCCTCTATCGAGGCAGCTCTCAAACGATGCTCGGGCCGGTTTCCCATCGAGGGCGGTTCAATTTTTGTTATCTTGCTGACTGTATGTCGCCTCTGAAGGCCATGAATTAGCTATATCATATGTTTCATTAATAGATTTAAATTTACTTAGAAAAATAAAAGAAAAACAATGTAATGCTTTCATGCCTTTTCATCTAAGCACTTAATTCATTTTCAAAATGCTCCAAGATTCACATTGTATAATCAATAATCGTGAAAGAATTAAACAATTCCACATCACATTGACAAATTGCTTTAAAATTATGCCAATTTACTATGTCATTTTCCATTCACATGTGATCAGCCAAAAAAACGAAAGACACCAATGTTCAACAATGATGAATTTGTCAATTTCAACTAAGAATGAACAAGATGAATGGAAGTTTAAGGCACTCATTTATAAAGCTTCCAATAAGAATCTATGGATAAATGAGATGATATTTATGTGAGATTCATTTACCATGTAAAATGAGTATGTTATACCACCAGCCTAGATCCATCTAACTCCAGATCTATCATGCGTCGAGAGGGATCAAATCTCTCGAGGTGGAAACCTATTTTTTGAGTGAAAAACTTGAGGAAAGGTTTGCACCTCGAGAGAGTTGATCCCTCTCGGTGCATGATAGATCCGGAGTTAGATGGATCTAGGTTGGTTCTAGTCGTGTGAAGCCAAGGAAAATATATAGAGCATATGATTAATTTTATGAATAATATGTAAATACATCTAATATAAATATAATAGTTTTATATATGCTAAATATGTCTGATAACGGGTCATTTTAATTTTAAAATTTTCTTAGTTACCTAAGTTTGTTGAGATAAATATTGTTAATAAATTTAATGATGAAATAAAAATTTTGAATGCAAAGTGACAATGTAATACTGTTGAATGATAGAAAATGCGAATAATAAGAACGCACTCATTACAAATAGTGTTCATTGTAATCAATCTCAAATTATTTTCTTCTACTATTCTTATTGTCACCTTTGTTAGTTTTGTCATTTTTTCATATCGATTATATGAAAAGCACAATTGAAATCCTAAATCATTTAAATATTTTTATGGAACTATTGTACTAAAAATCATACATTTTCTCTCTTGCTCTTCGATATTAATAGGTTGAATTACTAAAACATAAAAATAAATGTACATTGTCTACAGTGAAATTAATGCACAATGTTAATCCAATCACTTTAAAATTAATGTACCATCAATGTACATCCAATTACATCAAATCAGAAATCAACGTTTACATTGAAATCAATGCATATAATGCAAACAATGAAATAGGATTAGAAAACAACATCTACAGTGAAATGGATGCATCTAATGCAGGTAATCAAATAGGATTAGAAATCAACATCTACACTGAAATTAATGTATCTAATGCAAGTAAGCAAATAATATTATAAACCAACATCACTGAAACCAATGCATCTAGTGCAAGCAATCAAATAGGATTAGAAATCACCATCTATACTGAAATCGATGCATTTAGTGCAAGCAATCAAATACGATTAGAAATCATGTACATTGAAATCAATGCATCTAGTGGAAGTACTCAAATATAATTAGAAATCAAAATCTACACTGAAATTAATGGATCTAGTGCAAGGAATCAAATAGGAATAAAAATCATCGTCTACATTGAAATCAATGCATTTATTGTGAGAAAACATATAGGATTAGCAATCATCTACATTGAAATCAATGCATATAGTGCAAGAAATTAAATATAATTATAAATAAACATATACACTAAAATTGATGCATCTAGTGCAAGCAATCAAAATGGATTAGAAATCTCCATCTACACTGAAATCAATTCATCTAGTGCATGAAATCTTCTTCCCTCTCTCCCCCCTCGAAGTACATCTTTGTTTCCTTCCCTCTATCCACTCTCTCACATCCTCCCTTTCCTTCCTATCTCTCCATTTCTCTCCTACATCTCTATCGCTCTCTCTCTCTTCACCCTCCAACTCTATTACTATATCCCTACCTCTCTCCTTCTCTCATCCCTTCTCTTCATATCTCATTCTTTGTCTCTTTATCTCATCCGAAAACATACACACTCTCTCTCCATCTCTCCCTTGTCACTTAATCTCTCTCTCCACTTATCAATCTCTTTGTATTTCTTCTTCCCTCCCTCTCTCCCCCTGTAAATCCATCTCTCTCTCTCTCTCTCTCTCTATATATATATATATATATATATATATATTTTCCCTCCAATTTTCTCTCTTCCTCTCTTTCAAGTCCTCTCTCTTGTCCTTCCTCTCTCTCCAATCCTCTTTCTTGCTCTCTCTCTCTCTCAACATCTACACTAAAATCAATGCATATAGTGCAAGAAATCAAATCGGATTAGAAATCACCATCCACAATGAAATCAATGCATCTAGTGAAATAAATCGTCTTCCCTCTCTCCCCCCTCCAACTCCATCTCTCTTTCCCTCCCTCTCTCCACTCTCTCACATCCTCTCTTTCTTCCTTCCCCTTCCTCCCTTTCTCTCCCATGTCTATATCTCTCTCTTTCCCTCTCTCTCCCTCTCTTCACCCTCCAACTCTGTCAATATATCCCTCCCTCTCTCCTTCTCCCCCCATTCCCTCCATCTATCCTTTTTCTCTTTATTTCACCCCAAAACATACACACGCTCTCTCTATTTCTCCCTTTTCAATCTGTCTCTCTCTCCACTTCTCGCTCTCTGTGTATTTATTCTTCCCTTCAACTCCATCACTCTATGTCTTTGTTCTTCCCTTCCATATATATCTAGAGTTAATATAGATCATGATACATTAATGTATATAATAATATAGAAAATTTAATATTGTATTAATCCAAAGTTATTAAATATAAAAATATTAATATGAATATTATATTTAATAATAATATTATTATTATTAATATTTTGATATTAATATTAGGGATAATAATGGTTTTTTTGGCATGATATTAATAACAATTTGGCCCATAATATTTGACCTATAGGATTCACCTAAATAAAACATATTTTTTGAGTGTTGGTAAATATGAAGAGATTTATAGAGTAAATATAAAAAAATAGGCTTTATTTATTTACCATGCCTCTTTTATTTACAATGGTATTTGGCCCATAGACTTGGTATATAATTAGATGTTGATTTATAATGATATTTGATATGTTTTTATATATTTATCATGCTTCTTTATACCTCTTTTATATTGATTTATTTATTTACCATAGCTCTTTTATAAATATGGTATTTAGCCCATGGTATTAATAATAATTTGGCCCATGGTATTTGACATATAGGCTTCACCTAAATAAAACTTCTTTTTTGACTTATTGTAAATATAAAGAGGTTTATGGAGTAAATATAAAAAGAGGCTTTATTTATTTAGTGGAAGTAGTCAAATATAATTAGAAATCAACATCTACACTAAAATTAATTTTCATCTTTTTTTCAGTGGAAATAGTAAATATCCATATTTATTTTCATCTTTTTTTCTACTGTTTTCTAATGCATAATGTTTTCTTGCCCTTTCCAGCTAGTAGATAATGGTTTCTATAGTGAGTGCTTTCATACAAAATTAAATTTGACAAATGATTAAAATCTACAATGATAACCTATATGGATTTTTTGTAGAAATTATATACAATATGCATGTATATATCCGGACTCTCCTGATCTAACAATATTTATCTTCTTGCTAAATATAGAATCCTTCCACTATAATTCTTGCGGAAATTTAATCAACAATTGCAAAACACATGAAGCAATAAAACACACATAACACAATTGTTTACCGGGAAAGCCTCAAGCTAAAAAACCCCAACTATCATATTATGTATATCATGGAGATCATATGACAATCTCATACAAACATACAAAGCTTATCAGAAGCTCTCAGTATAGTACAATCGTCATACACTAATCAGGCCCAATCTTGCAAATCCATGCACCGATCTTTGCCACCTGCTAGCATACCTCCACTGCGCAATCCAAGCTAATTACAAAGACCAATTCAATGTAATCCCACTCTCATTGACTACATGATTATCATTGGCAACTCCAATGTATATATAGATGCAATTCATGCATCACTAATAGTCACAACATATAGTCTATCTTGCCCTTTCACCTATCTCTCCACTGGTCTCCACTGAACCTTCCATGCACTGTAGTTAACTGATGTATTATTCAGTTGATTAATGAGCATATTTAGTGAATTAATTAAATAATTAATTCACACCACTCTCACTAGTGTATCAATCAATTAGATCAGATACAACTAGCTCAATTGAGTCTAACCGAGTTAAACTAAATACAACTCCACCAACTACTCCAACTCCACCAAACTCTCACATGAGTTCAACCCAAGTCATCAATGCAATAGTTAAGGTGAAACCCTTAGGAATTGCGTAATTCCTTCCTTGGCCAGCTGGATGTGCTACATCTCAGGCAATCGAACCGAAGTGCTCCAAGAGAATAAGTTGTTGTTTAGAGTCCTATCATTATTAAGAGCTAATAATAATCGACATGTATCTATTTTTAGATCAACGATCTCAAAATAGACTTCTACTAATATTCTAAAAATAGAATTTCATCTATTTTTCACATTTGACAAAACATCTACAAATTAGCCTTGGAAGCCTCCCGTCATATATAGAATATGATCGACATGTCTAAAAATAGAATTTGCACCAAAAATCACCTGTGTGGGCCCCACCTAGTTTAGGTGATCACTTTCCAACTAGGATCAGGAATGATGTTTCAGGATGCCTCCTTCACTGTTTCTTGTTGCAATCTTCAACACTCCCTCTCAACAAGAAAGGACTATCTTTGCATGCAACACACAACTCCATGCATTCGCTGTGCAACTCTTGCTGCAACACTTCTGAAATTGAAAGGCTCCAAACAACTCAATCAGTTTGATGCATCTATCATCAAAGTCTTCGACTTTTGCTGGTACCAACTACACATGTCTTTAGGAACCACTGCACTGTTGAACTCTGCACCCATGCCATCTACACTTGTTGTCAACTCTGAACCGCGCTCTAATATCCGACACTGTCACTTTGATCTGCCCGCATCAATCCAACTGATCATGCTACTGTTGCTCTGTGGGCACCTCGTAGCCAGGTTCAATTCATGAGATCCACACCATCTCCATGAATCCTACCCAGAAATCTCCTCTTGGGATTACTCATGCATGTCACCCCACCTCTCATCTGGTGGTATAGCTGCATGCACTCCCCTTGCCCATCTGGCACGAAATTCCTCTACATGAGTGGTTGCTCCCACTCCATGATCCTCATCTTGTGGCTGCTCCACATCCCGAGGTTCACTCTTACCTGCATGCAAATCCAGCTCCCTCTCAAGCTTCAATTGCATGTATTTATTACGCTTCCCAACAGTACGAAGCTCCATAGAAATCCCATCTACTTCAAATCTATAAAGATTCTTCTGCATCTCCAGTTGTGGCTACTCCACAACCTTCTGAGATTGCTTCTCACGCTGCATGTTGAGAGGCTCCCTCTCAACCACCAAGTCACTAACCTCTGCTTTGCTCCTCAAAGCTTTGCATGCATCTTGTACCTCAGTGCATGTAGATTCTTGGCTCGCACACATTGCAATTGTCCTGCCGTCGCAACATTTTCTAACAAAATAACTGATTTTAAATTGATGATATCTCCCTCATCCAAGCTCCGATTCGACCGATTTTTTTTTTCAATTTGGGTATTTTTTCCAAATATTCTATTTGTTTCTGAAAATGTTTCATCCAAATTTTCAGATATTCTTTGAAAAATCGCGCACCCAAAAATTCCTGCTCTCATTCCATGTAGAAAATCTATAACACAGCTCCGATACCATGTAGAAATTATATAAAATATGAATGTATATATCCGGACTCTCCTGATCTAACAATATTTATCTTCTTGCTAAATACATAATCCTTCCACTATAATTCTTGCGGAAATTTAATCAATAATTGCAAAACACATGAAGCAATAAAAAACACATAACACAGTTGTTTACCAGGAAAGCCTGATGCTAAAAAACCCCAACTATCATATTATGTATATCATGGAGATCATATGAAAATTTCATACAAACATACAAAGCTTATCACAAGCTCTCAGTATAGTACAATCGTCATACACTAATTAGACCCAATCTTGCAAATCCATGCACCGATCTTTGCCACCTGCTAGCATACCTCCACTGCGCAATCCAAGCTAATTACAAAGACCAATTCAATGTAATCTCACTCTCATTGATTGCGTGATTATCATTGGCAACTCCAATGTATATGTAGATGCAATTCATGCGTCACTAATAGTCACAACAGATAGTTTATCTTGCCCTTTCACCTGTCTCTCCACTGGTCTCCACTAAAACTGCCATGCACTGTAGTTAACTGATGTATTCTTCAGTTGATTAATGAGTTATTATTTAGTGAATTAATTAACTAATTAATTCACACCACTCTCAATAGTGTATCAATCAATTAGATTAGATACAACTAGCTCAATTGAGTCTAACTGAGTTAAACTAAATACAACTCCACCAACTACTTCTCCAACACCACCAAATTCTGTCACATGAGTTCTAGCTAAAGTCCTCCATGCAATAGCTCCAGTAAACCCTTAGGAATTGCGTAATTCCTTCTGTCATCTGATGTGCCACATCTGTGCATTGAACTGAAGTGCTCCAAGAGAATAAGTTGTTGTTTGATCATTATTAAACTAATAATGATTGTACATCTGTTACAGATAAGCAGTCTATAATGAACTTTCGCTAATATTTAAGCAAATTTCATCTATTTTTCACATTTGACCAACCATCTACAAATAACCTCCTGCAAGATATAGAATATGCTCACCATGTCTAAAAATAGACATACACCTAAAAATAGCCTGTGTGGGCCCCACTTAGTTTAGGTGATTATTTTCCAACTAGGATCAAGGATGATGTTTAGGATACCTGTACTGTTCTTGTTGCAATATTCTATTTTTATGCTACGTGCTTCTTTAGCTCTGCAACATGTCTATAACTGGTGAGAAATGAAGCATTGAGTATTTTATGAAAAATCAATTAAAACGTTTCTAATTTTCCTTGTTATTTTTCAAAGCATGTGTCGCATTCTAAGCATGCTTTTTAAATTGTAATTTCTTCAATCTGCTTCTATGCAGTTAATAAGTCACATAAATATTCTTTTCATGTATTAGTATATATCACCAAAAAATAAAAATGTTTAGTTTCCATAACGACTCACTCTCGTTGATAAGAAACCCTAATATTGAAAACGCTGAGATGGTTGACACCTCATCAATAGATGAGTCTCCTTCAATAGTTGTGATAGCCAAAGTAAGTGGAAAAGATTTCTAGAAGTTTCGGTGAACCCAAGTGAGAACTTACCATTATGTTGTTGTAGAGGAAAGTTCAGCATTGGTGGATGTTGTTACCTCGTTCTAGGGGGAATGCTTGCAACGACAAGGCATAGTAATTGAATTTGTTGCTTATGGTTTCTTTAAAGTAAGCATTTGAAATTGGACACTGGCTTCTTACTGGTCAGATTTTGGCTTTCTGTGAAGTAAGTACAATTTTAATGGTTAGAAGTTCTAAATTAGATGATGCTTGCATATTCTGTCAGAGTGTCAACACGGATCAGGGCCTGTAAGCCGCAGGACTTGTGATTTGTTATATTTAGAACAATGTATCATTTTGGTCATCTCGTAAAATCTCAGTGACAGGGAAAGCTGATATCTAGGAATGCATCAAAAAGATTGAATCTGAGGTTTGTTGTAGTTGTGGAACACATATTTGTCTGAGAGACTTACCTTCAAGCTGTACTTTTATCGATTTATCAAGTCTTGGACGCTGCTGTCTGATGAGATGAAATTTCATGCGTTCTCAGAAGTCAACACATTTGAAAAATACTTCTAGAAGATTTGAGAAGCGGAGCACTTCCGCTATTTCTGGCTTCTGTATGAATTTAAAGGCACTGAACAAATTCCATGGGTGCTGGTTCCACAGATGGAGATTCTTAAAGCTTTAGTGACAGGCGTCCTTTACTCATGGAACATATGTCTAGTTTATCAGGTCAAGAGCATGATGTTATAGATGTAAATTTAGGTAGCTCCGCAGTTTCAGTTACTCCTCAAGGTGAAGTGGCAACTGTTGTGGATGCACAAGAAGGGGTACCATCGACAAGCAAACAAGCAACATCTCGACTGTCTCTTTCATCTTCATCATTGAGACCCATAGCAGAAGAGAGATATCACAACTATTGTCTCTCTTGTAGAAATGGTTTATGACGGATACTGGGCTGTATATGTTATCTATCAAGTTGAGTTGATTTAAATTTTTTTTTTGGTTTATTTACATGATTGTTAAAATTTATTTGTTAAGCTGACACTTAATTTTTATTTTTAATTTAAAACTTAAGCCGAAATTTTGTATGAGGACGTGACATACTTGACATCGGGGTCAAACTGGGTTGTAGATGCACCTCTCATATTTTTATTATTATTTTAAATTACCTCAATCATAAATATTCATTTACCAAGTAGAAAATGAACATGCTATACTATCATAATTTTTTTTTCTATAAAATTATCTCAAGCACAAATATTTCAGTTTATATTAATATCAACCACATTAGTAAATATGATTGTAGATGTATTTTATATATTCTTATATACTTATATCAATTAAATAGATAAATAAATTGTGCTAGTGTACCATTTCACTTACCTTACTTTTGGAAATGGTTAAGCTAAAATTGAGAAATCTAATACAGTCATTTTGAAATTGTGTTTTGTAATTATTTTATATTTTAAAATTATGAGTTAAAATTATATTTTAAATGTATAAATAAATTTAATGTGTTCACAAACTCTTTTGAAACCCTTAAATGGTATATAATTTAAAGAATTGGTAGGTGAAATCATCGGTGATGTGATTGTCGGGCTGCCTCCGGACTTAGTCTTCAGGGCATTAGCTTCGAAGTTCATTTTCTTTATAAATGTGCTTGCTAGACAGTACCATTAATGAAGAGTGTCTTTTACTCGCGGGATTTCGCATCTTGAAGTGTTAAATGTGTCACAAGATTTGGATAGATTTATTTAATAATTATTATTGTTTGAACTGGTAAGTCGATATTTTAAGAATTATGAGCACCGACAACCGTAAACGTTTGACAATTGAGTCTGCTTTGGGCCTGGGAAGTATTAAATATGTATCACAAGCTTGATATGTTGTTTATATTAATTATTATTTTTTAAATGAGAGTTGAATCTATATATACAGTCAAAAAAATCAATAACGTCAAAGGTTTAGTAATTTAGTCCACATTTACCTAGAATCGAGGGAAATTTAGAAGATTGTACATTGTTGAAGGAATTTAGAAAAAGTAGTCTATGTAGAATTTATTAGGGAAAGTCCATCTCTATGACCCAATTGCAGGAATCCCCTCCACTTTAAGAGGGATGAGAATAGAGGATTTTTTAAATACGTGATCATTATTTTCTAGATTATAAAATAATTAATGTTGTTGGATAGTATATGGCTACAATTAAATTTCAATCAATTTAAATTTAATAATAAATTTATATTGCCCAACTTCATTAATTATTCTATAACTCAAAAAATATGTATCACCCTCAAAATGCAGAGGGAACATTTATTAGCGTTACGTAAGAGTTTGGAAGCACGTTCACAAGAGGACGTGTGATAATAAGTGAAACAATAGTTTATTAAAATGTACGTACGAGTATAGCAAAATTTTATTCAAATTTATTTTGACTTCAGATATTATCATCGAAAATGATTGGTTTATGTTTTGTGAGGTAACTTAATTTAATTGCGAAGGTATTGTTATTGGGTGCATATTTGATAACAAGGTTGTTAATGCATTGGCTACAATATCCTTTTATTATTGCGAGAAAAGCTTTCTCAAAAGGAGTTCATTGAAATGTTGAAACCTAAATTTAATCAACCAATATTACAAGTTGGACAACCTCCTTATTATTGCTCTATAATTGAGGAAATGCAACTTATGTCCATTTAGAAAAATTAAAGAAAGAAGATCCTCTCTTTCTCTAGTGAGCATAATCTATTACCTAAACGCCCAAGATGTGCAGCTTCTCCAAAGTAATGCAACTGAATGCGATACACAGTATAGGAAAATGGTGGTGTTTTTTGCTTACCTATGGAATTTGTTGATCCTTGGCCAGAAGATCCACGATGGTACAAATTGTCGGGTGTGTGGTAAATGTGGTCATTCCCATTTAACAAATATGGGAACACAATATAATTGTGTGGTAAGAGATGGTCATTCCCATTTAACAAATATGGGAATGCAATATAATTACCTTGGAAAAGTATTATCGTTACCTTTTGTGGAAGCTCATCCCTTGGATTTAAAAAAACCAACCAGATATTTGGAGTGCTAAGCTAATTCATAATTATACACAGTGTTGCAAATGAGGAAAATTTTCAAAGCTTAGTTGATTGGGTGGAGATAATATGACCAGACACTAGCTTAGCTACTATTTATTGCAAAGGAGAACTGTATTATATATTTAATGGTCCAAGCATTTTGATTTCTTATGACTTACGATTTAGGATGTCCAAAATTGATTATGGATGGGGCAAACCTTGTTTTGGAAGCTACCATTTTCTTTGGGATGGGGAATCTGGTTTCCACTACAAGTTCTTCTGAAGATGGAAGTTGGGTGGCATACATGCATCTTCCTTTAAATCAACTGCAGGCCATTGAGTCTTATTTTGGCTCCTTTTCCATCTTAATACTTTTAATTTCTTAGGAATTTATTGACTTATTAATACAAATAACTAAACGAAAATATATTTATGATGATAATGAGTGTCAACAAAGCTTACAAGAGAAAATGTACGATTGCCAGAAATTCATACTCTACAAGGATAGCCGAGTGTACTTCAAAGCTAGTCTGGAGCAACACGATCTATAAAAAATGTAAGATGGCCCAAAAACTAGGGACCATTATTTTCTAGGCTATAGGATATTAAATGTGATTGGGCATATACTGCCCACGTTAGATTTAAATTCATTTAAATCTAATAGTGGGCAGTATATGCCCAACCACATTTAATATCATATAGCTGAGAAAATATGTATCGCCCCAAAAAAAATGATGGAAAATAAGAGTCAAACCCCATGAACCATTCAATGATAGCTGAGTGTACTTCGAAGTTAGTCTAGAAAAGCACTGTCTCCAACAAGCAAATGAACTATAGGGCCAAAACAATGATTGCAAAATAAAATCCAAGCCTCATGAACCAATCAACATATTAAAAGATAAAATCAAAATATTAGAAAAAACAAATTAATTTTATTTACAAAGTTAACTTTATAACTTGTTCTCTAATTTTTAGGTCAAAGAGTCAATTAATAAATGGTCAATGCATTATCAAATGCATTATACCCTGCTCTCGCAAGGATAATAAGAGGCATATATGTGATGTGCATAAGTATAATAAGAGGTATATATGTGATGTGCACAAGTATTCTTCTTCTTTAAGTTTGAATAAATGTGGAATATGGACCTAATCCCTCACTTGCAACAATAATTTTGGGGTTTTATTCAGTAATGTATGAACCCTTATATCATAGACTTTCAAATTAAAAGCTCCCTTTCTTTTGCACATGTTTTGGTTCTAATTCCAAACCTTTCTCTTAATTATAAAGAGTGACTCATTATGTATTATAGGAAATGTCATTAACCGATTTGGTTTCCAAAACTATGTAAACTGTTGTGGATATTTCACTCAAACAATTTGTTACAACAAATCTAATAAAATACTGAAATCTTGATTGTCAAGCTTAATTTCCTTTGGATACTAGATTTTTTTATTATTGATTCTTATGCTTAAAAGTGCAGCCACTATGTCCTTTTTTCTACAGTATGGAAACATGAAAATACAAATAATGAGGTATTGTTTGTGGAGTTATATAAGTCTTATGGCATATAAGCCTACTATAGAATCTTATACCCCTATATTATGCTTTCTAACTTCCCACTCCTAGATTCCTTGCACAACTATGGAACCAATACGATGAAATAGAATGGAACCCCCATTCCTTCTAGAAACCCAATATTTAACATCTCCCAATAGCATATAAAGATTTTTTACTTCCTCAACCATCAATTACAGTTACAATCATGGAACTTGTAGAATCTTCTTGAAATTTCACACGTGGATAACCTCATATGTGTGAGTAATAGGGCTTAATGTGGAATCCTCTACCATGGTAGTCAACTTGGGGGAGGCATAACATTTACATACAAGCTTCAATTGATGTAATATTTGCACCATTGGAAATATTTGTAAGTGTAGATTAACATTAATGGGTTTTGATAATGCTAACAATGTTTTGACTCCAAAAAATGTCATTTGATGTCTCAAAATGGATCTAAAAGGTTTGAGGCCCCAATTTTCACAACTAGGACAAGTTGATACTAAAATGACCTATAAGTTAACTCCTTCAATTATTTTCCACTCTAAAAACATTTAGATAGATGAAAAATAATATAAAATCCAAAATGGATCAGAGGAACTTGTTGGACATTGAGTTCAACTCTCCCCATGTGTTTCGTGACATGGACTAACCGCCTCTCGTGGATCCTAACTCTGGCGATTGTAGAGGAAACTAACGCCTACGGGTTTTGGTCTAACGGAAATTGCGATTCCAACAAGTGGTATCAGAGCGACAGGTCTCGAGTTTGGAAATCACCCGACTCGCGTTGGGGGGGAGATTGTTGGACATTGGGCTCAAATTTCCACGTGTGTTTCACGACATGGACTAACCGCCTCTCGTGAATCCTAACTCTGACGATTGGTCTAACGGAAATCGTGATTCCAACAGAACTCGGGGAAGGAAAATGGTCCAACAATTTATTAAAATTTACATTGAAATCGACTTATTTAAGGGAACTCCTAAGGAGATTACAACTGGTTGCCAAAGAACACATTTGAAAGAAAGTGCTACACTACAAACCATTTAATTTTTAAATTTAGGGATAACTATGCAACAAGAATGGTGGTAACCAAATTCTACAACATCACAAACATTAGAGGCATTTATAATGAAGAGATTTTGGAGTTGTGCACGAAAATTTTTTAATCGACATTTGAGGCTAAGTATCACATCCCATCTTCAGGATATTCATGGAAGAATCTTAGATTAATTTAACTGGTCAAATATGTAAATAAATACTAATTAATTCATAATGTTAGGGGTGTTATGTTAGCTTACAAGAGAAGTAATTAAAACGATTAATTACTTTGGAAATTAGAAAATGAAATAATACTTAATGTATTTAATGTAATAATAATTAGAAAAAAGATAATAAAAAATGTGAAACCAATTTTTTTTTGTAAGTCAATATTCTATTCATATGGAGAAAAATTTGTACAAATAACACAGAAAAAATCATGTGGTCTCACCCCGATCGGGTTTATTGACCAAAGTTTGCAACAAGTGACAAAAATAAAAAAAGGAGGCTAAGGACAACGCCCACAAATGAGAGGGAAGTTCAAAAAAGTTTTGAATGGGCCCCTCGAGAGCCTGATACAAATGCAAGAATTTTTTTCCGATGTTTTTGGGCTATGTATCCACATTTCACTCTGGTCATTGAAGTTTGAATCGCTAATCTTTTTCTCGGTTAGTCATTTGTTTGGTTCATTAAGAATAACATTGATTCTTCTTATTTAGAAAATAAAAGTTCCAATGGCTTTTGCTACTGCAACCTTCCCAACCATAATTCCCTTTGGATAGGCATCTTCCTGGTAGGCAAGGGTTGGAACCTTGCATTGAGAATGAGAAAAAATCATGGGTTTCATCGTTTCTATGGTTCTTTCTCCAACGGTAAGGTCCTCTCTATATGCTGGAGCCTTTAAAGGAACAAATCCAGAAAGAAGTTAGGGAGAAAATCCATAGAGGCAAATACTTGGATCCATTCCTCCACAATACAACACTTGCTGAGCAAGTATGTTTAGTGTGGCCAGAAGTGCACTATTTCAGAGGTTTAATATTAGTGGCTCAATCAAATATTAGAAAAAATATAATATTACCATCACTTATAATAGCCAAAAATATTGGTCGTATATTATTATTTAAAGCCCCCGAATTTACCCAAGATTGGGAAGAAATGAGGGAAGAAATGCATATCAAATGCAGTTTTGATGGTACCGAAATTTCTAAAACAGGACACCAAAAGGTAGATAAAACATAAAAAACACCTGAGAGCATACTAGTCATTTGACGTAATGGAATTTGGTTGTCCGAGGTTATTCCTGGAGGAGGCGGGGGATGAAAGTTGCACTGGACGTGCCCTTTCAAGTGTGCCAGCCAATTCTCTAGCTTTTCCACTTTTTCTACAAGGTGATTTTCGCCTCGCTAGACTAACACTACTCACTCCATGACTTGACACTGAAAGTAGTGCATCTTATCCAAATTAATCATCAACCCAACATGCTCCTCTCGACGAACCCATTCCGTTGCATCCACCCAATCCATCAAAGTTTGAATTATCTGCTAATAGTTTTCCAAGCAGAAGTATTGAACTTCCTATGAGCCATGAGTTTCATGCCGACCATAGCCTCGGTTAGTAGTACCACCTCACCGTTCGCCATCCCAACACTAAGTTTTTTGCATCCGCACACTACCTCGACCACTGGAGCCCCACTTTCCTCCACCACAACTGTCGTGCATTCCTACACCAGAAATTCAGGAGTGGGCAATAGTATTGTCACCTCGATGAGCTCCAGCCGACACAAATGACAATTCATCCAAGCTGATAGAGCTTGGAATGACCAGAGTAGAAGAGCGCCCATGAGGCACATAAGGTTTCATTTGGCTCGAATCAGGAGGGTCAACATCAAATTCTGACTCATTGGATTTTGTTGTGCCCACCACTCTCAATAGCCAGGTCCCCCTTCACTCTTAAAATGACTCAAAAGGTCACCCACTACGCCCCAGATCCTCCCTTGCCTCAAGATGGGAGCCCCTACACAAGCACAAGATGTTGGAGAAGGAAAATATGAGTAGAACATGCCCCAGGAAAATTCTCCACACAACCCACACTAGGATGTTGACCACCAAGAACCACCACCTCTCTCCAAGGACCACCCATCAAACCACCAGTCACGCCAATTTTCAGGCCAGGCTTTAGAAATGGGGAATTTCACCTAGAGGCACTGCCACTCCCTACTATACCTCTTGCAATGCCACCTACGAGAACCTCTATTAATCCAATCACTCAAACATTCTATAAACCATAGCGAATTGAAATAACAATTTCCTTCGTTTACTAGTGTCCACACAATGCAGGCGCAGTAAAGCCCGAGACATCTTGGGAATCAAACATGACTGAATTCACCATACCAAAATTCACAGAAGACTATCGAGCACTGTCCATCGACGTTGAAGGTTCTTCGGCGTCGCTTACGCTTACATGTGAGAAACCACCTAGGAGCCCAACACCAGACCAAGACACAAATGAAAATGCCAAACTTCTCTTAGTTTTTCAATGTGGGACATACGTCTCTATCATGTCTTATTTATGCTTTTTTGAAACATGTACAAGTTCTTGCTTGCACTGCATTTCTCAATGTACATATTGTTTATTTGGGACCTATCGTGTATATGATAAATGTAATACTACCTTTTTGAGATATTTTCTTCTGATATTTGTTCGTCTTTAACATCCAAATTGACACAGATTGTCCTACACATATTCATCATACCAATGAGGCCAAATTAGATTAAATTTGACCAATTATTAAAGTTGACCTAATTCACCTTTCTTTGTTAGGATATTCTTTATGTTTGAATAAAATCTAGTGGGAAATTTAATTTTTTCAATAACCTCTTTAACATATTTTCTTTGCTGCTCTGTCAATAACCATGGAAGGGTGCTTCAATTTTGGCCGTCTCTATCTCTATTTGAATGAATTGCACTTTTCATTGCATGATTGGCCTCCTTAATGTCATTACAAATCTTTACAATTTTTTCTTTATCTCTCCTTCCATCTAAGATTTGGCATAAGGTATATGTTACATTCTTCCTTATGTTATTATATCAAACACATGAACAATATCTAGGTGCTCATAGTAGGGGAGCCTACTGAATTTCTCAGGATAACTTTTCGTTCCTCGTAGTAGTGCTCCGTTATTAATGCCTTGCCAACCTGCAAGGTGAATCATAGTTTAAGATATTATAACAACAATAACTGTCAAATAGTACAATGAACAAAATGCAATAAAAATATAAAATAATACAAAAATTTCATGTATAATGACAAATAGATGATTTAATCCATACCTTGAGAGATTCTATTATATTTCAACTTCTAGAGACCATGTGTCATTCTCAGTGGTCTTAATCCAGTCTCTTCTTTGCCATTGAAAATATGTTTTTTCGGTTCTTCGGTACCTATGGTTCTTAGAGAGGAAGTGCCTTTACTCATCAAACACCTTCTTTCCTAGGCTTCTTGAACGACAAGATTTCAATTTAGGACCAAAAACTGGACAAGAAAATTTTACCCTTCGTTTGAAGAACTGCAAGAGATGGATTAATTTTTATTTCGATTATTAATTGAAGTAAGTATAATGAATGGACTATTTACAAAAAAATGCATGAAACTAACTTCATAAAACTAGTAAACACTATTAAAGTGCATGATAATGTTATAATATACCACATAAATGTGTTAGCCCCGGGGCATCATGGAATTTCCATACAAGCATTGCATGGAATTCAAATTCCCTTTGTGCATATGCTAGTCTAGAGATATCATACATGGTGATTCCCTTCCATAACTCTAGTAACTCATCGATAAGAGGCTCAATATATACGTTCATATCTTTGACTTGGTACTTACCTAATTGATTGAACATACAATACATAGTTCTCAAATATATCAGTAAAAAAAAAGAAGAAGACATAATTATAAGACATGATTGAACATATATGAGTAAACAAAAAATATAAGACATAAGTATGAAACAAGCAAGACAAATCATGATATTTTATTGTGTAAACGAATATATTTATTCTAAAAAAAATAATACCTTGAAGAATCATTGTCAACATTATGTTCTCCCTCTTTATTGACATCCAAGGAGAAATGTTATTGGTGATAACAAAAACAGGCCACACCGATTAAATAGATCTTAGCTTTCCAAATGGATTGACTCCGTCAGTTGCTAATGAAATCTTAAGATTGCAAGGTTCTTCTTTAAACTTTGGCCATATTTCCTCTATATTCGTAAATGCAGATCCATCTGCAGGCATTCGAAGAACACCATCTTGACTTCTTTTCATTGCACGGTAATCCATAAATTGTGCTATGCTTTTTCACTTGAACAATTGTTGCAGATGTGGAATTAGGGGAATATAACGAAGAAGCTTGTGAGGCACCTTTTTTGTTACTTTATTGGTTTGATATCTACTCTCATCACATTTTGGGCAGTTTTATTTCGACGCATGTTATTTATAATAGAGAATATCATCATTAGGACATGCATGAATAACTTGATATTCCATTCCAATATATTTCATAATGACATGTAAATCTCAATATGTATGAGGTAAAACAATTGACGATGGTAACAAAAATTCACCTAACAATCTACAACATCAGAAATTAGTAGTGCTAATTAATGTAAAAAATATACATATTGCATCCAAATAATGTTACAAATGGTGATCGACATACTAACATTGAAAACAAGGGAAAAAATAATTTCTTTATAATGATGTATTAAATGTCATTAAATATATTACATACCTTATGAGCTGTGTCACACATGTGTTTGAAAAACCATTCACCACCTTTAAGTTGACTAGAAGAAATATAGTAGAGAGAAGAAATGTTTCTGAGTATTCATAAAGAGGTTGAGTTCCCCTCTCAAGTACAAGTATATCATAACCACCAACATATGGGTCATCATCATCATCATCATCCCTTCCTGCAACATTACTAAATGTATCCTGGATCAATCTATTCATCCCATCTTCATCCAATGTGTTATCAACATCATTATCTTCTTCCATATGGTCATTAGCTTCATTCGGCTCAATATTCGCTTCATGTTCTTGAACAAGCGCTTGCACTACAACGAACTCTTCCTCATCGAGGAATGCCCTAGGAGAACCATACTAGACAATTACAATCAATAAAAAAATATTAGTCAAATATCAAAAATATTTAAATGATAGAAATGTTTACAAATACAATAAAGGAAAACAAAGACAACAAAGATCTAGACAAATACAACGCAGCTAGTTAACTAATCATGATTTGCATATGGCTCCACTTAAAACTTACACGTTCATAATAATCAAAGTAAAAATACCCTTAATGGGAATGATTCCATTGAATTTATTAAAAAATGAATCTAACTACATAGATTTAATGAGTTTAATAATATGAATATGTAATAGTGAAAATAAAAAGAAACCAGTATAGACCCATCTAACTCTGGTTCTACGAAATGTCGAGAGGGATCAAATCCCTTGAGGTGCAAACCCATTTTTGAGTAAAAGAGTGAGGAGAGGTTTGCACCACAAAGGATTTGATCCCTCTCGAGGCTTCATAGAACCAGAGTTAGATGGGTTTGTTTTACCTTAGGAGACAATCTCTGGCTGAAGCAGATCAGTGCCCAAGACATTTATCAATAAACATGATGAGAGTATTTTAGTGTCCCAATATTCTTAAAACCCTAGAGATTTAATCATTATTAGTCTCTAGTGCGAGAAAAATCTTTCAAGTGGCATTCTAGTGATGAATAAAAATGAAAAAGATAAGACATTAAGAAGTGATAATGGAAAGTATTTAACAATATGTTTCCTGTGAAATATCTCTTTTTTCAAACTTTAGAAGAAAAATGGCATAATTATGAGGTGAAAAATAGAATAGAGGAGTGCATCATTAAGGATTTTAAATTTAACTTACAAAACTATAAAATTAAAGACCATCAGCTTCTTTACTCAATTATAAAGAATAAAGACATAAAAAATATGATGCAACATGGAAAGACGAATCATATTCAACAAATTCTAGAACCACTATGAAAGGTTTATTCATAAACACATGGAGATCCAAAGTACAAAATTTCTGCCTCTTAGGCCAAAAACTCTGAACCTCTACAATGCCTTGATTTTCCAATTTTATTTCCCCCATCAGCCTAACTGACTAACTATCCCAGAATTGGTTATGGAACTAACTCATGGGCAATTTCCTAACTATCTCTATTCACTAATAATAACTCCTTTAAAATACATGAGATCTTATTTTGGAATACTTTTATAAACTTTCTATATATATATATATATATATATATATTAATTTATATCCTCTATGTGTTAAAAATCCAAAAAGAAAATCCCTCCTTTTATCATGATTTTGTACATTATAATTTAAACATATATGGGAGTTTTAAGTCACATGAAATGATATTTGGATCACAACGAATGATGTGTGGATCATATAGTAAACTAGAAATGGTTTTCAGAAAGATGAAACCGCCTACAAGATCACCTCTTAGAGGTTTATGGAAATGAGAATAGTGATTCTGCAAAAATTAATAGTTGTTGATCTTGGAATAAGCAGTTTTGATGAATCCACCCGCGGGACCACTCAATGGCATAAGTTTCGTGTACTTGGTGCCCCCATGACTATTGGATTTGGGAGCGAATGAACTGGATCATTGATTTATTTCATACCTGCAAGCTCTCTGCTAAAAACATATTTTCCATCATCCAATATGGCATATAAATCATGCCCTCCTCGGCAATAAAATCAAGTATTCTGCAGCACGATGTACATTGTGTTATCGAAATCTTTGCCTTTGTAACTTCTTTATAATGAATAAGAAAAATATGCTCATATGACTCATCAAGCATCCAATAGATTTTGTGTTGGAAGTTTGGGTTATCTTCCCCATGTGCATAATTACAATCCAGAGCATCCACATTGCTGACCTTCAACTGTTCATGTGCTTCAGAGATTTGATTAACTGCTATTTATGACCCTAAATTATAGTAATAATGCTACTCAGTATAAGATGGATCAACGAGAAGCTTCTTGGTTATCCAGAATCACTTTTGTATATTCAATCATCTTCCATGCTAAATCGAGATTAGAACCTTCCTCATCTTCACCTTCTAGATCAACATCCTCACCAACATCTTCCTCATCACTTTCTTCTCTTTCAACACCTTCCTCTCTGTTCATTTTCCTTCCATCCAAGAAGTGAGTCCAACAAAATTATTTACTACTTCAAATTTAGAAATTTTAATCCTGTGCTAAAATAAAATTCTTCTTAGGATTTTCAATATTTTATTTGCGCCAGATTGAGCTACAACAGGGTCAATTCTCTCATTTTTTTTAAATTCTATGTTTGCATTTTAATATTAATTTTTAATGTCCTAAGGAAACTGTCCCTAATTTTTAACCAATTCTAAAGAAAAAGGATGAAGGAAAAGACTAAAAAAGGTCAAAAGGAAGAAAATTTGAAAACCTAGCACTAGAGAAAGGAACAAATGTGAAACTGATCAATGTTGGAATGAGGACTTTTGGAAACTCCTAGCATTGGAAAAGGGTACAATTGCAAAAACAATGTTACTATAAAATAGCCTAATTGCAAATACTACTGCTAGAAAGAAGTGTAATTAACAAACTTAATTCTAGAATAAAGAAAAATTAGGAAGCGTAACACTACAAAAGGGCACATTTAGAATTCCTAGAACTAGAACAGGAAACAAGGAGGAATCTTAGCACTATAAAACAAGGTATATGAGAAATAATATAGCACTATAAAGTTAAAAAGGTGAAAAATCTAGTGTTATGAAAAGGACAATTTAAAACACTAGTGCTAGGAATGAAGGAAATTGGAAAACCTAGTGCTACAAGGGAGGGAAAAATGAAATCCTAGTATTAGAAACTTAAAAAAAATGAGAAAAATAGCACACCAATGTGGAGAGGAGGTTAGTTTTTGAGAGAGAGAGAGAGAGAGAGAGAGAGATCGTCGATGAATCCCAAAACTACCTAGCATAAATATTAAGTGCAAACTACCATAAATATTAATTCCAAACTACCTAGAATAAATATTGATTGCAAACTACCATAAATATTAATTCCAAACTACCTAGCATAAATATTAATTGTAAACTACCTAGCATAAATATTCATGAACAAACGTTAATATTAATTGCAAATTAACTACCTAGAACTCATCATGATATTTTTTCTCAAAGCATAAAACACAAAATGAATATTTTGGAAGATTGTCACTTGTGAAATTGACTATATATTAGAACTAAGTAAAGACCAAGTCTCTTATTAGATGTATAAGAAATATAAAGAACAAGTCTCTTATGGTCTAATGGATGATAATGAACAAGTACTTACTAATGGATGATATTCATCTCCGCCTTTAGCATGTCCATAAGTTCTACAATGATTTTTAGTCGTTGTTATTAAAAGTCTCCTAACTTTCAAGCCCTTGCACTTTTTACAAGGGAAATAACATTTTCTATCCTCCGAAGCCCCCAATGTCGATCCCACGTCTCCTTGGCCCAGTCCTTGAGGAATGTTATCTCACAATTTTCCTCACCAAATAGATTTTACTGATGATTATAAATCAAAATTAACCTCAAAATAGGCCTATAACATTTTAACAGCATGGGATGTATAACAAGAATGTGGAAATTGTAAATAGGTATTTGGCCCTACATATATATAAATCAATAAGCCGTCAAATGTTCGACACTAGTCTCTCAGATAAATGTTGCACAATGGAAAAATGCCATGAATGTCGAAATTTGGCTAGTAAAATGCCATTAATGCTGAAATTTGGCCGGTAAAATTCCATTAATGTAGATCGTCGAATATCCAAATCTAATTATTAGCATATTTTGTATAATTGGTTAACAGATGGAAATGACAGTTCGATTACGATTTTATCGGGATTTGTTGGATTCTGTCGTTGGATTTTAACCCAAATGTTAAGATGATTAACCATGGATTAGAACATATTATTATCTCCCTTCACTAGATCTACAAAATACAAAATTAGCAGAAAACCATCATTCCAAAACCATGTGCGAGCATGCACAAAACCATGGCGGTCACCTTCTGATATCATATGGTTATAATCATGGAAATATAATATCCATAACACTGGCAAATGCTGGTCTGCTTCTCAAACTTACTCTTTCTCTTTAAAAATAAGGCTAATGAGTAATAAGAGATAAATAATTTGTCCTTCTCCACAAGATAAGGTAAATTAAAAACATATTTACATTAGGAAATCATTCCTTTAATTTATTCAAAAAAAAAACTCACTTCCTAGTGTAAATATTTACAATTTCTCACAAAAACATTTAAATTTCTCTGAACATCATCATGTGACCATCCCATCACATTGGCAAGATTTTGTCTAGTCTTCATCGATTTTTTTGCTCCATCTGTGCACCTACATCAGACTCCCAAAGTATGAAAATTTATGACCACCTAGTCATATGCATATGGTCTTCTAGAAAAAATTCAACCCATGAGATGCAACACACCTTTGTAATAACAAGTATCCACCTTGATACACAATATCACACCAAACTTCCTCCTGAGTTTTGGCTCTGGGAATTTTCCTGGTTTTCTTTTCTAGAACCCTTCGAGCACTACTTACTCTAGGTTGCTGCAAATCTTCTCACCTTCCTATACTATCACTTGCAAAGTGAAACTAAAAAATCTCTTCCCATATATTTAATCAGATCATACCTTCTACTACTTCCTTTATTTCATATTTCCATTCTACAAATAATCAATTACATTTATCAAATTTGATTATTCTTTATGATTCTGTTACGAACTATGAGATTTACTTGTTGTCAAACTATTCAAACTTTTCAATAAACTGCTCAAAAAATTCCTCAGAATCATGGGTTGTCTCTTCATACAACCAACTATACCTTCATAATTTCCTTTTTTCAATTTCATCTTCTAATTCATTCCTTGGTTGAAATTTGCTGTCTACAGACTACTGCATACCTTATCTTATCACAAAGTTTAAATAATCATCATTTTAACACACAATTGCTACTACACAATTCTTCTTATTGTTCTCATCGTTTTTTTCTTGCGGACCTTCCTATTCTTTAAATTAGCGCTATTCTTCCTCTTGATATCTTTGGTTTCATCTTCATCAAAGAAAATCAAGTTCAAAATCAGTTGCTCTAACTTATTCTTTAAATTTAACATACATCTTTTGTCTCATCTTCCTTTGAAAGGAATCCCATCTCACCTTCTTGCTCATTCTCCAACCATAAATCTGATCATATTGACTTTCTTGTAGAATTTTTTTCACATGAATGAGTTCCTCTCTTAACTCAACCATACCCTTCTCAAATTCTTCATCACTCATTCCTTTGAGTCCAACTTGTTTGGCACTTTTATTCTTCTGTTTGTGACGTTCCTTTGAACCCCTGTGATGACTAATAACAGTCATATTCATCTCTTCGTCTTGTGAACTCTCCTTGTCTACTAGTCAGCTACAACAAGCCATTCTTTTCTTTGTAACAAGTTTCCCAATTTTCACCCATACCAAGTCATTTTCCTGGTATCTTCTCTTCTCTAGGTTCTTTGCAGTTGAACCTCATCCTGAGTATTATTTCTCCTTAGATTTTAAAGTTGTTTGCTGTTGCATCTTCAACTGCTCACTCTTCCTAGTTTTCAAAAAAAATATTTTTTTATTGGGTTCTATCACTATTCCTTCATCTAACAGTTTTTATTGCTCCTTATCCTTTTACATATCTTACTTTCTATGGGAGTTGCTACTACTATAGTCCTGAAACCAAAATTCTTTTCATGACCAAGTTAGCATAAACATCACATTGAATTTTATAATATCTATAACAAGGTATCATCTTCCACAATATTTCTTGGATCCACTTGCTAAACCAATTCCTTTCCAACCAATACACTTGTTTTTCCTCGAGAGTATATCAAATCTTCAATTCCCACAATCATCTTACTTAATTTCTAAGAATTCAAATTTTCCCCCTATTGTTGTAAGGTTCTTCTTATCTTCAACCTCTTTTCATTGTGAATTTGTCGTCAAACTTGGAAATTCCAGCTGTACATGGATTAACTATTCTTGACATGTAAGTATCTCCACTATCACTTCATTATACTTTCAGCTATACTGTAACTCTAAAATCCAATCTATGTTATTATGCATGCATCACCAAAGAACAATCTATATCTTTCTCTAAGATATATAAATCTAAAATATTTCCATGGCTCTTATACCACTTGATGAACATACTTGGTTACCTTGGCTGCCAATAGCCCTGGCTACTTAACACACAATTCCATCTTTACATAAAGTTCAACAATGTTCCATGAAACCTTGACATATGCAGTTAATATAGGAGTATCAATTTACTTTGTTAAATGGCATGTGAGATCCTTCCCTCACCTTTCAATCCTTTTCCTCACCTCATCCAACTTACAAAAGATTCAAGTTACCCAAATGGTGTAGTGGGTAAGCCTACTAGTCATTAACACACAATTCTAATATTTCTGGTTGTAGGCGTTATGAAATAATTTAGCAGTGCTAAAAAAAAACTTGTATGTGCTACGAAATAATTTCGTAGCACTCCTTAAAACTCTATTTTCAAATTTCACAGAATCTAAATTGACTTGATTATTTCTAGAATAGATTTTCGACCCCCTTGAATTAATTTTTAACACTATACATGACTTACCCTAACTCGCTTAACTGAGTTTCAATGCTAACTCAAAATTACCATTCAGGAATAAATGCAAAGGGGTTTTGTCAACATTCAAAACATGGCCCTCTAATTTTCGGTTGTAATAACACATGAATCGATAATATAAAATCATGTAACCACTATTCCAAGGCGTGACCACACATTTTTCTACGAACTTTATAATAGGAATCCCAAAAATACAAATGGGAAATCACACCATACAACTTTTCCAATCGAAAACTGTCAAAGAGGAATTGTTGACAACGTTTCCAAAACATTGTGCTACATTTCATAGTGACAACATTCAAACCATTATAAATCTGACACATTCACTGCTCCGGAACACAGTGAAAATTCCTCTACATATTTTGAAACAAAGTATGAAAGGGTCATAAAAAACCACCCAACTGTTGGGCTGTAATATTCAGACTTATAATGTAAATTGACTCAACAATTGCATACTCCAATAAACTGAATCTTCATTAACAATAAATATACAGAGAAGTTAACAAACACAGATGCACATAAACATGTTTCTCATTAATCAAATTTGAACATATAATAAACCTGGCCAGATATACAATCTGGGCATATGCATCCCAAGCCAATTTTGACCTCTGTCTCATCTCCTCACTCTGGAGCTTCTCCTCTCTTTGGATCTTCTCTCCCCCTCTCATCTCAAACACTCTTTCTATTTAAAAATAAAGCTAACATGTGACAACCAAGATTCACAAGAGTTGAATCGTTTCCCCTTCTCCACAAAATAAGGGAGACTAAAACTATATTTATATTAGGAAATAATTCCTCTAATTAATTCTATAAACAAAACTCACTTCCTAATGTAAATATCTACGGTTTCTCACAGACACATTTAATTTTTTCTCAGCATCATCACGTGACCATCCCATCACATTGGCAAGATTTTGTCCAGTCTTCATCGAATCTTGTGCTCCATATATGTACCTACATCAACTATGTTTTCCATATGATATACATATAGATACTTGTTAATGGGTTCTTGAAGTAAATGGAGAAATCTAGTCATTTTAACTATAAGAAGGAACTTCAGTCCACTCTTTGGGATTGGGATTTGGACTTTGTACAACTACTATTGCATATGTTAAAAGATGAATTACTTATTATTTACTTTGAATCTTTAATCTATAAGGAATTCATAAAGTTTTTGTCTTTTTTTTCTTCATGACATTTCCTCGATGCCTTTCCTTCGATGTCTTTCCTCTGCCCGTGAATAATTTTTTTTGGGAATTTTATGTATAAATGACAATAGTAAGAATAAATTTTATTTATTAACATAATTTAGTTAGAAAGTCTTCATCTTGATTTACAAAGTATTAAAACATCTTACACTCACATTGTAATATAGAAATATTTGAACAAATTCTTCTTTTTTATTTTAGAGCTTTAAGTAAAGGTTCAATTACAAAGGTAGATATCACTGATATCAAGAGAAAATAAGTGAAGTAGTTTTGCAATATCAAATGCAGAGATGTCTTATATTAATAAAATATTTATAGAGTTTTATTTTAGTTTTATAAATATGTTAAGTATTTACAGGGATAATAATAATAATAATAATAAAAGTAGGTGGGAGGGGTCATAATTGAAATTAATGAACATGAAACACTAACATTTGCATACAACCTTGTTGTGGAAACCACTTATGAGTTTGAAAATCAAGAAACATTCCAAGCACTTACCATGGTATCTAATAACACTTTTGTCATGATTATGGTGGTTGACGAATGGTCCCTTATCATAAATAGTCTTCGATCCAAGGAAGGTATATCCTCACCTCTAATTAGAGTAATTAATAGTTCAACCTAGTCTATTCTCCAAAATTTTGAACATTTATCCTTAGTTCATGTTCTTGGCTCCCATAACATAACAATAAACAAATTAGTAAATCAAGAGGAGAAATTTAGTGAGGTCCGTCTTACTATTTATTCCAAATTAAGTTTAAGGTTTCTATTTTATATGGTCAATAAAGCAACTGAAGGTCCCCTCTTGTCCTATAAATTGGAAGTAATGAAGAGGGGAGAAGTGTTACTCTCTCTCTTTTTTTAAGTACAAGTGTATACCTCCTAGGGAAAAATTAAAGAGTTTATCAAGATTTCCTCTTCACATTTAGAGAGGTAATACTCCTTTTCATATGTGTGGAATATTCTTATTATGGTCTTAAATGAATGCAGTGGGTGAGTGCTAAACAAAAAACCCCAAAAAATATCCCGAAAAAATATCTCATGCAACATATTTAATCATTAAGCACTTAAGAAATGAATATGAAAACAAATATTTTTAGGTAATGATGTATGTCTTCAACAATTATTTTTCCATAGTATTTAAAATAATATGAATCCATAATCAACTCCAAATTTTCAAGTTGAAATAAAAATAAATAAGTGTGTTAGCCACCTATAAATTTTGATATACCTAGTGGTGGCCAAATTTGTTTTCAAGCCTTCAAGTGATATATTTCCTTTAAAAATCCATCATCGTTGAAGTCTTATGATGATTCTCTGCCCTTTGAATTAATATTCACTGTTGTTTCCATCTTAAAACTGTAGAAATTTGAATAATAGCTGAATTATTCACCGAGATTATCCTGATTACACACTATTTAAGCTTCATGCATAATACATAACCTATTCTACAATTGATCATCAATATGCGGAAATAGAAACAGTCGCATGCGCACATAAACACAATAGTCAAGCACACATATAACATAGTATGTAATGGGGAAAGCCTACAGCTGAAAACCCCCAACTATCTGTATATTATAATGATAGAGAATCATGCAACAATCATAGTACAATACTCCTCACAAGTACTCAGTACTATCTGCAATAGTTACATACAAACTAGCTCAGATATGCTTTCCCGTCACCAGGTTCCAAGATGTCTCACTGCGCCCTCACCAAATCCAGATGAAGAATCCTTGGAATCAAATTCGAATCTCTCCCTCTTCTTGCGCACAATCCTCATTGGAAATCTCAATCAATGATTGTGCAAATCTCATGCACAGCTATAGTCACAACTGATAGTAAACCGACTCTTTCACCTATCTCTTCCACTGGTCTTCACTGAACTGTCCATGCACTACTGTTAACTGATGTGTTCTTTAGTTGATTTATGAGTTAATAATTAGTGAATTAAATAATATTTAATTCACACCACTCATCACTAGTGTATTTGTCAGTTAGACTAAATACAACTAGTTCAACTAAGTTAAACAGAACACAACTCCATCAAGTGATCCATCAACTCCACCAAACTGCATACATGAGTTCTAATTCAGTCAACTTCATGCAAAAGATCAACTAAAACCTGGGAATAGCGTAATTCATAGCCATCATACGGCTGCATGTGCCACGTAGTAGCTCAAAGGCGAAGTCTTGCGAAGAAGAATAATAAATAATTTTATAGTCCAAATAACTAAGAGCTAATAATATTTGGTAAGCCAATACACCGGGACCGGCTCTAAAATAGACTTAACTAAGATCAAAATAGGCTGTCCACTTTATTTTTACCAACTTGACCAATCATCCAAGAATAGCATCCCGCAACTCCTAGACCATGCTCCATATGTCTAAAAATAGACATAGTCTAAAAATAGACTTTGCGACAAAAATCACCTGTGTGGCCCCCCACCTAGTTTAGGTGATCACTTTCCAAATAGGATCAGGAAAGATGTTTCAGGAGGCCTCCTTCACTGTTTCTTGTTGCCATTTTCAACAAAAACCATGCTGATTCACCAAAGAAAGTTGTTCCAAAGGCCTCTGAAACTGCCTATTTCCACTTTTTCCCCCCATTTTCATAAAGCCTTCTTTCATCTTTTAACCCTCCATTTAGCCTCTAAAGGCCTAAAATCCCCTTCAAGATTTGAGAAACCCCCTTTATAATGTTTGAAACCCCGTCTTTACCCCTATCGGAACCTCCAAATCCCTCCAAAAAACCCTTTAAAATCCTTGAAAATCTTCATTTTCTCACTAAGGGCTTAAGCCCCTTTCGGCTTAGCCCTTAGCCCCTCTCTCCGCATGTGACCCGGAGCCATAGGCAGGCGCTAAGCCCTTATCGCTCATTACAATCGGAGTTTTTCCCCTTTTCCCTTATCATTCTTTATTTCCCCCCGCTGATGCGATAAGTGCCTTTCCCTCTGAACCTCGGTCACGTTATTCTCCCACAGAACCAGGCCTCAACGCTTATTTCAGCCCCCGCCATTGCAATCACAAAAAGTTGTGTCCCTTTGTTCTTTTCCTTTGCCCCGACCCCCGAACATGCGATGTAATCCTGGTCGTTGATCTGAGAAGATCTACGGCCATTGCATCACCTAGCCCCTCGACCACCCATCCACTACGCAACAGAAACGTTACGTCACCATGGACCTTGCATACACTTTTACCCCACAACTCTTCATCCATCGCACTCAACCTGCACCGTTGGATCTGGAGCCTCTAATCCAATGGTCGACGATCAATATCACGTGATTTTCACCCCTCCCTCCTAGTGCGCTACTTCCGCGCGATAAAAATGGTTTTAGAAATCCACGTGTCGAACGCTAACACATATCGCGTTCCAAAAGCTAATACCGCTTACCCCCCCAACTGCTACGCGAAAACTGCTTCCGGTTTTCCGAAACCACCCTTTATCATTCCCGCGCCAAATTCAAAAAATTCAAACCCTGCTTCGCTTCCGCCAAGGGTTTCTCCCTTCTACTGCTGCATTCATCCGTTCTCACTACTCCTCCGCCACCCCCAGAGCCTCTGCAAGAAGTCTAAACCAAGCCCGCAGGTTTTCATAACAGTTTATCGTGTGTTTGCAGGTTTTTCATGGCCGATGAAGGATAAACATTTTACAGTCACAAAAGTGACACAAAGGCTTAGATAGCAATCTCAGGACTAGGAATCAACGTCAAAGGAACCAGAACAAAGGGTAAATTCGTGACAGTTGATGGGTCATAGACATAAACCCTCAGTAAACCCTCCAGCTCAGTGAAACCTGCCACCTGTACACAGAACACTCAGAAAATATGAGGATCACATATCCAGTGGCAGAGACAAGGCATAGAATATTAATAAAACCTTTGAGAACATCAGTGCAAAAGTAGTTTGAGCAATCAACAAAGAGAAAGCATAAAAAGAGCTAAAACAGGATGAAGTACAAAGGAACAGAGCAGTTATTGGTGCAGAAGTTGACTGACACAGACATAGCCCATCTCCATTCTCAAAAGTCTGCCAAGCAATTATTACACCAAAGAAGCTACTACAAACTATTAGAATCAATTATTTAGAAGTATGGGAGTCCTCAAAGCCCATTCTTCCACTTAACTCACACCAGAGGAGATAACAATACCACTACAGATAGTATTTCCTCCCACAGGACACTCTGTGGGGTGATTTCTGTCATGTCAAAGGGACCTCAACAAGCAACGAGGTCACTAAAGTCTATCTAGGATTTAATGTTATGTTTATGGCACAGAATGGGGCATTAAAATGCTCTCTCCTATCTCTGATGATCATTAAAACCTTCTTCACCTACCTTTCCCCATTTTCTCTATAAAGACTCTCGGAAGTCTTATTGTAAAAGGTTGGCATTTGGTGATTTCTAAAGTAATACATAGATTGCTACTTTGAAGAAGCATTGGTGTTCTGAAGGAGTGTGGAGGTCTCTGTTTTTCTGTTGATGAAGGAGGTTGGACCTGTGGATCCCTGAGCCTGGTTTTGGTGAAGTAATCTCTTATTGTCAATGTTGTTTCCCGTTTATCACTTTGTTCCATTATGCTTTGACTTACAGTAGGATAAAAAGTTTAGGCAGAGAAATGTATCTTAGAAGCACCTCTGACCTATTTATCCTTCACTGTTTATATGTTTTCTGCTACTGAACATGACAGTGTAGTCTAATAGCTCTCTTGGATATTCAGTTTGTTTTATTTCAGAAATGGTTAATTCAGTTGTGCTAAAGACTGTTTAGGTGTTCCCTCTTTCTTTGCCACTGAATGTTGTATCTGAAATCTCCCTTTGATTATTAATGCTTGCATTTTGATAGAGAGGCCTGTTTCAATCATACCCTCTGTTCCTCACTGTAATTATTGTGTTGAAGGTCCCTATAATTGCATTCCTAGATGTCTAAGGCGTGCCCTCTTCTTTGAATGCAATTGTATGTATTTGTTGATTAAGCTCTCGACAGTGAACTTATAGGAGGAAATAGGGTGTTCCCCGAATCCTATAATTCATTAAGAAGTTTTTAGTTTTCATTTCTACTTTTCTTTGAGTGTTTATATTGATTAAGTCCAATACAGTGAGCTTACTGGAGGAAATAGGGCGTTCCCCGAATCCTTTAATTCATTGTGAAAGGGTTTAGTTTGCTTTTCACTCTTAGTCCTTAATGTTCATCTCATTTCACCTATATTATTCAATAGATCACTGACCAAGTTGGATTTTCCCTCTGGTTTCCCTTCCTTCCCAGTCAAAACTATTTGGAATTTCACATGACTCCATTGCCCAATGGCTTGTAGATTCCCATGCTCTATCTATACTGCATGAAACATATTTGTCCAACCAAACAAAAAAAACAACCTTGCACCTCATAACTAGCCTAAAATCAACTTCTAAACCATTCAAGACATATCCTTATAAACATATTGAGAGATCCCTCTATGAGACTAGGAGGGCTAGATCCTAGAGCTCTAAAGCTTGGTTTGCATGTTGCCTTGTCACTTGGCATGCCAACCTGCCAAATCACAGGACCTCCAACAAAGTGGACACATCTTCAATGAATGTTAAAGGACTATGTGCATTAAAATCAAATGAGTTTGTAAGCCTCAATTGCATGAATCCACAATACATCATCATACATAGTCATGGCTACAACATACAACTTGAATAACTCTTTGTGGGGGAAATTAATAATAATATCACAATGTAACAAGTTTAATATTGTCGAAAATTGAAATAGCATCTTAAATTACAACTAGATAAACTGCAATGAAACTGAATTTGCTTGATTACAAGTAATATCAATATCCTCCCTTGGACTTGAAATAAAATATTAAGTGCTTAGAAGAGATGAGAAGAAATAATGAAACCTAGATCTTATAGATAATCACACATGGAAAGCTTAATAGAAATAAAAATGTAGAAGAATACATAAGAGAGAAGTTGAGCAGGTGAATTCACAATATCTTGTGAAAAGGAAAAAGTATCTTACACAAAATTCCCAACCCCATTTTTTGAATGTGAGATTTTCTCCCTTTATAATATTTGCTTCACCTTTGAAACTACTTGATGGTTAGGTTTTTGTTCTTTATTTTAAGTGAATGAAGATTGATTTTGAAAATATGAGTTTAGGAAATTTTCATCCAAACCCGATATCACTTCAGATATTCTAGATTTATTTTTTTACGAATAATTTTCAAAAATAATTTGGTGATAGGACCAAAATGATCACAACTGTTCTTAAATTTTATAAAAAGATATCTATAATTCTAGCTATGTAAATCACTCCAAATGTGTTCTTCATGCTTTGAGTTTTCCAACAAGATCTTGTTTACCCATTTCAAACATTGAGAACTCAAGTTTAGATTTTGTAAAGTGATGGATGCAACTAAGACACGTGCAAATGAAAGGATGGACATCCTATTTCTTCCTTCTTGGGATTCCTTTAATTTCTCAGAGGAGAAACCATCATGGTTAGCTTTCTATAAGGAAACACAACATCTTGAAATTGATTTTAAAGTATTAAACATTTTGGGTCTTTATCAGGGTCATTTGGAAGATTGAAAAGAGAATAATTTAACCTTGTCAATTTGACCAAGAATTTTTGATAAACAATAACCCATGTCAAGGTAGGATGAAACCAACATACATAAATATTTTTCATTAGCTATAAATAGGAGATCAATTAGTTCCCGGGGGGGTGTAGGGGGCTCCTTCTACCGTCATCACCTCAAGAAATGTATTGAGGGTGGGCTGTTACTCCACACCCTTTTGTCACATGTGACCACTTTTGTTTATCACCCTCAGTGGAATAGAATATTTTCTTGCTTGTCTCTGAAGGGTTCTTCATATGTTCCTATGATGGTGGGATTCTCTTGGACCTATCCAACCATTAATACCCCCAATGGTTCATCACCCAATAAAAAATGTGAGTTTACCCTCTTCACATCCTTTATTTTTCATGGGTATCTCTATCTAGAATACATGGATCAATCACCTTGATGATATATTGTTGTGTTATATATGTGTTATTAGTGCATTCTTCTTTTTCTATAGAATTGGGTACTGCCCTCTTTACATCACTTTGTACCTAGTAGAAAATTACTTGAGAAAATTTGAGTAGGTCTTTCTCATTCTTATTTAAATGACAAAGTCCCACCAATGTTTCAAATTTGTACCTTGCATGTCAAATTGAAGAATATTATAAGGGATCTATGACATTGTGAAAATTTCAAGAACAAAGACATAACTATAATGATTCATGTTGCCTTGTTTCATTTTTTCTTCATACATAGTTTAGTGATATGATGTTGTGTTATATGACAATCAATTATTGACTTCTAATTTAAAAAATGCACAATTACACTAATTATCAGGTTGTGTGTATGTTGCAAAATCTAGATGATATAGCCAAAGATGTGTTAGAAATCAAGGAACATATTAAAAAGTTGCATACTGGCTACAATGAGATTTTGGGAACACAGAATGAACATACCCAACAGTTAAATGATATAAATTCCAATATGGGTATAATTGCCAAATCTTTAGATCATATGAGAGATGCTTTTCCTGAACCAACTTCTCCTCCACATTATCGAGAAGTTGATCTCTCCAGTTCCAAGCTGAAGTTCTCCTCCTCCTCTGAGCCTGAATCCTCTTATAAAAGCATTCTTTTTAAAGGGGTAGAGAATGTTGGTAAAACAAAGCTTGAAAGAATCCAGAAAGGAATAACTTTAGCCAGAGAGAAAACAGATTTAATGAAAGAAAGGCTAGAAATTTTTCCTTCAGTTGAAAGTTACAGGTTGCCTAAGAAATATGTGAATTTAATAAGTCTGATTAAGAATGTTCAACCATCTGCTCCAAAAGAAATATTAGCCATGTCTGGAGTTTCAGGTACTACTAGTAGAGCCCCTGGAGAATCTACACAAGGTGAACCAAGCTCTAAGAGAGATAGACATGAGCCCTATTTCTTTTCCCATAAGGAAAATAGAGGCCAAGAAGATACTACTGCTCACGAAGCCTCTGCTTCCAGCCCTTTTGGCCGTTATTTTGAAAAATTGCAAACCACTGCTACAAGGTTTGAAAATCCCTCTAGCAAGGGATATGAAAATACTTTGCTGGTCAATATTGATTGATTGAGCCATGAAGAAGTAATTAATGTTTTACATAATTTCCATGCTTGGGCATTGCAAAGAAAGGCAGAAACTAAAGGAACTTGGTCTGATATAGTTACACAGATTGTGTGGTCCTTTACTGGTATTGTCAAAATGTGGTGGGATAAAATTTCAGATAGGGAAATGACCTAGATCATTGAAAATGAAACAGATCCCTTGAAAGCTTTATTTGATTCCATGAAACATGAATTTGTTGGTGTAGTAACAGAAGATTCAACACACCATGCACAAATGTTTCTATCTCAGAAATTGTGTAATATTGATTTTCTGCCATAATACTTTTGCACTATGCAAAAGTTACTGTATCAGGCTCAAGATCCTCATAATACTGCTTATTTGAGATATTATATTGCCTCCATGCCTGGAAAGATTCCAGATTTGATTAATCAGTATTTTGAGCTGAATAAAGTCAATATTGAGAATTTGTCATTTGCTGCAGTACATCAGTTGATTATTACTATTTTGCAAAAAGAATGTGCTGCTGAAAAGGCCAAAAAGAATTTCAAAAAGCAGATGCATGTGAGCACAAATTTGTGCAATAATTTTCCTGAAACATATGATTTTGGATGTCATAAGAAATCTAACTACAAGATTGCCAAAAAATTCAAAGATCATTGTTCTTGTCAGTCAAGAAAATATATTCCGAGAAAGAAGAAATATTATCCTTCTAAGAAATATTTTAAAGGAAAAAGGATGATATTCAGGAAAAGATCAAGACCTTCAAAGAAAGTAACCTGTTTTATTTGTGGCAAAGAAGGTCATTATGCAAATACATGTAGAGAAAAGAAGGATAAGAAACAGATGAAAATAATGGATATTTTCTCTACAGTCCATGATCCAAAGGAATGGGATCTTATATATCATTCTGATGGTGAATATTTTGAAGTGTCAAGCTCTTCTTCTAATGATGATTCTGCAGATGAATTTCCAGATATTAGACAATTGAATTTAGATACAAATTCTTCTGACTCGGAATAAAATTTTATACCTGATATAAAAATGTTTCATTTCAATCCTTCAGAAAATTTGCAGATGAAGATTGCAGCCGTCAAAGCTGAATTGGCACAGCTTGACCCAGTTCAGTTTACTGCTCGAAGGAGATTGACAGAAAAATTGGAAAGCTTAGAGAAGCAGTTTCCCTCTAAAGGAAAAAGAGAGATCTTTGATGATGAAGACTTTATTGAAAAAGAATTTGATTCCCTGTTAAAGCCCTTACAGATCACTGAATACTCTCTAGATACAAGTATGAACAAAATCAGTTCTCTCCAACAAAAGATAAGAGAGTTAGAATCATCAATTCATCATACTAGGACAGAGATGGTTCAACTAGCATCCAAGTTATAGATGCTTATTGCAGATTATGATGATTGTAATTCTAAATTGGAAAATCTATTATTAAAAGATGTCCTAGAAGAATACACCAGGAAGAGTGAAGATACCGAGATGATTAAGATAATGGGTATAGGTGATAAAGTGGTCATTCCTATAAAGATCAAATTACCCAAGATTAAGGAATATACTCTAGATGCTCAGATTGATTCTGGAGCAATGAGTAGTGTCTGCAAATATGGTGCTATTCCCAGTTATTATTGGCAGCCTACTAAGGTAAATTTTTGGGCTGTCACAAAAGATTTAATGGAAATAAATCATATAGCCCCTGATTTTCCTATCTTTTTGGGAAATGTACAGGTGAAGGTCACTTTGTATAGTTTTGATTCAGGTTCTGATTTTTTGTTGGGTCAAGATTTTTTGAACAAACTTCTGCCTGTAACTTTTGGCAAGGAACAATCACATTTACTACTAAAGAAGGCCCAGTAGAACTACCATCCTCTAGTGATTATCGAGTTAATGTACAACCAACAGAAGAGGATCTTCTTCAAACTAGTCTGTAGGATCTCACAAAGATCAACAAAATTGTCAAGCATGCTGAATTACATGGTCCTCAGGCTCTTGAAGGTATTTCTACTAAGCTCAGAAAAGAATGTATAGCTAGCCGTCCAGATGCTTTCTGGACAAGGGAAAAATATTTTGTGGCCCTTCCATACAAAGAAAACTATGTTCCCAAACCACAAAAGGCTAGCGCCAATCATATGAGTCCTTCAGAACAGGAATTATGTAGGCAAGAAATTAATCAACTACTAGAGCATAAACTCATTGAGCCTTGCAAAAGCCCTTGGGCTTGTCCAGCTTTTTATGTTAACAAGCATAGTGAACAAAAAAAAGGTAAGAAACGGCTTGTTATCAATTATAAGGCTCTTAATGATGCCTTACTTCCCATAAGGTATCCTTTACCTAATAAGGAACTCTTGCTTGCCAAAATTGCTAATGCAAATGTGTTTAGCAAGTTTGATTTGAAGAGTGGTTTCTGGCAAATTGGCATTATTCCTACTGACCGATACAAAACTGCCTTCACTGTTCCACATAGCCAATATCAATGGACAGTCATGCCTTTTGGCTTGAAAAATGCTCCCTCTGAATTTCAAAAACGGATGGAAGACATTTTTGGCGGGGAGGAGTATATCATAGTGTACATAGATGATTTGCTTGTTTTTAACAGAGATGTAAATAGTCATAAAAAGCATTTAGAAAAGTTTTATGAACTGGTTTTTAAACATGGTCTTGTGCTTTCTGACTCAGATGAAAAGTTTCAAATTGGGAAAGTCAGAATAGATTATTTCGGTCTGCATATAGAACAAGGACATGTTAATATGCAGCCTCATGTTCTTACTCATTTATTAAAGTTTCTTGATGTAATTCCAGAGGTCAGAACATTGCAGAGGTTTCTTGGTTGCCTGAATTATATAAGGAAATTTTATGAAAAACAAGCTAATAACACTAAAGTGTTGCAGAAGAGGCTGAAAAAGCAGGCAACAGGATGGAAAAATGAGATGACCATTACAGTCAGAAATATCAAGGAGAAAATTGCAGAGTTGCCAAAGCTCAAGCTTCCTGATACTAATCTTCCCTTCATCCTTGAGACAGATGCTTCTGATCATACATGGGTAGCAGTGCTTCTCCAGAAGCATGGAAGGAAAGAATTAGTGTGTGCATATTCCTCTGGAACGTTTGATGATACTGAGAAAAAGTATCCCTCTTCCCATAAGGAGATACTAGCTGTAAAAAGAGGAATTAAGAGATTCCATCTGTTCCTGAAAAGTGTGAGGTTTCTTGTCAGAACAGACCTGAAGCACATGAAAAGTATTTTGGCAAACAAAAGGCTGCTAGAACAAGGGAGTACCAGGATACTGAGGTGGGCTTTGTGGCTTGAAGGTTTTGATTTTGATATAGTCTACAAATCTGGTGCAGAAAATTATCTTGCCGACATGCTCACAACAGAAGGTTCAGAAGAAGTCAAGGAAATAAAAATGTTCAGACCACTTCACCAGCATGAAGCTTCTACCAATTCAGTCCAGTCCAGTCAATCCAAGTCTCAAAGAGTCAGTCAGGTTATTGTCTGTAGTAACTGTCGTTATGAGTTTTGTTTGGAGTGTTTTGCCAGGAGATTTTCTACTTTGCCTCTAGAGTTCAAGCAAATCATCCTTCAAAAATGGTTTAACTCTGATGAAGCAAAGTGGTCATATACCAAAGAGTTACCATACAGAATTAGGCCTTGGCGTGTCTATTATGATTTGTCCAAAGAACCCAATCCTGTATATTTTGGATGCATCCAACAAACAGATTGGACATGGGCAGATTATTTTTCCATTCACCAATGCGCCAGAATACATGGTTCTGTTAAGGTTATTTTTTATGTAATGGCTATAGACCCTGGAAGAAATTGGTGGAGTCCATGGTTTAGGTTATTTCTGTTTAGATATATGCCTAGAGCCACACATATATTTGATAGAACTTTTGCTGAGTTTGTTAGGATTTTCCATTGGGAGATGCACGTAGCAGTCCAAAACGATTTCATCATAGAATTTGAGTTTGTCCATCGTCATACTATTGTTGTTCCTATAGAGGAAGATGAGTCTTTTAAACTGTCTGTAAGGTTTAGAGGTTTGATAACAGTAGAGGAGCAAGATAGGCCTCCTTTCATGTATACATTCCCATTCTATTGCTGCACACGAGAAGTTGCACCGGTATGGTTAGATGAATCTATTCCATATGAAGTACTTGCTCCAGATGAAGAAAATCTTTATCTACCAGACAGACATAATCATGAAGAAGATTCTCCAGCACATGAATATGATGATCATGCTGATACTGACTGATCGTAAGGATCACTCATATGATATCCTTACAGATCTTGCTTTATTTGTAAATATCTTGCTTTCGGTTTCTGTGGGATTTGTTCCGAATAAAATCTCCACTATGTAATCACTTTTGTAAAAGAGCCGATGTCCTAGATTCCGGCCTCAATTGTCATTTTGTGTAATAATTAGATTGGGTCAGATTCGGTCCCCATATGGCCTAGCCTCCAAGGGATGAGATAATAAGTGGTTGTCCCCACTTGCCCGAATCTTAGGTACATTTTCCTGTTCATTTACTTTAAGGTACTCTCGTGATAAGCATATATATATATATATATATATATATGTAAGCCACTCTACATGATTATGGAATGATTGAAATAATAAAAAATTATGAATGTGTATGTTTTTACATGATTAGGGAATGATTGAAATAATAAAAAAATATAAATGTGCGCGCTTTTTCATTTTCATTAATGACTAGGTGGGTAGTCAGAAGTGAAAAATTTTGTGGGTGATTGAAGCTGATGTATGCATATAATTGTGAAAATATAAGTATGTAATGCAAATGCAAATTCTCAATAATTTAAAAGGTAAATGGTCGGCCTCAAAAATTTTAGAAAACATTTTATAGATTAAATAATATTTATGGATTATTTTTACACACACTTATCGAAAAAATTTCCATTTTTTTTTTTTTAAATATAAAATGTATATAATTCTTAAAATTTTAAACAATTTTCTAAACACAGTGTTAGACATTTTATAATTACAATTTTAAAAATTATTAATATTTTCCAAAGAAAAAAAAAAAAGTAATGATGGCACCGTAAATTATATGGATGTAGAACTAATTATTTGGAATTATATTTTAAGTTTGGTATTTTTCAATATATAGTTTAAAATGTTTAAAGATGATTAATAATAATAGGTTTAAAGATGATTAATAATAATGATAATAAAAATTTATTTTTAAGATTATGGTTTACCTAAATACCGTATAAATACATGAAACGTTTGTTTTGTGTGTAGGACCAGGGATCACATCCCTAAAATAATTTTATTAAACTTTATTGTTTAATATATGTAATTGTACTCACCATATATTATTATAGATTCAAATATATGAGCCCTAGGGAGAAAACATAGACACGTGTTACAAAGAATAGTGAACATAAAAGAGATAATTATATTCACACAAGATTACTTTTCTCTTAAAGGTAGGAGTAATCCTTTTCAAGTTATTTTAATGCATTTACTATAAATTTGTTTTGATGAGTATAGAAGAATTTAGAGAGGTCATATCCATTTTGATTAGCTTTGGAAGCTTATAAAGGGAATTAAATCCTATTTTGTTAAAGTGTAGTGAAATTTGTGGAGGGAAATCTGTATTTCTTTCTTAGTGGATGTTAAAGTTAAAAATGTACTATTATGATAACAAATGATATAACCTTAATAAGTGATATGCCATATAGAAAATAATGTTATTAATAATATATTGAAAAATACATACACATTCTATTTCATTAATACTCCCTTAATAACATAATACAACCATATAAAGATGGTCATAATTATGGTTTAACATTTTTCCAAAACATTAAAATATGTTAAAATTATTAAATTACTAATGGTGCAATCTAACTATTTAACATGTTTCTTTTTTAACCAAAATTCGATGTTATAAATTTTGGCAAGATTTCTCATTTAAGATTAAAATGTGCCTTTGAATGTATAAATGGATTCAACGCTCTAAAACCCCCCCCTGGAAATTTGGATTCTTGAGATTACACTACTCAATATTATGATTATAAGAAATCCTTGCTAGATTTCGAGCAAAATTCACTAAAAAATGTCTTAAAAATAAAATAAAATCATTGAATAGTTAAACTATAATATTATTAATTTAAATAATTAGAATAAATCTCACACATAGACATACATACATTGTGAGGGTTCTGCCATCCGTAGAGAGAAAGAGAGGGGAATAAGAGTGAAATAGGTGTGGAATAGGTGCGAGAAAGGAGTGAACAGGGAGCATAAATAAATGTAAAAAAACCAGCCATCTAAGGGCTTGAATCTGTATATTTCATTGCCTAAATTAATTCCAAGTGCTTTGTGCTTTGATCGGGCTCTATGTTTTAAACATTATGTTTTATTTCTTTATTGAACTGCATATTACATTAAGCACACAACAGGAAGGACAATCGGATTTTGCAGGACACAGCGAGGTTCAAAGACCAATTAGATTTGCAGACATAGCGAGGACCGTTAGATCCGACACCGATCAACGGTGAGGAAGTACATCATAGCCGTAACGACTTCACACATCACAGGATAAAGAATTCCTAGTTAAGACTTTGCAAGTTAAAGTATTTAACTTGCGATGCGAAGTGAGACAACGGAGATAAATGTGGGTTGTCAGATCTAGTAAAGATTAACGATGGAGATTGGAAGCGTAATGGGAGCGATTTCGCAAATCACAAAATTTGGAAGTTAGCGTTAAGACTGTTGCAAGGTAAGTTAAATGGTATTCGATGCGACGTGGAGAAGGACATATGTCGAGACAACGCGATATCACAGATCGCAAGAAATAAGGTTTAACCGTTAAATTAAATGGTAGAGTGTGTGAACTGCGATCGCTTGATATTGGTCGAAGGTATTGTGGGACCCTCCAGGTAAAGCATTCCGTGTGTATGTAATTTCTTTGGGTTTATGTGTGGTATGTTCAAAGAAGCGTTGTTGATCGTGCGCGTATGTATGTTAATAAACTCTAAAGTTGAAGTCCCGTGTGAATAAGGAAGTTTTGTATGGACCCATAAACCACCAGTTCCATGCGTATTCTGATATTCTTGCAACTAGTCTGCATCATTTGGTATCAAAGCCAATATTTCTTCCTAAGTGAAGATGGAAGTAGGAAGAAGAGGTCGGGGAAGAGCTGCAAGGGGAGCAGTAGATGAAGGACTGCGTGAAGAGATTAGAATGATGGCAGCAGTGGAAGCAGGAAGACGTAGGGATCCTGAAGGTGGAGATGACAGTGATGGTGAGACAGTGGCACTAACAGATGGGTCAGAGGACGAGATACCAGAACTCAAACTACTGAAACCTGTTTTGATGGCTAGCAACAAGCCAAGACCAGAGCTCTCTAATTATGATGGCAGTTTGTCCACAGAAACATTGTTTGGACTAGATAAGTGATTTAGATAAATACTTCGAGTATGAGGAAGTTAGTGAGGATAGGAAAATAAGGTTTGTTGCCACTAATTTGAAAGGGCACGCAACACTGTGGTGGGACAGTGTGCAGGCAGAAAGGAGAATACTAAACAAGCCTTTGATCAAGAGATGGGACATGATGATTGCAAAGATGAAAGGCAAGTTCCTGCCTAAAGATTACCAAATTTCCCTTTACAGACAAGTGCATAATTTGAGATAGATAACGATGACTCTAAAGGAATACACATAAGAGTTCTATAAAGTGTACTTGAGGGCTGGGTATGTTGAAGATACCCCTGAGAAGATGGCAAGATTTGTGAATGGTCTACTGATGGAAATATTAGATGAGATCAGTATTCTTTCCCCAAAAATTATAGAGGAGGCATACCAATGTGCTTTAAAGGTGGAAGAAAAGACTACCAGGAAGAAAAATGAAAGAAGAGGATGTGATTCAGTCAGAGGAAGAGGGAAATCCTTTGGCAGAGGTATAACTGCCAAAAATAATGAAGAGGGAAGCAGTTCGATGACTTCAAGATAGATTGAGAAGGAAGGTAACACTAGAGGTGGAAGGCCATACCAGCGAGGAAGAGGTAATGACAAAGGAGGAAAATCCTACCAGTGTTACAAGTGTCACAAATGGGGGCATAGGTATTTTGAATGTCCTGAAAATGAGCAAGCTGGACAGAGGGGAGCGTATGTTGCTCAACTTGATGTAGCAGAGGCACTGCCATAAGAGGTGGAGAATGTGCCTAAAACAGGAGAGGCCTTGGTGTTGAACAAGGTTTTACTAAAGCCAGCTAAGGGGGTGGCTGACCTGACACAGAGGAAAGCATTGTTCCGGACTGTGTGCAAGTCGCATGGAAAATGCTGCAAATTTATTATAGATAGTGGAAGCACTAATAACCTGGTAGCCACTGTGATGGTGGAAAAATTGGGTTTGAAGAAGTTGAAGCAGCCGATTCCCTATAAGGTGTCTTGGATGCAGAAAGGACACCAAATGTTGGTTGATGAGTAGTGCGAGGTGGAGTTTCAGATTGGCAAGTACAAGGAAAAGGTGACTTGTGATATTATGCCTATGGATGTGTGCCATATTCTGCTAGGCAGACCATGGAAATATGACAGAAAGGTCGTCCATGATGGGGAAAATAATTGTTACAGATTTGTGAAGGATGGGATAAGCCATAAGCTAATTCCCATGAAAGAAGAAGATACTGAGAAAATAGTGGCACTAAAACAACGCTAATAGGTGGAAAAGGAGTTTGTGATAGATTGAAGAATGAAGTGAATTATACGATTGTGCGGAGGCGAGAGCAATATTGATGCATACGAAATCTGAATTATGCAGCTAAATACATGACATGTTGCAAGAGTTTAGTGATATGTGGTAGATGACTGCAGATAAATTACCACGAAGTGGAGCATTAGTCACCATATTGATTTTATTCCGGGAGCTAGTTTTCCAAGCAAGAATGGTTACCGGAGAAGGTACGAAAGACAATGGGGACCCGGGAAACGAAATAGAGGAATTGTTAGATAAAGGAGCTGATTCGGAGAGTTTGAGTCCTTGTGTCTTGTTTCAATCGTTTTAGGTCCCCGAAAGGAGGTGTGGTAGATGTGTGCCCGGATTCCGGGCGATAAACAAGATTACTATCGGAGTACATACTTCCTTTACCTACGGTTGAGAAGGTAAATCCCCTCTGAGACGACGATCCCTACTGACGGGAAGTCTAGCAACAAACAAACAATGCTATGGCCCAGCAGGAGCTCCCTAGTTACGAATGAAAGATTTGGGATAAGAACCTACACGGATTCCGAGCGCTCGTCTCGAAAAAGAGATGTCCCATCCTTGGATCACAGCGGATCACAATCCTTCCACGATCTCCCATTGGATGAACACGCACACACGGAAAGAGCAACGAGATACAAGCATAGGAACCGACATACGTAACTAAACATCGGTCGGAGAAAGACATTACTGCGCATTAACATAATGGAAAAAGGAGTGGAACCATAATCATAGTCATCTATTAAAGTGGTAAACGAATAGAAGTTACAACCAAGTTCGGCAGCTGCGACCTCCTTGGCGCGGGTCTCGGTCGTCCGCGTCTCATGGCTTCCGCCAGGAAAGGGAAACCTCTCCGAGTCTCGTAACAATGGTCTTGCTTATCGAATGGGCCTTAAGGAAAGGAAGGATTCTTTTGTTACAAGGCACTTGGGAATAGGAGATGCAAAGCAATACTTCAAGACTAGCTTGCCATGGATCTGAGCAAGCTTTTATAGATGGGGAAGGAGGAGTTGGGATCCCTATTATTATGGGATTGGCCCTATCAACAGGAAGGTTCCATAGAAGGTGGCAAAACTACTTCCCTTCCATGAACTCCCGTAGCCAAACCTCCCAACTGAAGATAGGCGGTGGTTGTGAGTTCGTTTTTATCAACTTCCGCCATCCATATATGAGTCCCTAAAATGGGTGGCGCGATTGTCTGTAATGACGAGCGTAAGTAGACGCGACCTCTTTCTGATTTCTGAGTGGCGGCAGTACCAAAGCTTGTCTACCAGCCAATGCAAAGTGTTTTTCATGGATTACGCAAGGAGATGTCTCAAGAAATGAAGCTCATACTCGGAGGGATGCAATGATGATGTTTCGGTGCATGGCAGGTGTTCCACGAATCACGTTATGGGTCCTCAGTGTGCGGGACGGGGAATGGTAGGGACGGTGACAAATTGCGTAGAGATGCCCCCTAAAGCATGAGGCAGGAGGAAGGGGTGATAGCTACGAAGGCTATCAAGCTGAAGGCACTTGGAAGTGGAGCTTGCATGGGCTGATTAGCTAAATATCTCAAGTACATGATGTATACATATGGTATGGACGCAGCCATACGAGCAGTATGCTATAATGCGGATCCGAGGTATGGCGCGACCATCCAGTAAAGATCAAACAAATAGACTTCGAGGTATGGTGCTTGACCATCCAATCATTGAGTCATGTACATAATGACAATAATCCACAATCGCAGCACGGATTACATGAGACACAATCCAGGGTCTTGCGCTCGTCCAGAGCCCAAATAAGTACAAGTTCTAGCATGCGAATATGCAGTGATGTCGGGTATGCAAGAACATCAAATGGAATTACCGGCCCATTAATGAAGCGGGTGCCGGACGCGGGAAAGCCACCAATAATGACGATGGTCCTCAAGGTACTACGGTACAATCTACGGTGTGTGAATAAATGAGCTGACGTCGAACATAGTAGAATCATCCAGGTCAGGCCAATAATACTTCTCAAATCGAATACGACGAACACCTTAAGTAAGGCATGCGGGCCCCAGTACCATCGGGAATCTCTAGACCAACTTCTGGATAATGAGTTATGAAGTGAAGAAGTGACCTTGATCGAAGGTGGGCCATAATGATTCCCACATCATCGACATGAACAGAACATAATGTTTTATTTGTGAATTAGGATTATATGAGAAACGAGAGGAAGGTTGATATTAACGAGGAGGCCAACTTCTCTTGAACATATAAACGACACGACAGACTTAGCGATGTTGACATCAACGGATCAAAGGTCATGACGAGGCGGTGAACGGATGAGGAGATTGAGATTGCAAACCCATGGAAGCAAAAATTGAAACAACGAAGATGAGATGTCCCCAACTTGAAACACGAATGCGGACAAGTGCCATGTTCAAGAGAGGCGCTTATCTGCCAGAAAACGACATGTGATGGTTCCATTTTTCCCCACCATTTAAAGCAGTACCCAATTATTTTTGATGACAAGCTTGAAGGGGATAACATATGCTTGTAATATAAGTCCGCCCTTCGGGCGAATCCATGCAGTCATTTGAGTCTCAGGAAAGAAAGAAGCTCGGAGAAACGTCATTGCGACGAAATCCAATGTCATCGGGGGTTTAACGAGTCGACAAGGAAGAACTGAAGTCTTTTCATGTTTGGAGAGTTTGAAAAGGCAGTGGAAAGAAAACTCACGAGGTCCTTTTTAAGTAAATAGTTTCCCGAGGTCCGAAAAAGGTAGAAAACAATATCTAGGAAAACCTCCTAGTCGCGATAGGCTAGGGTATTCCTTTTAATGTCCGATCCGACCCGGCCAGAAAAGGGTTAAACATCTTTAAGTGAATGTCGGTCCGTGTCCATTTTAACGAGATCGAAACGACAAGGGCCTCGGCAATCTTTTCATATTTAGGGAGTCAGGAAAAAAGAGTGAAGGTGACTCCAAGAAATGACTTTTTCGTGTATTCACAGAATTAGAAAAAGTATAAAATACAACTACGTTTCCACTTTCTAAGTCGCAAAAGACACATCACTTTGCACATACCCAACAAGCGTAAAATCCATTTTCGACATAATACATACAAATATTTGACTTGAAATGCTTTTAAAAACACATTTTAACGTTGAAAAGTTATAAATATGTCCAATGGTAAAAAATGAAATTACTTTTACTATTCCCCTTTACGGAGAGTAGCGATGGTCCATTTGGAGCGGAAATCTTAGCCCGGCAGGTGCGGCGATCCGAGCAACCATTCGGCGTCTCGTCGCCCAGCGGAGTAGGCGCTCGCACCTCTTTGCTTTCCATGTATTTTTTATTAGTACAGAGATATGAAAAGCGGCTATCATATATGACTATTAAATGGATCTTTCTTTTCATGTGATGATGTTTTCTATATGTCATGCAAATGTCTAATACAGATGTAATCTAATATCAATTTACAACAAACATTGTCTTGAAATGTATTCACAATGCATCTAATCACATTCATTTAAGCAGCTTAAGCACACATGAACATACACATATGCAAACTAGCAATAATAAGAAAGACGGGCATACTTGACATATGACCGAGGCACATACCCCCAAACTACTACCGATTGAAAATGGGGTGAAGATTGAGCCACCACAATTGAAGGCAAAAATGGCTCCACTTCGGGTGTGGATATGCGTGTGTTCATTATTTATAAAGTTGACACTTAAAAGAACTTATCCTCGAACAACTTGTTCATTGTTTTGGGAGCTTGGCTAAGTGGAGAACTATGCTCAAGATCCTAATTTCATTTTTTTAAAGCTTGACCCCGAGGAGGGAAAACCCGCTGCTCTAGGCACATCGCGTGAACAGGCGGTGCTTCCCGAGTTCCCTCCGGTGGAAGGAAATCACGGAAGTCGGGACCCAGTCTTGACACATTGTGCTCATCATCAAACCTGGGACACGGGGTGAAGTAGCCACTGGTTCTGGCTGGTGGAGGCGAGATAATGGGTGGATAAAAACCGGGGGAGGGGGTGATGGCCCGGACAGATGCTACATTCAGGACCAGAGCAGCAGTGAGTCGATGGTCACCCCGTCCTTCATGTGGAAAACGAGGCCACGAAAAAGAGAGGGGAGAACAAGCGCTCCATGGCATAGGTGTCGCTTGAGGCTTGAGATGGAAATCCAAGGGGCACAGGCGACCATCACATCCATATGGGCCGGTTTTCCCTCCCAAAGTAGCGGCGGCTTCAACCTTGGAAGGATCCCCAACGGTTGACTCGTTCTTCTATTGAATGTCAGCAGTTACCGTAACGAGCGCAGCGATGGTGAGCAGAAAGCTTGCCGGGTAGTTGATGTGAGAATACTATGAAGGCTGCTCGTACATAATAGTGCTGGTGCGACCGGACCAAGAGAGCACCGTGATCTCGAAAGGCACAAGACGGAAGCGAAATCACACCAAATCTGATTCCAGTCAAAGGAAACGACCAAACTACTCGGAGGGAGCTATCAGCGACGAAGGTTTTCCCACGATGTTACGGTAGAAGAAGCATCCTCCATAACCTCCATCTCGAAGGTGGGAGGGGTATCCTCAGGAGCCTCCATCATGGGAGCGGAGGAGGAATACGAAGTGCGAGACGGGAGAATCTTTCTCCAGTCAGAAGGATACGAAGAAACGAGCGGAAGGACATGAGGGTTATGGGGTCCCTCTGTGGAGAAAAGAACCCACGAGGTTGCCACCATGAATGGGACGGTCAGCAGATCCTACGACCAATGGTTGGTGGAGCAGGACTACGAATCGAATTTACAGAGGAGTGGGATCGACCAAAGGATGACCCTTGACGATCACGGCATGTCAGTAGGTGGAAGACTCAAAGAGAGGCATTTTATAACCAGCCGGGAGGCGTGGTGTAGCTTGATCGGAGTTGTCAGGGCCTGGCAGCTTCATCCATATAAGGACAAAGGTGAATAGCATGGTGCCCTTCACAACTTACGAGGATTGGTGATCAGCACCCTGCTTAGGAGCCTTATCGGTCCCAGTTGAATCGTACCCCCAACACGGCTCCCGGAAGCCAAAGACAGGTGGGTGGCGGGTTGGACCATACTTCGAGCACCTTGGGAATGCAGGGGCGGTCTCGAAGATGGTCTCCGGGTGCACAGCAAGCAAGGGAACTTGACTTTAGAGGAGGGTTGGAAGGTTTATCAAGAGGAGATATCTCGGAGGGCGATGCTTGCACATTTAGCCTCTCGCTTATCGGACTTCTCCTTCTTTGTCTTCTTCTTCTTCTTCTTATACACAGTTACTTGAATCCGGACTTTCATGACCCAGTAGAAGAGGAGGACGTAGAAACGAGGCGAAGAAAGGGAGAGGTCCACCTTCCCAGAATCAACATGATGTGGTTCGGGTGGAGAGCTGATTGACAGATAACAGGAGACATTCGGGACAACGAGAGGTCGAGAACGACCAGAAAGCGAGACGACCCACAGTTAACCCCGGGAAGGGACAACGTAAACCTGTCTCATAAGAACAACATTTCCAAAAGGAGGGAAAAATGACCGGGATTCCCTTACGAGGGGTCCTTGGTTAGTGAAGCGTGAAAGGTTGCCATCAAACTCAAAACCACACGAGTGAAAAAGAGTTAAGGTCACACGATCAAACGGTCAACAAGCGATATCCCCTAAACGGCGATGTAATACGTGGGTGATTAATTTACCACATTGGAAAGCTAAGAAATTCTACCGTTTCATGTTTCAAAGTCGAAAACGACAAAGATGACTCTATCTCTTTCGAGTTGACACAAGCGTGAAAGGACAAGCGCTTGACGGTCTTTTTCAAGTTTTGGGAGTCGAGAAGAACCAAATATTGCCTTTCGGGAAAAACTAGGCCTGAAAGGGTGTACCAAATATCAAGTGAGCTGCAATATACACCTTGGTTTCAAAAATGAAGCAGAGAAATACGACCAAGGACTTTCCGTACGTGCGGGTAGTCTCCCCCGAATGCGTGTTCGGTGTATCACGGGTATAGGCGGCGGACTAAAACTCTTTGTGGATAAAGGATTGAGAAACCCTATAAGTCTCCCTTTATATCTGTGACAGTACGGGGAGCGCAGAGTCCGTCTTGTGACATCACAAAGCCAATGGGGCGAGCAGCAGTACTAGGTTTAACAGCAACGGAACACGTCTCTAGCCTAGACCTTCTAAATATGTGCGTTAAGTTCCAAGTTGCCTTAGGTTAATTGAATGAATTTTACGATTGATCTTCAATTAAGTTTCAATTTCAGGGCCTTATACGTATGTAGTGTCTCCTAAATGCAAGCTATATGCCACGATGCAACATTTCGTTCGATGAAAACTAGTTAAATGAGAGTTGTGCTTTTATACAAGCGAAATGAAAGGCAGATAAACAAGAATGTCTCTAATGCAATAATGCAATTGCATTTTCATTCAAACACTAATCACTGATGCGGAAAAGATGACAATTTGCCTTGAGTAAAAAAACAAAAGAGATTATATATTTTTTGATTTTCAATGTTTAATAGCTAATGTGCAGAAACAAAAGGAACAATTGGAGAAATGATAACTAAGAGAAGCCAAGAAGCAAACAACATTCACTCAACAAAGCAAGCAACCAAATCTCTAAATCGACCCAAGAAGTCTCTCAAATCGAAGAAAGACTCGAAAACACCCGATGGACCGTGATCTGGGTCAGCCAAGAGACAACAGATTACGAATGAAAGAACGCGAACAATCACTCAAAAGACGCAAGAAAACAATCAAAGGCGCTAAGAGGGGCGTGGAGAATCAATCAACAAGTCGACAAGGACAATGAGACACCAAAACTCCCAAAGGAGGGCTCGATTCACTATGCCACTAGATGCCCTAGGGCTCAAATCGTGAAACCGATAGATAGAGGCAAACAACGAAGGATAGTGGTGAATTCCCAGATCAGCAGGGCTCCAATACACCCAAACGAGTCAAGAAATCAAGAGGAAAAGTATTGGTCAAGCTCGAAGAAGCCAAAAATTGAAGAAATTCAAAAAAGTCAGGGGTGAAAACACGCAGCCTTAGGCAAGATACGTGGCTGCAAAGACAGACTGACCTGTACAACGCCAGAAGTGGCGCGGCTGACCGAGTAAAAACCCGCATGATCAATTCTTCAATGAAAACTAAAAAACAAACTAATCGAAAAAGACCAACAAACTAAACGAGCCACAAGGCTAAAATAACGAAAGAACCCAGCCCCGGAGAGGTTCATCGAGCAAGGAGAACAATCAGCGGAATATAATCATAAACGAGACAAGGAAAACCGACCCGCTCCCAGTGGGTATGGTTGTTGGAAGGTAAATCCCCTCTCTGAGACCGAGCGATCCCTACTAGCCCGAGCGGGGGTCTAGCAACAAACAAACAATGCTATGGCCAACGGAGCTCCTAGTTACGAATGAAAGATTTGGGATAAGAGCCTGCACGGATTCCAGTAGCTCGATACGAAAAAAGAGATGTCCCAGATCCTTGATCTGTGAATCACAATCCTTACGATCTCGCAGTGGATGAACACTACACACGAAGAGCAAACGAGATACAAGCATAGGAACCGACATACGTAACTAACACTTGAGTCAGAAGAAAACCTTACTCGCATTAACATAATGGAAAAAGGAGTGGAACCATAATCATAGTCATCTTTATTAAAGTGGTAAACGAATAGAAGTTACAACCAAGTTACGGCCTTTGAGGCCCTCCTTCGCGCGGGTCTCCGGTCGTCCCGTCTCATAAAGCTCGCTAGGAAGAAACCTCTCAGTCTCGTAACAATGGTCTCCTTGCTCGAATGGGCCTTAAGGAAAGGAAGGATTCTTTTAAACACAAGGCACTTGGGAATAGGAGATGCAAGCTTGACACTTCAAGACTAACTTGCCATGTGGATGCGAGCAAGCTTTTAGATGGAAGGAGGTTAGGATCTGTGTCCATCAGGTTGTGGCCCTATCAACAAGGAAGGTTCCATAGAAGGTGGCAAACTACTTCCCTTCCATGGGAACTCAGTAGCCAAACCTCCCAACTCCAAGATGGCGGTGGTTGTGGTTCGTTTGAACTCAACCCGCCATCCATATAAAAAACGGTCCCTACGTGGTGGCGCGATTCTTTGTCTATGACGGGCGCCAAGTGGCGCGACCTCTTCTGAGGATTCTAGTAAGCGAAATCATAAGCTGTCTACCAGCCTCCAATGCAAAAAGAGCATTTCATGGATTACCTCAGGGAAAGATGTCTCAAGGGAAATGAAGCTCATACTCGAGAGGATGCAATGATGATGTTTTTTGCGGTGCAGCGAGTGTTCACCGAGTCACGTTATGGGTCCTCCATTGTGCGGGACGGGGAATGGTAAGACGGTGACAAATTGCTGTGCTTAACAACCTCGGATAGATGATATGATGGATTATGAGTGGAGCGAGTGTACTTTTCCAAATATAGATGTGGCGGCTATCCTGAGATCAGGATTCGATAAGGTGACGAATAGGGAGCAACTTTCAAGACCAATGAAGGCTTGTATGAATGGCTGGTCATGCTATTTCGACTAAGTAATCTCTCCATGCACATGTCATGCATTTCGATGAATGAGATGTTGAAAGAATTCGATTGGCAATTTTGCGATCATATATCACGGATGATATACTATACTTTCTAGCAAGACGCAAGGAAGAACATTTTTCAGCATAATGTCGGTATCGTCGATGGAAAAAATTGTAACAAAATAGATTGTCGATGAATTTCAAAAATGTTCTTTTTTCATATGAAAAGAATGATGTATTTAGGATTTGCAATTTCTCAAAGATTGAGTTGAAAATGGACCCATAGAAGGTTACCTGACAATAGTCAAAGTGACATCTCCCAAAAGTTTGTTTGAAGTAAGAATTTTTCATGGATCTGGAAAGTTTCTATCGGAGAAGTTTATTAAGAACTTCAATGGTATTTGACATAGTCAAGTGAAGGATACGATTAAGAAGGAAAATGAGCCTTTTTCATTGGACATAATTCCTCGCGAGAGAAGTTTTTCTGACTTTTGAAGAAGAAGATCACTAAAAAAACAATCCTAAAACTGTCAGACTTCAAAAAAAAATTCCAAGTTCGTTGTGATGCCAGTGGGACAACCATTGGTGCAATACTCAGCCAAGAAGATAAACTAGTAGCATAGTTCAATGAGAAGTTAAATGAGATTAGGAAGAAGTATCCATATTACGACAAATATTTTTATGTAGTCATCCAAGCATTGAAGCATTGGAGACATTATTTGCTGGATAATGAATTTGTCTTGTTTTTAGACAATTCTGCGTTAAAATACATTACGCAACAACAAAAACTGAATCATAAATATGCGAAATGGGTGGAGTACTTACAGAGTTTTACATTAGGTTTGAAACAAATCAGCGGTCAGACAAACAAGGTGGTCGATGCGTTAAGTAGGAGAAGTTTGATATTATAAGAAAGTGCAGTGCAGGTGTTGGGATTCAAGCATCTCAAAGACTTGTATGAGATGGATGCAGATTTGAAGGAAGCTTATAAAGCTTGCCAAAATCCACTCTTGAGAGATAATAGTCCATGGCTGGACTATAACATGCAGGAGGGGTTGCCGTTCAAAGGAGGATAGTTATGTATTCCAGAATGTTCTATGCGAAAGAAATTAATCCAGGAAAAACACAGTGGAGGTTTGGCCAAGAATTTTGGCATAGATAAGAATTTGGATCAACTGAGCCACTTTTACTATTGGCTGAGAATGTGAAGGGATGTGCAGAGATTCATGATTAGGTGTAAAGTTTGTCAACATGCAAAGGGATGTAGCCAGAATGAAGGGTTTTATACACCCTTACCCATTCCGAACAAATCATGGGACTCAGTTAGCTTGGAATTTGTCTTAGGTCTACCAAAGACACAACGGGGATTCGATTCCATCATGGTGGTGGTGGATCGTTTCACCAAAATGGCACATTTCATTCCATGCAGAAAGACAAGTGAGGACACACATGTAGCACACTTATTCTTTTCAGCAGATAGTCGAGATTATGCATGTCGTCCGAATTCCATCATCTCGGACAGGGATGTAAAGTTCACAGGCCATTTCTGGTGAACATTGTGGAAGAAGTTAGCCACCAAACTAAATTTCAGTTCGGCTTATCATCCATAGTCATATGGGAAATCTAAAGTTGTGAACAAGAGTTTGTGAAATCTGCCGAGGAGTCTGGTTGGGGAAAATTCCAGACAGTGGGATCGTGTGCTTGCACAAGTGGAGTTTTCCTACAATGACTCGCTCAATAGAAGCACGGGCATAAGTCCTTTCCAAATCCTATATGGAATGCACCCACATGGAGTATTTGAGTCACAGGATTTGGGTCGGTTGGAGCGCAGGAGTGCTGATGGCGAAGATTTCGTGAAAGCAATCAATGATCTACATGAATAGGTCAAATTGAAGCTACAGGACAACAACCAAATATATAAATAGAGAAAGCAGATCCTAAAAGGGGGAGGTACAATTCCCAAGTAGGAGACCTAGTACGGCACATTTGGGCAAGGAGAGGTTTTCTTAAAAGCGAATACAACAAATTGAAGGTGAAAAAGTATTGGGCCTTGTATAATTCTTTGGAAGTTTTCATGCAAACACTAACGAGTTGCAAAGTTACCTCAAGTGTAGGAATATCGCCCATTTTTAATGTGGTAGATCTATATCCATACATCGTTGTTGATGGGGAAAGACAGTTTGGAAGAGACGAACACGAGACACCCATAATGAGGAGAGATCATGGATTAAAGAGATGCCTCTAGTACAACCTTTGGAAATTGAATAGATTTTGGACACCCAAGTAGCCAAGAAGACACGAAGGAGACAATATTTAGAGTATCTCGGTCAAATGGAAGGATCTTCCTATGGAGGATTTTTCTTTGTTGGACATCGCCCCAAATTCAAAGCGTCGAGTACTTTATTGAAGAGCTCTACGGACAGAGAGCCATGAGGTTTAATTTACCCCAGAGCCCGATGTAGGAGCATCCAATTGAAAGGCTACAACTAGAGTTGAGTTTTCTTCGTTGGATGGGAAGAATAATTTTGAACTCCCGTTTTACTTTGTTTTAAGTTAATTTGGGCTAACATGACCCATTGTAATTTGCATATTAAAAATATTTTTTTGCAAGTAGGATTAGTTAAGTATTTAGTTTTATAAATTGTTTTGGAACTTAATGACAATTTCTCAACCATACGGGGATTTTGGAAAGGGCATAAAACCAAATCCAAATCCACCATTGTGAGGGGTTCTACCATCCCAGAGAGAGAAAGAGTGGAATAAGAGTGAAATAGATGTGGAATAGGTGCGAGAAATGAGTGAACATGGGTAGAAATAAATGTAAAAAACCCAACCATCTAAGGGCTTAGCTCGTATATTTCATTTTCTAAATTAATTCCAAGTGTTTTGTAGCTTTGACTCAGTGCTCTCTATTTTAAACGATCGTTTTATTTCTCCAGTTAAATTGCATATTACATTAAGCGTACATGAGGAAGGACAACTCAGATTTTGTAGGACACAACGAGGGACTCGATACAAATCGGATTATGGAGGAACAATGGAGGACCGTTAGATCCAACACTGATCAACAGCATGAGGAAGACATCACAACCATAACAACTACGCAGATCGCAGATATAAAGTTCTGGTTAAGACTTTCACAAGCTAAAGTATTTAACTTCACGATGCCGGGTGAGACACTCAAAGACAAACGTGGGTTGTCGGATCCGGCAAAGATTAACAAACGGAAATTGAAAGTGCAATGGAGCAATTTCGCAAATCACAACATTTGAAATTAGCGTTAAGACCATCATGAGGTGAGTTAAATGGTATGCATATGAAAGTGAGAAGGACACGTGTTGACATTGCACGATATCACATATTGTAAAGAAGTAGGTTTAACTCATTAAATTAAATGGTAGAGTGTGCGAAAGCTATGATCGCTTATAATTGGTCGAAAGTATTGTGGGACCACTCCACGTAAAGCACTCTGCATGTATGCAATTGTTTTGGGTTTATGTGTGGTCTATTCAAAGAAGTGTTATTGATCATGCGCGTATGTGTATTAATAAACTCTAAAGTTGAATTCATCATGAATAAGAAGTTTTGTATAGACCCATTAACCACCAGTTTCGTGTGTATTCCCATATTCTTACATACTAGTTTGCAGCTCAATATACATTTACATATTACATATGTATCCCCCTTATTAAATAAACTAATATCACATATACATTTATCCATTACCTTACATATTTACATATTCCCATAAAACCATATCATATATTTTCAGCCTCGACATACTTTTCCTGAGTATTAGGCATACTCTTATGTTACATTTAATCTATTCTTTTGACTTAACTCATGTGAATTGGTTTTGAGTTGGATTTTTTTCTTCCGATTTCTACAGTAGGTGAAACATTTCGAAATCAAATGTAATTTTATGCTTATTAAAAACTTACATTCTCACCAAAACTTTAAAGGTATATGCGTTTGATGATAGCACACATCCTTGACATCAAATAAAAAATAGGTGGTCACCACAAAGTACATATATCTTAGTGCACGTCGTGCTCAACTTTAAAAGATCCTATTGGTTAGGAGCATGTCAAGGATTCATTCCTAACTTATCCAATTTTCAACATCATGATTATGTTGCGGTCTTATGTTGATATTGCACTAATAAAGAATGTTAAAGGTGAAATGGGCGAAAAGGGGCTTGTCCCCAAAATGGTTATCTGATAACTAGATTGAAAAAACATAAAACTCAAAGTTGATGTAACCTATTTACTTGAAAAGGGCATATACCTTACTGTACGGAAAGTTAGGGTCTTATTACTTTATTCATAATTTGCCCAAGTTTGGTTTTATGACTTAATTCATAATTCACTGGTTGCTCAAACTGCACAAAAAAGTTGGATTAGTTAGCACCTCTCACTTTTTTTTTCCTTTAAAACCACACACCCCCCAAAAAAGGTATCTTCTATTGGTGTTGTTTTAAGATGCTAGCGTTCAAATACATTACAATCTCTAAGTTAATGCATGGGTCTTAGCAATTAGATCAAAATCAGGGGCAGACAACTTAATTATACCCACTTGTTGGACATACTTTTAACGATGTTCTACTTTTTTGTCAATATATTATTTTCGTTCACATGACTATGTTTGTCATATGACACAGAAACGGACACTTCATAAGGGGCCTCACCTTCAACTTCAAATTACACCAACGCTTGAAAGTTTATGGAAAAGGGCAATCATTTTAACTATAAGAAGAAACAATGGTCCACTACTACTTTGACAAGTATGAGGTGGATGTACAACTAATGCATACGTTAAAAGATGAATTCCTTCTCATTTTTCTTAGAATCTTTTTCTTTTCCATACGGAGGTTTTAAGTGTTTTCATTTTACCTTTTTTTTTGGTCATTCAGTTTCCTTTACATTTGCAATTATTTGAATTTGATTTTGGGCCACGCTTTGTAGAATTATATCCCTTAATGGAAACGCTATTAGTGTTGGTTAAGAATTGTATGTTGTGTTAAGAATGGTGTGTATAGATGATAACAATCATCATAAATTTTGCTTATCAATATTTTCATAGGTTTGAAAGATATTTGTCTTGACTTACCAAGTTATTAAAAACTAAGTTTGAAGATATTTTTCTTTTGACTTACAAGCTACTGAAAGCTCTTACACTGTCATTGAAGTATAGATTGAAAATATTTTTTAATAATTTAAGTGTTTTCGAGTTAGGAATATTTTAAATTGAAATGCAGATGTTGATTATATTATAGAAAAAGTGATATAATCTTATTATATCAAATGGATAGATGTGTTATATTAATAAATTATTAGTGTAAATGTAATTTATTTTTTTTATATTTAATTAAGTATTAGAAAAAAAATGTATGTAATAGTAGTAGATGGAAAAGGGTCATTGTGAATTTTGGTGGATAAGAAAAGACTAAAAAAATTGCATGGGGTTTTGTATGGAAACCAATTATGAACTTTAAAACCTAACAACATTCGAAGGACTTAAGTTAGTCTCCAAAAACCATACTACGATCATTATGGGGTCGATGGTTTTTTTTGTTTGGCGTAAACTACTACTTTGATCCAAAGAAGGTCATCGCTCACACTTCTCAATAGTAAATGGAATAACAAATCAAGGGAAAAATAGTTGAAATTCTTATTACTTTTTTCTTGTAATTAAAGCTTAAGGTTATTTCTCCCTATGTTCAATAAAGAAACTAAAGGTCCTCTAATTTGGTAGGCATTGAGGTGGCAACACCTAGACCAAGGTAGAGTGAACCTACATAAAGTATACATATCACACGTGATCGCAATCTATAAGCCATGAATCGATTGCTTTTAGTGTTCTTGGGAAGGCTTTTGCATTGTCTCTAATCAGTTTAAGGAGGGGGAGTCTCCACCTTCCCTCATCACCTCAAGAATTTCATTAAAGGGGCTAGTATTCCTATCCCATCTTGTGATCTACAACCAATTTGATTTTTCTACTCAACAAGAAGGTGGCTTTTCTTTATTATCACCTTCGCATAGCCACATGCAGTCGCACATAATAATGAAGGATGCTTTGATTATGCATATAATATTGGGAACCTCCTTGGCTTCTCTAAGTATTGATACCCTCAATGAGTCATCACTCCACAAAAAAATGTGAGGTTACTTTCTTCTCCTTTTTTTCATGGGTGTTCTCTATACGAAATATGTTAATCGACCACCTTGAGGATAAATTGTTGTGTTATATCTATATTATTAGTGCATTCACCTTCCTCTTCAAAAATCGGGATGCAACCCTATTTTCATCACTTTTAGTGAATAGAAATTATCTTAATTTTATTCATGCTTGAGCTATATCCTTCTTATTCTAATAACAATGCCTCACTAATGCTACAAATGTTTCATACATGCCAAATTGAAAAAGCCTTAGAAGTTTTCTATAACATTGTAAACACTCTAAAGTCCAAGCCTTGAAGTTACAATAATTCATGTTTCCTTATTAGTACAAACAAAAGGAAAGTTTCCTCAACATTATGTATGTTAATTAGTAGATTTACTAACACCTCTCAAATTTTTTAATAAATTCAATAAGTGATTGGATTAGAACACCACGACACAAGGCACTTTAAGCGAAACCCCCTCCCCAAAAAAATGTTACTAACATCCCATAGCTTCTTCAATTTGCATGGAATGTGTATATAGTGTTAGCAACATGTAACTAACTTTTGTTTAAATTATTTCTTTATGTTTTATAGATATAGTATGAGTAGGTTAATTTGTTATGCAACATGGATGAAGGAAAACCGATTACTTTTTAAACTCCCATTATAAAACTCCTAAAGAATACTTGGCATACTTGGTATGGTACTAGGTAGAAACAAAAATGTGGTGTAATTATCTTTGGTTCGATAAAGCTACACTATTTTCACTAACATAAATACATATATTTCTTTTTTATAATTGGGATTAAATTTTTTAGACAAACCCTCTATGCTTAAAATATTAATGATTAAGTAAAATTAGTCCATTATTTTGTTTTTTTTAATATTAAAAATTTTCATTAATATTTTTTTCATTCTATTTTATTAATAATACACACATAACATACGTATATCTTATCCATTTTAAATTATAATAATGTTTAGATGTTTCGAGTAATATAACATCATTAAAAATTGAATACTAATTTTTTATGCTAATAGTACATATATAATATATAATGTAATAAATATATTCTATTTCAATACTTATATACATAGAAATTTTAAAACTTTGAAAAAAAAATGAAATATCCTTCAAATATCTTTTTAGTGTATATAAATATTTGAAACTCATCTAAGTGAATATAAATTGAGTGATTTTCCTCACTTGAAGTTTTCCAACCACATATTTGTTTAATAAATAGCCTAGTCTTGTGATGTATGTTATAATTTATGACTTTTCTCAATTTCACTTATGATTTGTAATTTTTTCAATGGATAATTTTGTTTTTTAATATTTATTAAAATTTTTAATCTTTATTCTTTTAAGTTTTAGAATTTTACTCATAATTAAAGAAAAAATATCATATATATGTTTATAGTTGTTATTTTTTCTACTGCCATGGTGCGTCAATATAGAGATTAAATTACTCGGCTAAAAAAGTAGTGATTTAGTCAAACATAGGAATAACTTTGTCTATATTAGTTCATTGCATATTGATAATCTCAAAGTTCCACAACAACTATCTAGTTTTTAAAAAAATGCAACAATATTTATGTGTCATGCATGAAAATAGAAAAATATATGTAAGCTTAGAAGATCGAGCTTTACTACACAAAGAAAATCCATGAAGAAACTCAAGTAGATGTGGAGACATCAATTGGAGTTGTTGGATACCATGGGATGTTGGATCTTTGCCTTTGGATTACAAGGCCTCAATTTGAGCTAGTCGTAGGGACCATGTTTCAATGCTCGAGAGACACCTCACGATACACTGCTAAAATATCATCCAATTGGACGAGAAAATCTCTCTTTTTCCAAATTTCCTTTCTAGAAACACCTTACTTAATAGTGCTTTTTATGTTCTAGTATATCTAAATTATGCACAAACATAGGCTTTTCCTCCCTTGGGTATGACTGGTTCGTGGGACCCACTCTATAGCAAAAGGCTAACTATTTCTTCATCAATTAAATCTTCTAGAGTTAGTCATTGCTTGAATAAAAACACAGTCAAGTTCAAATTGAATGTTTGATTAGGTGTCTAAGAACGGTAACGATGGGTCAAAAGGTAGGAGAACACCACCTCTCATGTACACTTCCCTTAACTTGAGTGATGGAGCCTCTTTGGATCCTTGTACATTTTGTGGCATGAAAGGAACCATAGGAGGAAGCTTGTCGCTAGATATAGTCAACAACCACCATCCCCGAGAGAGTGCGAAAACTAACAAAAGCAACAAGAATGGGGAGGTTTGAAAGAGAGTGGCCCAAACTAAAAGAGGGAGAGGAGTAATGATGACATGGGTAAAATCATGAAGATGGGTTACACTTTTGGGACAAAAGTGGCAATGAAATTTCAAGTTTTTCCTCTTTTATCGAATTGCGCACCTCAAAATTCATATAAGAATTACTGAATTTTCGATCTGAGAGTAAAAAACGATATATGGATAATTATGTTGTTGTCCTAATGATATTTTTTTTCAAAAAAAATGTAGTGTTGTATAATCTCTTGATTTTTCCATTAAATGCAATATATGTCCTTACACAAATTTTCACAAAAACATGGGAGGTATGTGTGCGTTCACGTAGCATAGATTAGTATATATATATATATATATATATATTATCTCCGTGCATATCTGTACTCATATATATATATATATATATATATATATATATATATATATATATTATATATATATATATATATATATATATGAGCATGATATGCACCGGAAGATATATGTAGAAATTTGAATAAATGATATGTTATTTTCTAGAGATTCTCCCGATCACACTATTTTAACTTCATGTACAATACATAATCTCTTCTACCATTGATCATTAATTATGAAGAATAAAAACAATCACATGCACACATTATAAACTATAAACAATCACACATCAGACACAATATTTCATGGGAAAGCTTAAAGCTGAAAACCTTCTCGTATATTATATGTCATAGAGATCATGTAACAGTCACTATACAAAGCTCCTCACAAGCTCTAAATTTTCATCTCCAATTGCTACACTAATCGAGTCCGATCTAGAAAAACACATGCTCCAATCTACCTTGTTATCACCTCTCTTTTGCGCAATCCTTGTTTGATGTGGCTCTGAATGAACTCGAATCCACCTGGTATACCTTTATGCAATCCTCATTGGCATCTCCATCGATGTGTGGTGCAAACTCATGCACCGGTCTGATGGCATTGGTCACATTGCTCTTTCTTTTTGTCTCTCAGGTCTCCTTTGGCTTGTCCATGCCCAGAAGTTAAACGTGTCTTCTTTAGTTTATTAATGAGTTATTAATTAATTAATAATTAATTCACACCACTCTCTGTTCATATATGATCAGTTAAACTAGATACGACTAGCTCTATTATGTTTAACTGGTTAAGCTGTACACAACTCCATTAACTTCCTTAATCAACTCCACCAAACTCTCATGAGTTCTAGCTAAAGTCTTCATGCAATAGCTCCATAACCCTCGGGGAATAAGTAATTCCCCTTACAATGGCTCTGTGCCACATCATTGCCGCTAGCCCCGAAGTGCTCCCGAGGAATAAGATAATGTTTATAGTCCAAATATTATTAAGAGCTAATAATATTCGACATATCTATTTTTAGGCGGCAATCTAAAAATAGATTCCGCCAATATGTCTAAAATAGAAGTCTATATTTTTCCAACTTGACCAACCATCCCCAGATAGCATCACGAAACTCATAGAGATATGATCGACATAAAAATAGACATAGTCTAAAAATATTGTCTTCAAAAATAACCTACGGGCCCACTTAGTGAGGCGAATTCTTTCCACTAAACTCATCATCTTGTTGCAATCTCAACACTCCCTCTCAACAAGATAAGGATGATCATCACCCCTATCCACATACTCATGGTATTGAATTTGCTCAAGGCAGCGCCTTCATCGAATATCGACATCCGTCCTCGTGGGAATAACACTTGAAAATAATACCTGCACTATGATCTTCTCTTTACCTGAAAATATCGATATGATGAGTGGGATATCAATGTGTTTAGATCTATGAATGCGGATTAACTTGAGAGTTTGATGCGGCTTTGATTATCACAATATATCACGAGTAGGATCTAAGTGTGACAGGAACAACCGACCAGGGATCTTCCTCATCCATATAGCCTCGCATCTTTGACCAAACTGTTTGCCATATCTCGCTCTCACGATGGTACCACGGATCTCGATTCCTGTTTGTACCAAGAAACTACCGTTGTGCGATACTGAAAATCCCTCGAGATGTGCTCTTTACGTCCGTTGGGCTCTGCCCAATACGCATCCCAGGTGAGCCACACGGCTTCACCTCATCAACTTTCTCTGTACCAAAGTCCATATCCGTGTACCTGCGAGATATCTCAATACATGCTTCCCGCCTTCCAAAAGATCTTGGTAAACCATAACTTATGAAGATTGGTTAAGCGTATGTAGCATATGTTGGGTCGTGTATTGACCGAGATACATGAGCGACCCACCAGCTGTCGATGTGAGTGGCATCCACTACATGCGTAGATGTAGCATCCTCCCTTCCTCCAACCACCCGAGAGAGGAGTATCCATGACTTTCTGACCATGCATATTGAACTTCTCCAATATCTCACAGGCATACTTGCCTTGAGGCCTAAATGAGTCCATCTTTGGGGCGCCAAATTTCCGATCCCACAAAATAATGAAGGAGGCCCAAGTCCTTCATCTCAAACTCTTTTGAAAGATTAGCCTTGCATGATAGTATCAATTGTTCATCACCGGTCGGTATCAAATCATCTGCATAAAGTACAATGATCAGCAACTTACCCTCCACTATCGATATAGGTTAGGATCCGCCTCACTTTTGGAGAATCAAGTCAGGTAAAGTAGCATTGATCCATGTGTACCAAACCTGAGTGCTTGTTTCCAACAGCGCTCAGGCACTGCACACATGCGACTCGGCAGAGATCTTGAAACCTTGAGCTGCTCTATATACACCTCCTCCTCGATCACCCCGTTGAGGAATACGGGTCTTCACATCCATCGATGAATGTACACCCATGTTTGAGAGAGCTAGGATCGTCGTATGGAAGAATACCCTTGCACGGCAGTGCAAGGTTTCCTCATAATCGATCTCCTCGATTTGTGAGAAGCTCGGGCAACAAACCTTGCCTTGTACTTCTCCACACTCCAGTCATTGCTTCACTTTGTAGATCCATCTCAAACCCACCAACGATTCCCATTCGGCCAGCAGGACAATCTCCCATGCACTATTCGACAATCGAATCATACTCTTCCACCATGGCATCTACCCATGCGGGATCCTCCACGGCTTCCTCGAAGAAGGGATGGCTCTATCTGATACAACGACTCATAAGAGCCATGTATCCGGTGTACGATTAGGTATTTGTCCTGCATGCTGTATTGTGATGTACCGTTTCTCCTACAACCTTCTCGCATCTTGAGCCGGTCGCTTAGCTTAATGATAGTTTTACGCCCTCACGATGGTTGGATTTGCATGAGTGGTCTCTTCCTTTCCTTCATTCCACTCATCTTGTAGCTGATCTGTCTTTGAGACTCATCCTTAGGAACTAATAGCTCCTCATCGTACGAGTGTGGCTCCCTCTCAAGCGAACACTTCATGGCTTTCTCCTCATGAAATTTGATATCCCGAGTCACATAACGAGTCTTACATTGTTTTGCAAGCTCCACATGATATTTGTGGGGGTGTATCGGTGTACCCCACAAATATCAGCCTGTGGTTGTCTCGACTTCTTCTGGCATCCTTAGCCACACATGAATGTAAGCAATTGAACCAAAAATCCTCGAAATGGGAAATATCGGGCTTCTTACCGGGAAAATGCCTCCTCGGGTGTACTCCTGTACCAAGTATCCTGTGAGGACAATGGTTTTACAAATATACTACGATATTGCATGTCTCGGCCCACCGTGTATGGGTAGGCCACTGATCATGCAACTTGTACCCATACAACACCCACGATTGTTGTTCTTTGATCGGCAACCCCATTCTGCTGTGGGTTATGAGGTGTTATGAGCTCTTAGTTCAGCGCTCTCTGTTGCAAAAGTCCTTGAATTCGCCATAGATGAATTCACCACCATTGTCGCTCCTAAGAGCCTTCACAGCTTCCCAGATTCTTTAAAAACGATTGCCTTGAACTCACGAACTTTGAGTATGTCTCGCTCTTCTTCTACATGAAGAAGATCCAACACTTACGAGAAAAATCATAAGAAATATCACATAGTACACATGCTGTCAAATACGAGAAAGGTCCACGTCTGGTTCTCTCAAGGATCGTTGTGAATTGTGACCTCCTTCTCGTGAAAGGTAGCTTTCACAAATTTTACTGAGTACCTCCCTTGCCCAGTGGCTAGCAAGAGTGCCTTTAGGAAGCCAGGTAAATCTGTGTAGTATCTTCCCAAAGTTCCATGAGTGAAGGTGGCCCAATCTCTATCTGTGACTCGCCATCATGTCAGAAGCTCACCACTCTTTACTGCCTTGCACTGCCATTGCTGCGCAACCATCTACACCACCCAATTGATAAAGGTTCTTAACTCCCGAACCCTATCCTCCGGGTCTCACCGGTTGCCCCTTCTTTGCGCGGGAAAGCCTTTCCCTGCCTTAAAGACAACATCATATCCCTTGTCTTCTAACATAGCCACTGAGAGATAATATTCTTCTTCAATCCTGGAACGCCATGCGCTTTAACTGTCTGAGAGTTTGCAGAACTTCCTCTGAAGGGGGAAATGGTGCACGTCTGGGTTCAACGTATCTACCATCATCGCCCATCTCGATGTGCACTCAAAGATCTTCTCATCCAGTTAGTAAACAAATCTTTATCTCGGGTCATATGAAAATACACCACTGTCAAGAAACCACCTGCCCAGACCCATCATACTTGAGACAAAGCATGCGATCGGCGAAAATCCGGCTCAAGCTGCCCAGCTAAGTACTCTCAGTATAAATCCAATGACTGCTTATTTTTCTTCTTCTGTGGACAATTTGTAGTAATGTCCAGTATTGATGACGGTGAAAGCACTTCACCTTGGACATGTCTGCTTCTTTCCTTTCACACTAGATTGAGAAGGGTGTCACCTGCCTTCCTTGCTTTGGCAGCCAAGCGCAATTTTCTTCATCGAGTTCTTTGATGAGTCATCCCAGTACTTATGCTCTCTATCTTGCACAAGATCCGGCCAAAGTCGCTCCCACCTATACTCCCGGAGCCATTGTGAGTCTACGATAGGAATATAACTCTTCGGAATCCCAAGGAGGCCAAGCTCACCAAGTTCTCATCATCAGCAGTCACCCCCACACTTCCCAGCTCATCCTGCACATTGGATGGGTTTGTTGTTAAGTACTTGACATACATCATCCACCCTATCATTTTTATGTTTTACGAGTTTATCCTTGAGCGCCAACTTCGGTGCGCTCTTGATTTGAATAAGTCATCGTGCTTTCCACATCAAAGAATGGAGAAGCCTTACCATGAAGTCTGGACCTTTATGTGATCCTTCACACCTTAACAGAATTCTTCAACACTTTCTTGTCTTCTTTCCATGCGTCAATCTGATAGCACTCCGCGAAGCGGTTTTGGAATTTCTACATCATGAACTCCTTCAGCCATTGTCATCAGCTGCAGCCTCCATCTGTCCTTCCATGCAATATAATTCAATCGCCCCTCGAGGAGCATACTCCAATACGCAATCCGTTGAAAAGGAACATCTCAGCTTTGGCACCAAGAAAAACACTACATAATTGAATTCCACCGACTCAAAGCCTTTAACCTCTTCAATGTTTTGCAATTGCTCCAATGATCAATATAGCTCGATACCATGTAGAACTTTGAATTAAGCGATATTTTATTTCTTGAGATTCTCTAATCACACCTCTTCTTCATGTACAATACTAAATCTCTTCTACCATTGATCATTAATTGCGGAAATAAAGCAATCGCATCGCATATTAAAACCATAAACAATCATACATGTGAACACAATATTTCATGGGAAAGCTTAAAGCTGAAAACCCCCCAACTATTTGTATATCATATGTCTGAGATCATGTAACAATGATTATACAAAGCTACCTGACTCTCAGTACAATCTCAATTGCTACACACTAATCGGAGTCCGATCTAGCAACCTATTGCTCCAATACTCCTTATGACCTTTGTCTCTACTGCGTAATCCTACTTGAATATTAGCTGCGAATGAACTCAAATCCACGGTAATACCTTTGCGCAATCCTCATTGGCATCTCCATCAATGTCTGGTGCAAACTCATGCACCAGGTATAGTCCACCTCTTTCACCTATATCTCCACTTGGTCTCCACTGGCTTGTCCATGCACCTTGAATTTACTTCGATGTATTCTTTGGTTGATTAATGATTTATTAATTGGTGAATTAATTAATAATTAATTCACACCACTCTCACTAGTGTATGTCCAGTTGAACTATATAAAACTAGCTCAACTATGTTGTTTTCAGTTTAAAATGAACACAACTCCATTAACTTCCTCAATCTACTCCACCAATCTCACATGAGTTCTAGCTACAGTCTTCATGCAATAACTCCACTTAACCCTAGGGAATAGTAATTAGCACATGACTCTGTGCCACATCTAATGCATAAGCGAAGTGCTCAGAGAATAAGATAATAACATAGTCCAAATATTATTAAGAGCTAATAATATTGACATCTATTTTTAGTGGCAATCTAAAAAGTAGATTCCATGATATGTCTAAAAATAAAAGTCCATCTATTTTTTCAACTTGACTGACCATCCACAAATAACATCCTGCAACTCATAAAGAATATGATCGACATGTCTAAAAATAGGCATGCTTCAAAAATAGCACCCAGGCCCCTTTCAGTGAAAGCGACTTCTTTCCACTAAGCTCATCATCTTATAAATCTCAGCAAAATAAGTTTTTCATATTAAAAACTTATTTTTTATACAAATATATTTTTTTATTATTTTTGGAAGTTGGCGAAGTAATATTTCAATTTAATATTGGAGACACATGTGTTCACGTAAGTTTTGTTTTTCAAATCTTTAAATAAATTGAAAAACCAAGAGTACAAATAGAAGATAGTGATATTTTTTTTCAAATTTTTTTTTCATTGTGTATATTTTATGTTATTGATTTTTTATTTAGCCCATTTGAAATTGTCCAAAAAAAATTCAAGTGTTATGTTTAAAATAAATTAGATGAATATCATATGAATTTGAAAGTGTTAAATTCATATAGTATTACATAGATGATTCTTTCACGAATCCAACGTGATCAACTCTGGGACATAAGGACAAATTATGACCCTAAATTCGATAGGGGTACAAAATGGGTTTGCATACAAATTTGAATGAGTTGTTGACACTGCAATTTTTAGGACTTCAAGAGCTCAAGCGAGCACTTTAAACGCTCGATTGGGTGCTTAAATTCAAAATTCAAATTGCTCGATCAAGCATGAAAGTAACCCTCGATCGAGCTGACATATATGGTTAACTAATAGTCTCAATCGAGCCAGTTAAAAAGCTAACTCGATAATGCGCTTACCAAAATTTTATTAATGGTATTAATGGTGAACCATACGGCTCAAGGATTCGATCGAGGCTTTTTCTATCAACAAATATTTTAGTGTCTAAATTCGATTATGCAAAAAAAACAACAAACATTCTCTCATAGAGAAATATTAGAGCGTGGAAATTACACAAATATTCACAACAAACATGGGAAATTGGATATTTGGATCTAGAAAAAGGAAATAAATTCCATCCACAAAGAAAATATGAGAGAAAGCTAGGGAAAGGATGAGAAAGAGGCATCATATATTGAGAGAACAAGAAGTTCATGCAAATATAGGTAATTCAAATTGTCTCGATTCTCATATTAATTTTTCTCCATATTGTATGCATTAAGAAATATGATTGCAAACTAGAAAAGAAATGGAGAATGAAACAATAAAACTAAGATAAAATAAGCATTTAAATTAATACCATGTAGCTAAAAAAAATGAGATGTAACAACAACTAAATAAAACCACCTTGAACCTACAAATTATTGAAAACCACTTGAAACCATGTCAAATTATTGAAAACTACTTCGAAATCATGGTTTATTAGAAATTTTTCAAAACCACTTTAATTCATGCAAAATATAAACCACCTTTTAATTGTAATGGTTTAAGAAAACCCACAAAAACTAAGGATGTGACTTAACCAAAGAAAACCATTGGAACATAAATTCCATATATTATTTACATTAATTACAATTCATGGCAATTTGTTTACAAGAGGAATTAGAAAAAATGGTTGTCACATAGGTGCTCTAGAACCTATAAAAATTATTTTTATTAATGTTTGATATCCAAACTAGGAGTTAAAAGAGAAAAAAATGTGGCAAGATCTACAAAGGAGCAAGAATATCCCTACTTCTAATGTGCATGAACTATGAAAACATTCTTTGTTAAACATATATTTAACAATGCTAAAATTTCGTAAAATTCAATATTATATATAACATTTAATGATTCTTTGAATCCTAAATGAAGATACCCAAATTTGAATACCTCAAGTTTCTTCTTTCAAGTTTCTTACATGAAGGTTATGATAATTTTTTAAAAAGAACAAGTTTTTAAAGACATACAAGGTAGTGTAGTTTGTGCTCGCACAAAAAGGGGAGTGTATTATTGTATATAACTATAATGCTCCATGGAAGACTCATGTAGATTAATCAATATCAAATTCATAAATAATAAATTCAAAAACAAATAAACTAGCATGGCTATATTGATGATATTCTAGAAATGTTTACAATGTTAATCTTCTTAGAGTGTGGCAATCTAATGTCGATTAAATTCATCTAGTTGTTTCTCAATATATGTGATTGTGAAATATATTGGAAAATATGGTTAAAAGGTAAAACAAGAGTTTCTTTATATTTTAAACTTTGTCAAGATTTTATGAAAATAATTGAAAACATAAAAGAAATTGCATATCCATATTTTCTCGTGCATAAAAAAGAGTTCCTTGTAGAAACATATATTTTTTCATAAATTCTCTTGATTGTTGTGCTAAAATATTCATTTACATTCTCCCAAACTAGCATCAAATCATTTTTGCCCCTATTCACCACATAATTATAACAATGTACATTCATTTTTCTCTATGTTATCATTATATAATTTCTTAGGTTGAAAAATAAAACTACAAAGTTAACCAAAAAACCTACTTTTAAAGCCGAGATCTAGTCCCTTCCAATCTCAGTAGAGAGTTCTCTCTATATGATTTTTGAGTTTTGATTACTTAGGTTAGGTATGAAAGGAAAAATATGGATTTTTTAATATTTTGGTTGAAAAAATGGAAGACAAAGTCCATAGGACATGGAGTCATACTATCTTCAGGAAATCAATTAAAATAAACAAAAGGGGGAGAAAATAGGGTAAGGTAGGAAACCTCATGGGATCTTATAGAGTTTTTGTGGTGTGGATGAGATGAACTAAAATTAGGATAAATTAAATATAGAGCGTACACAAATGAATTATACACTTAATATCGGAGAGAAAACATTGAAATTGTATAACAAGCTGTAGCGAGTATCATAAATAAATTTGGCCTTTATTCTTCTTGTAAACAATTTAAGAAGGAAACAATTCATGTAAAACTTGAATGGAAAACAAAAATTACAAAACAGGGAGAACATCACTATTTGCTTGACACAAGAATCCCTGAGATCAAACTTCCTTTGTATTATTGAATTGATTACTTCAAAATGTACTTTTACAATCACGTAAAATATTATCTTCTTTCAAGTTCTAACCCTTTTTAAGTCTTACTACAAATTATTTATAGACTTTCTATTGAATTAACTTTTGAATTTACAAAAGGAATTGATTACAAAATAATATACTGCAAAGAATACATATATTTATGGAAAAAAATGAACAATAAACTCAAAGATGAAAAAACATCACTAGAAAAGCTGTCAGGAAATTTGGAATCTGCTTAAAATTTTCAGCCTTCAAATTTGGAAAATTGTTTCATTAATACCGATCCTCTACCTTGGAATATGGAGAGGTTGAAGTTGTTTTCAAAAACCCTTGTTATATTCCCTTTCAAACATGATTAAACTCTACCCCTTGTATCAACTAGTTGTCCTTTCGCAGTGTTATTTTTGAGTTAAAAATATAAAAATAATTGCATGTTTGTTTATGTTTTCCACCTAGTTGATAAATGAATTATTTGTATTTTGGAGTAACTAAAATTATGTGTTATCCTTTTTTTTCCCATAGTATTTAACTTCATCATCCTTTAAATACTTCATCATTGTCACAAAATATTTGGAAAGAAAATATTTTTGAATAATATTTCCTAATTTTTTTCTTAAACGTATAAATCGAATTTCGAGATAAAATCTCAAAATATTTCCTTTGAATGATTTTATAAACCATCCTCTTGTTCTGAAATCCATGTCTCTTTTTTTAAATCCATGTCTGTTTTTTAAATCCATGTCTTGTTTTTTTGAAATTCATGTCTTGTCTTCTGAATTTATATTTTGATGAATAAATGGGATTCATAAACATATTTTATAAAAACAAATCCACTAATTTCCTTCCCATGGGTTTTAAAAACCATTTCTTGTTTTGCCATGGTTGGTAAAGTATATTTTACTTCCCCATTTTACTCCTCGTAAAATATTTTGATAAGTATTTATCCAAATTTATGTTTTGTGCATTTCTCCTCTTTATACCTTAGCAAAAACCATATCTCTCTTCTTCTGTAAAATTTCTTTTTTATCAGCCTCCATTTACTTTTCACATGTAAACTCATTTCATAAATATATCACCGTAAAAGTCTCCTTTCCTTTATCATAAGCTTTATTACATACTTCGTAGAATCTTCCGCCATATTTCATAAGATTTAAATCAACATGAATAATGGTTTTCTCCCCGGGGGAGGCAAAGAAATGGTTAGGAGGGGGAGGGTGAGAGGGTGGGGTATGTAAGTTAAAATTTGAATAAGAAACCACCCCTCCCCCCTTCCCGAAAATCCGTTGATATCATTGATTTTGATTTATTCACATATCTCGAGATATGGAAGTTTAATGTATGAAGTGCAGGGATGGGGTCATAATGATTTTTAATTTTCAATTTTGACTTGTGACTAATGTATTTAGCATGAAATTAAATGTGGCTCCTTTTAGTTTACAAACTTATCTTTTAATTTAAGTTTAATATTTGTAAATAAATATATATATATATTATAAAATTAAATCTCATTTAAAATAGAAACTATTAAAAATAACTTATAAACATTTCATCCTTTAGATAAATAACTAGAGAGACAAACTTTGATTACCTATATTATAGGACCCTAAGTTATAACACTCTAAATTCACTAAAACCTCTATCTCTTGAGTTATTTTTTGTTTGGTTATCAATTATATTTCATCAAAATTTATCATCACACATTTCTTCCACTTTTTATTTGGAATTGTAAAATTCTCTATAGTTAAGTATAAGTTCTTCTCTTTAAGAAAGATATTCTTACAATTATTTTATGGTAATTTTAGTTACATGTTTTAAAACATTAAATGATATCTCGCTTCTAATAAAGAAACCTTTTTCCACTAATTTTATTTTGTATAGTAAGATTTCAAATATTAGCATGCTTATTCCTTATTGTATCATGGAGTGCGTATTCATGTATTTAATGGTTTTTAGCTACTAAATTTATCTTATAGTTGATTGAATTTGTATGAATTTATCAGATATAGATTTTGTTTTATCTCATGAAATGAATTTGGCCCTTCAATTTTGTAATCACTAGCTTCGATTTTTCAAGAATCTTGCATTCTCTCAAATTCAAAATAGTGTCCCATTATTAAGTTCTTTACTAATAACTTCCCTCTCAAATATACACATTTAGACGTTTCCTATGTAAGAATTTAAACTTAATTTCTATTAGTATTATTTCAACAACCTTGCAATTTTTTTTCTAAGTTGGTTTAATCTATTAATATGGAACATAATATACGAGCGAGATTCACCTCCTGGGGTTGCAAAACCATCTCAACTCCGACAGGGGAAGCATAATAAAAAAACATAGTATAGCCACGTGAACCTGCACCACCCTTAAAAAAGTATCGTTCTTAAACAGAAACCAACATGCGTAAAGTGTCCCAAAAAAATGAATTTGCGAAGAAACCATCATCGCTAAGATTAATACATTCAACGTGTCCTAACTCAGCAGCAATCCATTGACAAAAATCCCAAAAAGAGAGGATAGAAATACATGTCATTAAAGCAGTGTCTATGTGAGGGAGGAATCTCTTCCATAAATTGGCGTCGTAGTCATCCCTCCATGTCGTCCTCATCTTTTTTGTAATGCTTGGGATGAGTGCCCTCGAAGAGGAGGGAGAGCTTGTATTCTTTAGATCCTTATCCAGCAGCGTCGAGCTGCATCGCCTCGCGCTTGCGCGCCTAGAAAGTCCGCTGAGCGATATTTAATGGAAGAGCCAGTAGATTTTTCCGGTAACCGGCAGGAGAGCATAACTGCAAAATGGTAGACATCCTTGCGTTTTTCCCGGAACCGCAGGTGAAGTCACTCAGTGCTGCTCCTCCCTGAAAAACTACCGAAATTGTCGCTATGACTCACGACTTATCCATGGTCTCGTTGAAGAGGAAGCGGGCCTGTCATCGCTTGCCGAAGGTCAGTAGATATAGTTGCCATGGATAGAATGGCGAGGACAAGAGCCATTGCCACCCTTTCCACTACCCCCCCTTTCCATTTGCACCCCCTTCTCGCACCTCATACAGATGCCGATGTGACATTCTTAGCTTGTCGAAAGGCTGGAGAGAGAGCGCCGAGAGTCCGAGCTAGGGAGACGAGAGATGCGAGTGAGATGAGAGGGAAGTAGAGCGGGTGGATGAAGAGGGTTGAGCAAAAGAGCCGAGATAGAATTCTCGAGTGGTGATGATTGGCGAAGACGAAGAATGGAAGCTATGAAGAGTCGAAGGACCAGCTCTTCATTGCAGGGAGATGGAGATGCCTCGCTACTTTCTGGTGGACTGGGAGGAAAACCGAGACATGATGAAGTGATGATTGGAGCATTAGAAGCCGAGGAAGATTGAAGGGCTAAGCAAGGGAATCGACGAAACTGGGGGACGCATCTCGATTGAATGCGTTGAGAAATGGAGAAAGTGCTCGACGAGTGAATGTGGAGTGAAAAACGCGTTACCTTGAAAGGGCCTGTGGCTGGGGAGGTACTACAATTGATGTGAGCATTTGGCTCGCTGGTATGTCACCATCGAGGCTCACCACCATAAAACCCATTAACAATCACCCACATCCGAGTTAGAGAGATCCTCGTGCACCATATGAGTACAATCGTGAATAAAGGAATCATCATCGAACCCGTTTAGAGAGCTTTGCAAGAGGAGGAGCCTCCCGATCAAACTCCTTTATTAGCTAAGCGATCCGCTACCTTGTTTGCGGCTGCGATGGATATGATTGAAGAAAATTTCATGAGAAGCTTTGAGCCATTTCTCAACGTGTTCTAGCCTTGTCAAGAGCCCTGCCTAGTAGCCACTTTGAAACGGGGTAGGGTACCTTTGTTGGATGCAAGAGGCAGCTCGATGAGAATCTGTGAGTTTCCTTCAACTTCCAAGTGGAAAAAATTCTCCTCTTTCCCGTGATAAGGATACCGCCACAATCCCCTTCAAGCTGGCCGAATTGTTGGAGTCTCGCCCTATCGAGCGCAAAAATAGATCTATCGCAGCAAGCCTCGTAAAATACCTCTAGCCTGCTTCTCGATTACACTCTGAAAGTGCAAAAGTTCATTTTGATAGTGTTGTTTGTGGGAGGAGTCCAAGAACCAGGAGAATATAGGTGAGGGGACTCGGCGAGGGGGAGGGGAAACAGGGTGGATGGAAAGGTTCCAGTTATCCCAAATGATGCTCGGAGAGGGAGGGGAAGTTCGAACTCGCTAAGACGGAGGGCAACAGTTTTCCCCTGAAGGTTGTCTACAGAGGTTGGACCAAAGAATGTCGTGAGGAGGCTTTCATCTTTGAAGAGTCGCTTTCTTTCTTTCTTTCCGGGACTGTCCGCGAGAATAAAGCCCTGGGAGAGTTTAGAGCCCAAAATGGAGTTGAGAAACGATTGCTCTTAAAAAGGCTTAGAGAGGCCAATGATAGATGGTATTGATGATGTCTCCCTTTGAGTCTTCCGCATCTTCTGCAACAAATATCTATGTTCTCCCACAGATGGTTGGCCATTGTACATGTATCCAAAGAGATGAGAGATATCCTCTCCATGATTGGAACAATTGGGACATCGAGAGGGTCTAATGGAACCTCTTTAAGGAGGTTGTCCTATGTGAGAAGCCTCTTCTTGCTTAAGAGCCATAGGAAAGTAGAAATTTTGGGCCGCATGCCCTGCTTCCAAAGTTGAGTCCAAAGACTATCCTTTTGGGCTTGCGCCGAGGTGATAGAGAAAGCTGATATGCCTCTTTGGTAGTGAAAGATCCACGAGGAGTATACTCTACACCGGGAGCCTATCCTCTTGGGTCTGTGAATTTGATTTTCAGGTAGTCGAGCTCTTAGTCGAATTTCCCTCGTGGGTTTCGTCTATGCCCAGTCCTCCGCCATGGTAGTCACGGAATCCAATGATGAAAGCCTTGACTAGTTTGCTTTGTTGCCAGAAGCATTTGCTAGATTGTTTTCGGATTGTTGAAGTATTGCTTGTCATTTTGGTTTTTGAACAAAGTTGGTCCCAATTTTGGTAATTTTTCACTTGAGTCTTTCCCAAAATCTGGCAGAGTTACCCTGAGTTTATTTCCCGAAGCTATGGGTTTGAATGAAAGCACTCGTGTTGTTTTACGAAAATTCCAAATAGAGAGCCAAAGATGTCGAGGAGAGCCCGATAATATCTTCTGGAAGTCTCGCCATTAGCATAATTGGCAATCCACATTCGAGCCCAAAGGGAGTGTGCAACTAGAGAGCCATTGCCACCATATTCGTGCTCCCATAGTGGCGTTTCTGTGTCTGGGATCTCTAACGTCATGAGACCACCTTCGATGTTAGGAAGACAGTATACGTCCATTTAACTGAAAGCCCATTTTTCATCTAAGTCCAGTTGGACCCCCAAGAAATTTCACCGAAAGGTTACGAATATTCGATTTAGAACCCATTTAGGTAGCATAAACGTAATCGAGAGAAAAGATAAAGCGACATAGATTGAGGATGAATTTTATGAGAATGAGTATCGCTATGCAATGTTGAGCGATTTTTAGGTCCACAAGGAGAGACGAGCTTTCAAGCTTGTCGAGGAGCTCTCTCCAAGAGGTGTGTTTGATTGCAAGAGTCAAAGAGAGGAGCTCCAAGATATTTAGAAGGGAGGAAATCAGTATATAGGAGAATCCCAAGAGCCGGCTATGTTGCTAAGTCGGTGCCTGCGTGTTGAAGAAAAAGATTTGAGATTTACCAAGTGTTATGTAGTGTAGTACTAGAGAGCTTCGGTAGAAATATATCCAAGAGAGATTTGAGGGTTCTAGCTTCTAATGGAGGGATGGGCCGAATAACATATTATCATCAACAAATTGTTGATGGGTGATGGTTTGGTTATCATGAAGGGAGAGACCTATTAGAGTATTAGTAGTAGTGCAACATGATGTATGAGACGTCCCCAACCCTTCGCCATGAGGAACAAAGATAAAGGGGAGATAGAGATCCCTCACGACGCGCACGAGTGGGGGAAAGAAGAGTAGATGGAGTTTCACATTAGTAGATGGATGAAAATCGAGGTTGAAGATGAGATGCATGATCCATCTAGTCCCAAAGTTGGGCTAACTCAAAATGCCATAAGCATTTGATTGATATAATTCAACTTAATTTATCAAATACTTGGAAAGATCCATTTTTTAGGAGCATACCTACCTTCTTGAGATGCTTTAAAGAATGGACCACTTCATGAAGTGAGAATAGTACCATGAAGAATTTTATCAACCCTCACATCGTAGATGATCCGTTCGGTGAGATCAGCGAGGAAAGCTAACTGTTTGAGCTTATTAGCAATGACTTTGGAGATGAGTTTTTTATATGACATTACATAAATGATGGGCTGTACTTTGTCAGAAGCGTCGGAGTTCTCCACCTATATGAATGAGTGCTGAGAATGTTGAGTTGAGGGAAGGAATAATCCGATTGAAGATCGAGGATTCTTCAACTAGGTTCCAAACTTCCATTTGATCTGCTCGGAAAGTGAAAGAAGTTAGCGAGTGAATCCATCAGGGACCTGGTGCCTCGTTCATCCTTGAGTTTAAGCCATTTTCCTATCAACTTCACGAAGAGAGATGAGATTGAGAAGCATGGAGCTATGTTTCTCGGTGATTAGTCTTGGGATACGTCGAGTGACCTTATGAATAGCTTACCATCATATTTCACAGTTCTCGCGTAGAATGTTTTGGAAATATCCAAGGAGTTACTTTTATATGGCTTCCTGTTCCTCAAGGCGTTCCCCCGACTATTGTTGAGAAGACGATGCTTTGTGCGTCCTCTTTGGATGGATGGATCTATGAAAAAATCTCGTGTTTTTCTCCATCCTTAAGCCAACGAATCAATGATTTTGATGCCATGGTTTCCTCCCGTTAGGATCGTTCATCCAATTTTGTATGGATAGTTCTTTCATAGTGGTCATGAGCTTTTCGATCTTCCCTCTTTGATGATGCTCGTTGTAGCTCGCTCATCTTTCTATCATTCAAGTTCCTCGTGGGAGAATATATTGCCAAAGCTGGTATGGTTCCATTTTTTAGTGTGAGCTTGAGGTGTTTGAGTTTTTGTTGAGATTGGAATATTTTAGGATCCTTCAGAGAGTCGAAAGCCATTCTAGTAAAGTAATAACCATCTATTTGAAATCGGGGTGGCTAGCGAAAGATTCAAAGAGGAACAGTGTTTTTTGTTTTAGTCATGTTTCATCGTGTCCATTGAAAGAAGAATAGGCCATTGATCAGAACCGACTAAAGGCAAGATAGAGGTGTGCAAGTCCCCTTCGAGTGAATAGCATTATACGAGACAAGGAAAGCAGATCAGGTCTGGAAGCAAATTTGTTGTGATCCCCTCTTTTGTTTGTCCAAGTATTAATTCCATTGGAGGTGGGGAGATTGATTAGCTAGTTTCTTTGAATAAAGTCTTTCGAAGCCAATATCGTCGACTCAAAGCCCGATTCTACCTCCTACTTTTTCCTCCAAGGTGGTAATCATATTGAAGTCTCGGCCCACGGATCTAAGCGGATGGTGTATGGAGGGAGTTGAGGATGGCTAGGGTGGATAACGGGGGCAAGTTTTTGCCTCCGCATATCTTGGGGAGAGTAAACATTGGTAAGGTGTCCATGGGAAGTCGGAACTAACTAGATGGAAGGGTAGTTTGGATGACATTATGGGAGGTATGGAAGAGCTGGACCAGTAGAGATTATTTGTGGATTCATATTATAGCAAGCCCTCCGAAAGGCTCCAAAGGCATCAACTAGTTATAGTATCCGTAGCTCCACCCTAGGACTTGTAAGGATACTCTAAATGGAAGACCTTGCTATTGCATTTTGGTTTCTTGAAGGAAGACTATCATTGGTCCGTATTGGTCGAACCATATTTTTTAATCATACATGGTGTTTAGAGGAGCTATTTAGCCCTCTCACATTCCATGAGACTGCAGCTTCATGAGGAGAAGCGTGGGGAAGCGGCCGATAGAACTTAGTCAGATTGGGATACCTTCCGTATTCCGCAAGCATTTCTCCTATAATAATTGTTCTTTGCGAGATCTCGACTTGCGCCTCTGTTTTTTGGATTCTCATTCATTGTATTTTTTTTCCATCCCAAGTGGCTACCAGCTTTGAATTCCGAGAGAGTTACTTTTTTCGAGCATGAAAGAGTGCAACTTCAAGGTCATGTCAATTCTCCTGAATGGGAATCTTATCATAGGCATTTTGTTGGCAAGCCGGTCTCTCAGGGCCGTAAATATCCGGATCGCCCCGCATCTATGCTTTCATGTTCCTCTTCCATATGTGTAGGCGTGTTGCTATCTTCTTTGGTGTCGTCTTTGCCGAGAAACCAGGGAGATTTCCGCCATATCCATTTCGAACTTCTGAGTACGATGGCTTTGTCCAGTTGGATTGTGGGGAGGAGGCAAGAAGAACATATTCGAAGGGTTGGAGTGAGGAGGAACATATTTGGTTTTGGGAGAATTAGAGATCGGGGTTGTTTGTTGAAGGTTGCGAGTGGCCGCCTTTCGGGGAAGCATCGAGTGGCGAGGATTTCAAAGCTATTGCTAGTGGAAGGAATGTTAGGAGTGGAGGGCGTTACGCAGGGTTTTTGGTATGCTTCTTTGTTGGAGACTTTAGTAAACACCTCGCGCATCCTGTTCCTTTGCAGATGGGGGAAGTTTTGGGGGTATTATTCAGCAGGGAAATCTCGTGCATGATATGGCGTGCTCATGGCAAATTTCTGCAGCGGAAGAGAACATGTTCGTAATCTATGGTTTGAATCCATTCAAATTCATCATGAAAGAGGTCACCAAGTCCAGTGAGGGGCTTTGGCTAGGTGCATGTAGTACTGAGATCCGCCGCATAGGACGTGTACCTTCTAAGTTTAGTTTCTTCTGCTATCCCTTTGATGAACTCCCCCAATCCATTGCCAACTGTCTTTGAGGGTTTCTTCATCCCAATATTCTAACTGTGTAGAGAGTACATGCGAATCCGTACTAGTGCCCAGTTGAAGTCTTCCTTATCCGGGTTGAATCTTTTCAATCTAATCTTCGGAGATAGAGACCAACTGTGAGTTGAAAAATACGTTCAGCATCAAGAAATAGGGTTTTACGTCCTCCAAACAGTTGAAGATCGCCGTAAAGAAACCTTTCCCAGGAGACCAAAGCTGCGTAGTCACATGTCCTTTGGGCTTCCATTTGGAAGGCCGATCCCCCGATAGTGACCTTTTCGACCGACCATAGGTGCTATAAATTTGCACTAGCGAGGGCATGATCTTTCATGAAATGAATATGTCCATTGATACGATGACTTCGAAGATCTATTTCTAATTCGGTTTGCGTAGCTGTCGGGATGCAAGTAGCCGAGAGGCTTTTGGCGGTGCTTTAGATGCATCGTGGGAGGTCTTTGTATCATTTTGTGCACCATTGGGATTGACGTCCACGCTTCTTTGTGGTAGAGAAGGGATTTGAGTAAAGGCGGCACGATTGGCGAGAGAGCAGGTAGGTCTGAAAGAACGAGAATGATGAGGAGGGGAGGATCTCGCCCCTCTGGAAAGTGAAATTGTGAGAACATTATTTCTCATCTGAGATTGAGCGCAGGGGGCATTCCACGGGATCTTTCCACATTTACTAAGACATTAGTCAGGAGCTATCTGGCCCTTCTGGGGCTGCTCACAAAAATAAAAATTAATCACAGAGATCCACGATCAATGAAAGTGTTACACTACTTCTACAAAATCTGCATTGATCCAACTTTAATGTGTGAATAGGGAAGACATACATATTTTGCAAATGAAGTGTAGTGTTTTTGAAGAGGAACTAATAAGTTTTGTTCCTTTGTTTATTTTCTTTTGAATATAGCTTATAAAAATTTATTGTTTAAAGGAGAAGAATACGTAAATATGCGACAAAATTATACGATATGACAACAAATAATTGTTTAAGCGGTTCACCCCTCTCTTGGGCTACCTCATTGGGTCCAAAAGCCTCTAATTAGGCTTTTTCCTCTTTGATTAAATGCTCAAAATGAATACAAGCGTATAGAAGCCTCAAATGGAAAAATACAACGCAAAAATAGATTGAGAAGGCTCAGAAATCGGTATAAAATGACTAAAAAAAGCAATCCATTGATGGTTGAAGGTAGTCAGAAAATAGCTCTTCTTCCCTTAGGCCCTAGTGGCTCCACGACCAAAAATCTTGGTAAATTCTCTGTTAGAGGTACCTGATAAACTCTACAGAAACACTTCCAAAAAGCTTGAGAATGAGAAATTACCCCCAGAATAAAAAACAAATCGTCCAAAAAGGACTCTCCTAGCATGAGATTGTAGTAAGCGGAAGTTTTGCCCAATATTAGGCAAAAATCCACAAAAAGTGGGCCAAGCATAGTGAACTTTCCGATTAAATGTGGAGAATACGCCTTAATTAGAGGAATGGCGAATTCGAGCGGAGCCACTTGATTTCATTAAATGCTTTGGTCGATTGTGTTCACATGTCTTGAAAGTTTTGGCAAAGCGGTTTTGAAACAATCGCATTAATATATAACTAGCAGCAAGCCTCAGATTTTGAATTCACTTTAACTTTCCGCCCATGCCACGTGAACCACCACGTGCCTTTGAATTTAACATACGTTGGGTTTTAACATACGTTGCATTTGAAAAACCTTTCGTTTTTTAAATTTTGATTTAATATGGTATGTGTTCAACACATTGAAATTTTAAATTTAATTTAATGTATTGTATGGTTAAGTAATTAGATTTTTAATAAGGTTTCATTTAATTTTTTATAAAAATTAATTAAAACATATAATTAATAATATAATATATGATTTAATAAAAAACCATATAAAATAATGAAACTATATAATTTAATTAATCTATTAAACCTTAATAAAAATAAAATTATTCCATTATAATATATTAAAAATTTTTCTTTGTGAAATTGAAAGTTATTGGGCGATTTCAAAATGCAATATCTCCTCCATACGGAACGGATTTGAGTGTCATTGTGGCGTTGGGATCATATTGGCGAGCTCTTTCTTGTCGATCTAGTTTAGAACAATTCAAAGGCAACTTCATTTTTGAGCATTTTTATACAAGAGACTTGATCTCACGATCCCTCCCAAATGGGAGCTTTGGACCCTCAAATCTCTGGTCTTTTTAGAAAGCGATGATGTGGGGCGATTCTCCACTCTTCCACCCATGAAAAACTGAAATCTACCGATTTCATCAGTTATCTTTTGAGAAAAATGATAATCTATCTCTGGAATCAAGCTGATCTACCATTGCTAAGATTGACGGAGTCATGGATCTGGAAATGATTAAAATTTGCAAAACCGCGGTGTAATCTATGAGAAAAAAACTTTCTCTACATTGATCAAACTTCAGAAAAGACTTAAAATGAATTTCACCTTGCAAAAGCTGATTCCATGTGAATTGACTATCTTTTAAACCAACTTATTCCCATCTTGAATGCAGCATGTCCTTCTTACTTACCTTTAGCAACTTTGACATAACCATTCTCTGCATTAGCTGACCCAAAAGGTAATTTGTGCAACACAACATCATCTTCTTTCAAAGACAATTTGTTATCAATGAGACATATTATTAGCAACATCATAAAAATGCCTAATCTGAGTCGTTTCAACATCAACAAGTTAGACTTTATTGCATTAACACGGTCTTTTCAATTGACTTGCATGTAGTAAAGAAGATTCCAGGAAGCTTCTTCTTGTGAGCTCTCACAATGTACTCTTACCATCTTTGAACAAGTGATATTTGTTTTCATGGCGATGAGAGATGGCCTTCTGTCAAATAAATAAGGACTTCCCAAAATAGTGCTGAGATATCAAGCGGCACCACATCAAGTTCAAGTTTGTCAATAAAATGAGTTATTGCAAAGCACAATATGCACTTCCTTGAAACTTTCAAATTTGCGTCCTTGCATATCCATCAAATTGGATAAGGCTTTGGATGTGGAATGGTCTCAGTTTAATTTGCTTGACGAGTCTTGGGGATATAAGATTAGCTTGTGACCCCTTTGTCAAATGACATCAATTTTGGTATGTTTTGATATTGCCATCACTGAACTCTATCCTTCTCTTTTCATCATGAGTATCTTTGTGACAATTCAAAGAGCTAGAACTAGGAATTGTGTCTTGCACCACTTATTTCCCCTTAATGTTCTTTAAAAACCATGCCTATGCTTTTTGTCATCTCTGATCCCGACCCTAAGTCTTGCTTAAACTATTGTAATTTTTTCTCCTTTCTTTGGTCTTGTTTTTGTTCTTGTATTTTCGTTTGATTCTAGGGATGAAGCTTCCAACTTGTGATCTTCATCACTTTATTAGTCTTTTGAAGCAGTTCTTGCAAAGAAACTCCTTTCTTTTCTTGAATTTGCAACTCTCTTCTTTCCTTTGTTTTTAAAATTACTATCCTCATCAAAAATATTCTTTCCTCTAGCTTCTAAATGTGCTTAGCACACGGACTTCATCTAAGGCTGGTAGGATTGAACATTAGAATAGTATGTTGCGAGATAATTGTACGGAAACCTCCTATGTATTTCTATGAAAGTGTCTTGACTTTGTAAGTCTACTCAAGTAGAAGTGCTCTCCTTCTAAACTCTTGGGTATAATCTTACTGTTTGTTACCTTAAGTTGCCTAAAATTTTGTCGATTCAAGCAGTTGCTTTTTGAATATGAGAAAAGAGAGGATAAAAATGTTCTTAATAAGTTGTAATAAACTCATTCCAAGTTGGCGAGTTATCTTACCATGCTTTTTAATTTCCTCATGTCTTGGCTTCCACCAAACCAAAGTTGCTCCATCCATTCTTAAAGAGGCTAATTGGATTTTGTGTCATCATCATCTCGTTACAGTGTAGATATACTTCAGAGTTGTCTAATCCAGGTTATCCAATTTTTACTGCATTCACATCACCATTAAACATGACAACTCAAACTTCACATCAAGCTTTAACGAAAGGATTTTTAAGAAGTGTTTTTGTTTTGTGTGGTGATTAAAAGGTTATGAGGATGATGTGGAGGATGAAGATGATGATGGAGATGAAGGATCACCATTTCCTCCATTCCCTTTCTTAAACTCATCCTTGTCTTTCTTCCCTCTGAAGAATATCCTTCTTCTCTTTGGTTTCTAGACCCTTCTCCAGTGATCCTATCATTTCTCTTTGGTATAGGATCCTAACCATCTCGATCGAGTCAAGAAAGCTCTAAAGACTCTTTCTTCTTCCTTGGGATCCATTCCTCATGTACTTCTCCTTCTCTGGAAGACATGTTTGTGGCTGATTCTAAGGCCTATTGAGGATGAAATGGAGGGTGGATGTAATGGCCTCTAGCCCTCCTTGGTTGAGGATTAACTTGTTCTCTAACCAATTGACCTTCCCCTCTTTGCAATTTCGACCCTAGTAAGCATCAAATTTTATGAGAATAATACAATTTATGCAATTTAAAAAATATTAAGAAAAACCCCAGCCTACGTCTGAACGTCTGGTGTGAGAATAAAGTATTTCTCATACAGAGATTGACTGTAGGGGCATTCATCGGATCTTTCACCTTTCATAGAAAGGATGAATCAGGAGGCCTATACGACCCTTCACAGAGACTCTACCTAAAGAAATAAAAAGTAATCACAAAAGATCGATCAATGAAAGTATTTGTTTTTAGCTGCAAAGTATTCATTGATCCAACTTTAATATTGAATATGATATAGATATTACGCAAATGAAGTGTAGTGTTTTGAAAGAGGAACTAATAAGTTTTGTTCCTTTGTTTAAACTGCCAGGAAAAAGATAGCTTATAAAAATTTATTGTTTAAAGGAGAAAAATACGCAAATATGTAGCAAAATTATGAGTCTTAATGACAAATAATTGTTTAAGCGGACACCCCTCTCTTGGGCTACCTCATTTGGATCCAAAAGCCTACGATTGAAGCACTCTTTGATTAAATGCTCAAAATGTGAATAAAAAAAACTATATAGAAGCCTCAAATGGAAAAATAAGCGCAAAAATAGATTCGGAGGGAAACCCGGAGTGGTATGTAAAATGACTAAAAAAACACCTCCATGGGATGAAGGTAGTCCAAAACGGCTCTTACGCCTTAGGCCCTAGTGGCTCCACGACCAAAAATGTTTGGTAAATTATGCGTTAGAGCACCATTTGATGGCTCTAAAAAACTTCCAAAAGCTTTAGAATGATCAGTACCCCGAATATTCATCCAAAGGACTCTCCTAGCCAGTTATGGCTAGCGAAGTTTTGCCAATATTTAGGCAAAAATCCCACAAGCATTGGGCAAGCGTAGTGAACTCCGAGTTAAATGTGGAGAATCCACCTTAATTAGAGGAATGGCGTTGAATTCGACGAGCTAACAAATTCTAATTAATCTTTGATCAATGTAGTGTTCACACATGTCTTGGAAGTTTTGTAAACGGTTTTTGAAACCATCGCATTAATATATAAGCAGCTGCTTCGATTTTTGAATTCACTTTAACTCACTTGCTCACCACATGAACCATGTGCCTTTGACTTTAACATACGTTGCATTTTGAAAACCCTTTCGTTTTAAATTTTGATTTAATATATGGTATGTTAACAGCACATTTGAGAATTTTCGAATTTAATTTAATGTATTGTATGGTTAAGTAATTAGATTTTTAATAAGGTTTTGTTTTTTTAAATTGTTAAAAAATATAATTAATAATATAATATATGATTTAATAAAAACCATATAAAATATTAAAACTATATAATTTAGTGTCTATTAAATGTGGCAAATACATATTCCATTACAATATATTAAAAAAATTTCTTTTAAAAATTGAAAGTTATTGGGCGATTTCAAAATGCAATATCTCCTCCATACGAGAAGCGGTTGAGTGCCGTTTGCAATTTTGGGATCGTATTGTGAGCTCTTTCTGTCGATCTAGTTGAACAGTGCAGCGACTTCATTTGAGCATTTTTCTACAAGACAATCTCTGATTAGACTTCCATTGAGAGAAAGCGATGTCGGGTTGTTGAGAAAGCGGGGAGCGTTAGAGCAAGGCCTTCGATCATATATTAAGGAGTCTAGTCGGCTTCGTTGCATTCTTTGCTGAAACCCTAAGCGACTCGTTCTGGAGAGTTTTCCCCAACATCAAATCCCCCTTTCGTGAGACAGCTTGTTGATCGATGAAAACCTTGCAAATTATTATACAAATGAGTAGATTTAAATAATTGGCATTGGATTTCAAATAATTCAAATGTTTGGTATATGATATATATGAACACAAATATCATATTTTCCTTTGTTACAATAGGAATCACTTTTAGTTTGGGATTTATATAGTCTTTTGAATAAATAAAAATTGTTGCTAAGAATAAGTAAATTTGAAAAAGGTCTTGAAATTCTTCACTTTGTTATAGAAATCTGTATTAGTTTAGGATTTATATAGTCTCTTGAAGAAACAATTTTTTTTGCAAAGAATAACTAATTTTGAAAAAGGTCAAATGTCACCTAGTAAAATGGAGAATATTCTTATGATCTATCAAATCAATTTTTTTAAAATTGACAATATTTTATTTTATTAACCATTTATAGAAATATATTTAACCACACATGATAACTATATAATACATATTTCACACATACTTTGCAATTCAAACACTTTTGTATGTTTGCTAGATTCTCCTCAAAGACACACCATCACTCACTAACCAATTTTCTACACTAACCATTACAAGTAAAGTAATTTTCTATACTAACCAATTTTGCACACAAAGATATGCTCACATAGTATAGTTTAGGAAAGAAGTAAGTGGCCCATTATCTACGCATCATTTCTTTTTCTTGCAAAAAAACAAACATAACATAGTTTAATTATGGGAATTGTAGATGATCACCCCATATCCACATCAATTCACACTTTTGTATGCTCGTAATTTCACTTGCACACACATTCATGCCACACACTAAGCTCACTTAAAAATTCGTATAAAGCATATCATCTTTTCTAAAAAATTTGTACCTAATTTATTTGAGCTTATATTTTGTTTCACACCCCTAATTGAAGCATAAATCCTTTAAAAAAACAATCCTCACCCTAAACACAATAAATTCCCCTATAAGGGCCACAAGATAATTTATAGTTTAGGCTAGAACTATGGTGATAGGAAACACATAATCATCATGGTTGTTTTTCATATTGAAAACATAGAAACTTATATTTTATGGAGCTTAAAATCCTACATCATCCGATGTGACAAAACTAGTATCGTGGAGAGAAACCCATGAAGTGCTAAGGCCTAGGGTAGTGGATTATCACAAACCTTCATGTTGTCTTCTAACATATGGTAGGGGTTCAGGTTCCAAAATTGACAAACCATAGGTTGAGATTCATCCATTACCATTGGGAAGTAAGTAACTTAGTGGCCAAATATTAGGGCTTCCTTCCTAGAGGCTGAGGTGTAAAGAAATATCTACTATCCGAGGTGATCTTGGGTCAAGCTACTGAAAGTGCCACTATATCTTCGGACGTAGCTCTAGTATGTTTTTCCATTATAACCGTCTCCATATCTTTGGTTGGTTTTGGGGTTTTTGGAAGTGTCACTAGTGACATTTATGGAGTGGCCCTCAACACCCTATTATAAAATCTTCACAAAGCCTGTTTATTGCTGAGTAGAAGGGAATTAGGTATTTTTTAGGATTTTTTTTCTCATACGACAAAACTTAGATAAAACATTTTAATGTTGATTTTTTTCACACATTTGAATTAAATGGAAAATTAACCATTTATTTTTTCACTTTGTCTTATGTATGTGATTCATTTGTTTTTCCTAAAGAAAATGTATGTGTTCAGGTGTGCTTACAATGAAACAACCTTAAGTGTTGTTAATTTATTTCCTTTCTTTGCAACTGATTTATTTCTAAAAATAGAATGCATTGTCATTAGTTACATGTTTTAAAGGGATAATATCATCTTTAGGGTGCCTCTTACATACAATTCACATTATCATGAAAATTCTTTTTACCTTTCATATATGTTGAAGCTTTTATCTTTGATCATATTCTTCATCTCCCTTTTATTTGACACAGGGAATGATATCTTTATTGGTGCGATCTTCTTCAACCCATATTTCCCTGAGCTCGAAAACCATTTTATTTCCATGTTTCAAATTATAACCCTTGATCCATGTCAACTTATGCTCCCTAGTTTCCAACACGTCAATTTTTTTTTCATTTAACTTTTCCATAGGGTTTGTGATTAGAACCCTAGGGTTTCCAAATTTATTTTTGTTAAGTGATTAGGAATGATTTTACCTCTTTCATAATATTTCTAATGAATTTTTTGTTTTGACAACGAGTTTCGATACCTTTAATGGTGTGCTCTTATTCGACCCATCTTTCCCCCGAGCTCGAAACCCTTTTCTTTTCATGTTTTAACTTATAATCCCTTCGTCCATGTCAATCTTCTCGCTACCTATTTTCCTACTATAAAATCATATCATGACCTTCCACCAATGGTTATTTCTTAAATAAACATGTGTAGATTTACTATTCACTTATCTTATGATGATGATTCACTTGAATTAAAAGTATTAATTTGTATTCCACTATGCAAATATGGAAATCGAACAACCACACGAGGGATAAGATGCTGACCACAATCGAGATGATCAACCAAATGATGATCAAGATGTGCCCTATGAACTTGATCAACCACTAGTGGAACATGTGCCCTTTCAAGATGATCAATCGTCACCAGGGGAACAACATGTGTCGTGTGAAGCTAATCAACCAATTGAGGAAGAATATTTCCCCTATCAATCTTATAAATCACTGGAAGAACAATTTGTTCCCTCTCAAGTTGATAGGATAACAGGGAGTTGCAGTGGTTTTGAAAAGGGTGGACCATTTGCAGAAAAATTAGATAGAAGCATAGTACATGATCTTGGGGAGCCTATCCATGCTCTCACTAGTAGAGACCATGTCAATAACATCATTCGAAATTTTTTTGAGAAACATTCAATTGTTGTAAAAGCTCAAATACTATATGGGTTGATCAAACATAAGAAACTAAAAAATTTCACAAATGTTTTGGGTGTCCAAGATGAAAAAATAAAGAAGACATGGATGAATGTCACGAAAATTATATCAAATGAATTCACTATGTTTGGAAAATCAAGAGAACCCGATGGTCAATCTACGCACAGGTAAATTACAACTATTACTGTTGCACCAATTACATCAAGGCAACAAAAGTTGGCAACAATGTCAAAATTACTCCATTTATCGATAAAAACCTTGCACAAGCATACCAAATTTGGGGTTTGAGTGAATGAAAATGATGAATCTTCTTGTTAGGCTCTTATCACCAGGAAACCCTACCAAGGCGGGCTTACAATAGGAATCAAATTATTTGTGATAGAGTTTTGGGAGAGCCATTCCTATGTTATTCCAGATAGAAAGAAAGTTGTACGACATCGCATAGCTAAAGGTGAGTATTTGGAACATGAAACACATATTGTAGAAATGACAAAAGTTGCAATGTTTAAGGAATTTTAGGAAAACAATCACCATGTGAAGATATCTATAAGGATGTTTCATAAAATGAAGACATGGTTTATTAGGCCTACTACAATCTGTGACACGTGTTGTTTCCAATATCATGTTGAATTTTAGCTTCATTATGACACTTTCTTGGAAGTTTACAAGAATAAGTTTCACAATGACCCTCCTACTCCTGCAATGCGTGATTTTGTTTCATCAATATTGTGAGAAAGGGAGCTAGAAGAGTTGTATTACAAAAAAATATGTATAGGTGGGAGAAGATGCACTACATGTGGTGATTTGGAATTTTTCCATAGGAACTTTATTATTGATCCCAGCCAGTCTAGGATGTCAGATGCCACTGCCACATGGAAGCATTATGATTATGTAGTGGGAAATAAACCATATTCTTAAACTATGGCGCCTAAGAAGATCAACTATGTTGAGGATGAGATTCCTATTTCACAATTTTTTTGGGGGTGTTTCTAAATGTGATCTATAAATATATCAAACACTCACACAAGTCTATGTGGAAATGATCTCAATTTAAGTATTCTTGTGAAGTATTCGAGCTAGTCACAATCTTATCAATGGTGGAATTTGCTAAGAGTTGCACATTTTCTCCTCAGACATAGATATAGAGTGAGTGTTATCAGTCATACCAAGTGTCCATATTAGTACATGTTTTGTATAGACATGAAAAATTGAACATTGATGGTAGGGATACCAATGAAAAATCACATGATGTGATTAAATGGAGTATCACTTTTACATTATTGATGATCGTGAGCTTGACACATTGTTTGTGAAACATTTCTTTGAATTGATTTATGAAACATTAAAAAAAATGGTATATCATTCAGGAAGCATTGAATATGGTCAGATGGTTGTGTAGGGAAGTTCAGGTCAACACATAGTTTTTATTGGTTGATCCAACTACACAAGAAGAAAAACATTTAGCATACTTGGAGCTACCTTGAAACGTGAGATGGAAAGAGTGAGCATCATGGTGCAGGTTCTTGTGCGAAGGGAGAACTTAGGAGATACCAAATGAGTCATGATGTAGATTGACTCAAATCATACCTAGAGATCGTCAACTAGTGCAACTCCCATTTATGACATGAAGGTCACGAATCCATAAGGCTTGTGTCTAGAATATTATAGAATATTTAACTTGGCGATCTGAATAGATCCATTCCTTGGTATTGTAATACTGTATAAGGAACAAGGGAACTACACTAAGTACGGAGAAAAGACACTACTGGGTAAATGAGATAAGAAAAATTGCATGTTTTGTGAGATATCTCTTTTAATTCCAGGGTTTTGATTTATGATTAATTGTGACATTATTTTCTTATTTATTTAACATTCATGTAGTTATCGTTATAATAGAATTGAAACTACTGCATAGGGATTCTTGAATTATATTTTCCTTATTTGTTGTCTATATTCCTAGTATATTACACACAAAATTATTTTCCATTCTAACAAGTTTATTATCCCCTATTTCTAGTAAAGATTTACTTTTGTTTCTCTGCCTCTTTTTTTTCACTAATACATAGTTTTCTAGGAAAATCATTTCTTCCAACTTTGTATAGATTGTCTTTTGGTACTGTATATTGTGAATAAAAATTTCCTCCAGAACTTATTTTATGCATAGGGTTTAATTTTTTTTTCACCCTGCCTCTCTTTTGTTGACTGTTGGAGACAATAAATTGTAAATTTCCTTTCTACAAATGAAATTTTAGCGTGATTATTTATTTAGTCAGGTTATTACAACTCTGTATCGTCATTTGTCCTTTTGATATTGGTCTTAAGTAATATTTTTCTTCAATTCAATAATTCATACTAAACACGAAGGAGTTTACTGTTTACGTTTTCTTTTCCAAGTATTTCTCTACTCAGACTTGCTCAAATGCTGGAGACATTTACTAGAATTTCCAAATATTAGACTTACAAATAAGTTGTGTTACCTTTCCTAGGTTGGAACTACCACACAACTCTTTGGCTTCTCATTTGTATGGATACATTCATCCACTAATGACATCATTTATTGTTTGTAATAAAAGTACTTAGCATGTTTCCTAGTTGAAGGGATATAATAATCGCCGCTCATCATTTTTTTTGAACTAGACTAAATGTCGCACATTGACTGTACACCTATATAAATGGTTAAAAAGGGAGCTTATTAAGCAAGTCCCAATTTATCTGGATTTTTTTTAGTTTTGTATATATGTGTTTATATTTCATTTCTTAAAAAATTTAACAAATATCATAACTACATTATTCTTGATTCCTATGGTTTTTTAAGTTATTTAATTTCTAAATTTAGTAACTATATGATGTTCAAAAGAAGTGTCTTTCCTATTCACCTTTTATATATATATATAATTTCATATTCAGGCTTCTTCTTCTTATTATTTTTCTCATACTTCCCACTTTGATATTCAATGTCTTTTACATTTCTACAAAATTCTAGTAGTATAACAAGTTTCCTACTATGCATGCACATTATTTTACTTTCTCATTTACAATATTTTTTACATGGTTTCTCGAATGCATGTTTTATTTTACTACCACAGAACTTCCCTTATTTTTATTCTATTATTGGTGTATAATTAAATAATTTATGGATTCCTTTCATTCATAACACCTTCGGGAAATATGACATATTGACTACAATTTATATCAGAATATCCTCAGTATACACTTACGCAATTATTTTCTGAGAATTTGAAGTTCCTATAATTTAATTAGAGGAAAGCAATATATGTTTTTTAATTATTCAAAAGTAGTTTATTCATCTAATTCAAAGTAAAGAACTATGCTGTTCTTATAAAATAACCATTCTCTTTCTTCAAATATTTCATTCTAAGTCTCACTATATCCTACACAATGTACATAAACACTTCTCAAACAACATTTTCGGAATTATACACTGATCATAATCAAACTATAATATCTATAATTAAATGTATTTGATTTTCCTTCTATAAGGTTTTCCTTCAATCCGTTTTAGTACCAAAAATCAAGTCTAAAGGAAAAAACTCCGACATAATCGAATAGTCAACTTTTCTATTACTACTTCACAAAATAATTCTATTATGAACCAGATAAGTATAGTAATCAATTTCTACTTATAAAAGGATAATGTTAGAAACACAAACTTGCAGCTTATTTTTATTCCTATAAATTATAAATTAAGTACTTTGACTCCTCCCAATCTTGATACAACCTTTGTTTGTCCCCTGCACCCCGACCCGCGCCCCCCCACGAAAAAAATTAGACATCATTTCTTTTCAATCACTACTATATTTCTTTTCAGAAAAATAATTGAGACAAAAAAAAAAAGCTTCTGAGATAAAAATTCATCTACCACTTTTGCGTGGTTATTAACTGCCTTCATCTCAACACTAGGTGGCAGGGAATTAATTACTCATTTATGAACCTTTTTTCCTCACTTCTGAAGACACTCCATGTCTTCTTGGAAACATTAAATTGACTAGTAATTTTGAAATAAATCTAATCACCCAGATTAAATGTCTATGGTTTCTGATGGATAATAATAATTTCTAAATAAATAGAACTGCAATATTTTTCTTCTTTTAGTAGTTTGTACTTAACAATTTATTATTATTCATAAAATAAAACATAAAAGTAACTTTACAAAAGTAATTATACATCATCCATTATCACTAACACTATTGATAATTAAATATTTGTCTCTCTTTCTAATGTAGCATACTTAACTTAAAAACCAACTTATATAAAAGTTATTATACTATTTTTTTTTAACTAAGAGGTATCATAGGCTAATAAAGATTTTAGAATTAACATAAAACTTATATAAAACTTAACACAATATTTTCTTAGATCCACTTATACCAAACACTAATTAATAAATCTGTACATATTTTTTATATCAATATTATCTTAAAATATTAATATAAAAAATCATTACAACCATAAAATTAAAAAATAAAACATACCAATTTTTTTTATAATATAAAAATAATGAAACAACTTAACCATGCCCACTTGTTAAACGTGATTCTAACAATATTCTAGACACACATCTTATAATGAAAAATAATCACCTTCACCTATCAATTTCATTCACATGACCATTTACCATGTGAGAGAGACGGGCTCCTTTCGGAAAACTCGCCCTCAGCTTAAACTACGACTCTGTTTTAAAGTTAGTGGAGAAAGATATGATTTTAACTATAAGAAGTTATGGTCCACTATAACTATTGTGACAAATATGAGGTGGCTTTGACCTTTGTACTTGAAAGATTAATCCCATATCATTTTGTTGGAGTCTTTCATAATCCTTATCTTATTTTCAAAAAGAGAAACATAATGTCAAATCATGTTAGTTATTGTAATAAAGGTTGATTAAAATTATTTCATTTATTGTAATGAAAGTTTATTGCTTTATGTTGAAAAAATGTGAATGAGTATTTAAATTAAAAATAATAATTGTCTATGAGTTTTGGATAAATGATAATTGAGTGTTTTGTTAGGACATTTTTTTGATGTGAAGTTATTAGTTCAATTCCTCACGTTAAACATAATTAAATGTAGTCCTTCCAAACTTAAAATAATAATAATAATAATTATTTATGAAGTAAATTAATTGATTTTTGTGAAATTTAATTTATTTTAAGTTATTCCTAACAATTTATGAAAAGAGATTAAAAATTAAAACCTCCAATAAATAAAAATATAGAACATCCCAACTTAACTAAACCTCTCACAATCCTAATAAAAACATCTAATAAATAATAATATTTTGATTAAACTTTAAAACTAATCCCAATTTAAACTCAATTTTATTAAACATTCAATAAATAAAGAAATAAATAAAATTCTTTTCAAAATCTACATTTTCATCCTAAACACATGGAGAGATATCCATACATTGTTTCCATGATGGATAATAAAGAATGTTTACGACATTACTTATATCGTGCATAACAATGTTTTGTGCGATGCAGACAATAAGTGGACTTTTCAAGAGTTTGATGGAATAGACACCAAAGTTAATATTTCGCAGAGAGTCCATCCTCACAAACGAAAAAATGTTATATTTTTTTTCAAACATTTATGAGAGTTAATAGATGTTTAGGTAGTTCGAAACGCATCGGTTCTAAAATTTCTTATGTGACTTCCCGGAAGATTTAGAATTTAAGATGTTTAGGTTTTACTACATTAATATGTTTATAATGAAGTGTTAATTATTTAAATTTTTTTACTATTTATATATTATTTTTATATTTATGTATTTGTTTATTTCATAAGATATAAATCAATTAGTTTGTGTGCGATTTAATTTTTATTAAGTTATTGATTCAAATTTTATAGAGAGCCGATTTAAAATGATTTTTTTTTAAAAGAAATAAAATTCTTCCAATCATCATTTAAACACAACCGAGTTTTAGCAAATCTTAATAATATTGTCTTACAAATAGATAAATTATTTTTCCATAATACATTAAGACCAACTTTAATCTAAACACTCTATTTATATATAATTTATATAATATTATTTTGTAAATTTTTAAAAAAAAAAATTCTTTATCATCATATTATTTTACTAAATTTTTTATAGGTTAAAATTTAAGAACGAATGATGAAGTATGTAGATCCATATTTTTCATGTCTTTCTAATATTATATTATATTTTATTCTTTAATAATAAGCATTTTTCACATAGGTAAGAGGTCAAGGGGATAGGTTTAAGAATATTACTATTTATTTTTATATGTTGCTTTTGTAATGAGAAATTTCTTATATATCAAAATGTATAATTTATTATGTTATATATTAACATTATATTGTATTAATTAGAAAATATCAAGTTTTTTTTTTTTTTTCTACAGAAAAATTATATACTTGTTATTTATAATAGAATCATAACATATAAACAAGTTAGTTTTTAAAGTAAACTTTGTTCAAAATTCCTTAACCAATGACAATTCCAAGTGTTTATCATTCAAAAACTATTTTATCACTTTCTTAATGCAATAATACAATTGCCTAAAAAACAAATTTAAAATAATAGAAATTTCTCGGAAGCAATCAAACACTTCCTAAACACTTCCTTTATGCTCAAGACACAGCAAATCCGAATGCACAACCTCCTTAAGTCTACAAGCCTAATATGACATTAAAATCTTTAAAAAAAAAATTGATAAATATAATTGTTAAAAAAATATTTACTTAAAATTAAATTTTCATAATGGTTATATCGACTTGATTTTTTTAATTATTAATTTTATTTTTATAATTAATAATTTTATTTATTATTTATTATTTTATAGTTACAAAATATATATTAAATTAATAAATACCTTCTATGAAATTTCCAAATAAATTTTATGTTTCAAATATATCTTATAACGTAAGAAAAGTAAAAGATAAATGTGAAGATGAACCACACATCTTCTAGTGAATGTTCACTTTTGACAACCTCAAAATCGAACAATTTGCTTGGCTTTTGCTCATAGACAAATGCCGATGCAATAATTATGCTTATGCACGTGTCCTTTATGAATGAGTATTATTAAAGTTTCAACGATTATGATTATGCACAAATCCTTTATGTCTCATTAGGGATATTTTTCCGTTGAATTTCAATATAACCTTGTATCATATCTTACAAATATATGATAATCATATATTTCTTCTTACCAATTATAGCAACAGTTTCCCAAATATGGGTCATATACCATGGTATTATTGATTGTAGTATCTTCTTTTGTCCATATGGGCCATGGACAAAAGAAGATACTGCAATCAATATGGTTAAATGCATGTATTTATCCTAACATTTTCATACATGAGTGGACTTGTTCCCAATTTCTCATGATATTGCATCTTCTTTGGTGTGAAATCCCTATCTTAAAAATGCAAATTACCTAGATTCGTTCATTCTCTTGATGATGGATTTTCCAATTCATGAGTCATTATTTTGTACCATAAGACTTGTTAAGACCGATTCATGCGTACCATAAAATTTGTTGGACCACATATCCAATGTGGAGTCCTTGTCCATGAATCTATTTAGGTTTTGAAATGATTTAAGTTGCTTGTTTAGTCACCTAGAGATTGAAGATAAAGTGTTCCATGCATTTTGTCAAACCTAAAATACAAAAAAACTTTAATATTTTTGAATCAAATACCAAATCAAAACAATCGATTCTCATAATTTTTATAATTTTATTTATAATTATAAATTAATAAGTCTTAAACAAAATTATATATAGATATATATTAATATTAATATTAATATTAGTAATGACTATGTAGTCAGTCTCTTTTGCAATTTTATAAATATTTACATATCAATTAAATTTTTTTTAATATTTTGGACCAAATCAAAACCATGGGTTTTCAAAATTTTCAAAATTTTATTTATAGTTATAAATTAATAAGTGTTAAACATAATTTTATATATAAAAAATTATAAGAATATCTAAATTAATATGAATATTAGTAATGACTATGTAGTATCTATTGCAATTTCATAAATATTTACAATTCTCAATTAAGAAAAAAAGTATATGTAGTTTTCAAAATTTTCATATTTAATATTAAATAAATATTAATATTTTCTATCCAATCAAATTTTGTGATTTGAAAAATATTGAAAATTATCCAAAAATTAGATTGTTTTTGTTAGAATTTTATTTCATAATAACATATATGTGCTCATAGAATTTAAACCCTAAATATAAATCTGAAAACTTTTGAAATATTTTGTCAAAATTTCTTATCCATATGAAACAAAACATTGTATAAAATATTAGAATGTTGACATTAGATTTGAAGAAGCCCATAATGAATGGGTAATAGATCTATGGAAATTTAGATTTAAAAACTTAGATCAACATGTTGAAATAAAAACAAAAATAATTTATGTTTATTACAATGAGCAAAGAAAACATATGTGTATTAATATTTATAACAAACAAACAATAAATGGAAGCTATAATAATTATAGAAATAAATAATTAATTGAAGGATATATCTAATTTTTCAATCAAATCATCAAGCACATCTTATATGGGTAATCACATCTCTTACGTTATAGATAAAATCATTTTAATAGATTATCGCAAGCTTAACAAGAACAATATCTCAGAAGTTCAAATGAAACAAACTTCTTACAAGGTGATAAGGAAAAGAAAAATTCCGTTGCAATCATAAATCACACATTATTATTTTTTATCTCTTATCAAAGAAGATAATAATATAATGAATCAATGTGCTCCACCCTCCTTTTATAGAATAAAATATGTGAGTTACAATTAATGTAAAACATTGACCCTACTGTACTTGTCACAAGTTAAAAAAATGCGCACAAATCCAAACTTTCCCACTCCACATATTTTTTATGTATTGAAGTGTGTTCTCCAAGTTTAGGTAATAAAATAGATGAAAAGTGGGTAATAAGGAAAAACACCCTCATAATACCTTCTCCAATTGATGCACCCACTCACAACAAGAGTCAAACAATCTTCAACCAATAGGTAAACTGACACTTCTAATAACCATATTTATGCCATAACATGATCAATGGAAATTCCCATGTAGGTTTGCACTTATGACCTATTAATTCAAGATAATTACATCTTTAATTGTATCCTCATGAGTAACATCTTAAGTAAAGTAATAAGGATCCCAAGATTTATTGTTATCGTTACAATTTCATCCACCTAGGAAGTTTACAGATTTTAATTGAAGAAATCCTAAATTGGTGTTAGCCTCACTAAATATATATAATTCATGGCATATAGGTCTAGTTCACATCTCAAATATAGGTCAAACTTAAAGTTTAAACTACATAGTTACATGTATGCTCCTTCAAGTGATTTCCATATGGTTCACATAACCATCACTTTTAGTAGTCAGATGATCATGCCAAGATTTTCCTAATGATTACGTTGCCATTTTTTTACTAGTCACATGATCATATGAATATTCTCCTAATATCTACACCATACATTTCCCATGTGGTTTAGGCATATCCATGATGAATTAATTCCCAAAGAGGCATAAATAAGCCAAATCATGAAGTTAGTTATTGTCCTAGTGTCCCTTTTAGCAATGGAAGAGTACTTAACCCTCCCTTTTAGTAAATATGACAAATGGGAGCACATGATAGCCCATATAAGGATATTTGGCATTCAAAATTCAACTAATTTAGCTTCCAACCTAGCTTCATCCTATAAACATAGGCCTCCCTCATGCATTTGATATAACATCCCGGGCCTAATATTATATTGTTGACTTTTTTGCAAAAGGAGGATAATTCTATGCCTCCATTCACACATCTTGATTTGACTTGCACTTATGTTTCCCATTTATCTCTTTAAAGTGAAATAACATAAGGGGAATTTGTACTAGGTTGTTTCCAAATTAAGTAGATCCTAATGGAGGAATAAAAATCACCTCCTATGGAGAAGGATTGGAGTCGTCATCTATGAGATTATCCTTAGGTGATACATGTCATGTTTTATTTTCTTTGCATTGGATAATTGAAATAGTTTCTCTTCTTTCCTTCCAATTTTTTTTTTTTTTTTTTAAGTTAAGTGAGATTGGTATTACCTCCATTTTCATTAATTTTCAATAGCAAGTTACAGCCAGATAAGTACTGTCAAATGGCCTCAACTTTCCTTGATTAGGAATCAAAGTCTATTGGCCACCTGATGGTATGGTATGCCATCCAAAGACAAAATGTTCTTAGTCTATCATACTAAGCTAACAATGAGTGTATGTTCATACATAAACTGCCTTTTACTTTCCTAATGGCATGAATGCTTAAACATGAAAAACTAAATGATATCCACATATAAACTTAAGAAAAAAAAATAATAGTAGACAACAACTTGATACTATTTTTCCGCCTCAGCTGAGGCAGTTTGGACTGGAGCTGGGTCCTGCACTGAATTTCCAGGGAGCTCAGTCGGTTTGGAGATGCATGGGAGGTGATACTCAATGCGCGTGAGGCACCCATATTATTTCTATAGCTGGAATTTGTGCTTGTCAAACTCTCTTCTATAATATGGAAAATCCTAGACAATTGTGGCCAAGCTCATTGAAATTTGTGCTAGGGCTTTCCCTAGAATGCCCTTCATGGACCAATATAAGAACATGGTTTTTTTAAACTCAGTCACTATGCCCCACATTTTACCAGGATAAGGCACAAGGTCCTTCCATTATTTTTCTTCCATTTCCATCTTTTCAACCTTCTTGTTGAGGTCGGCTTCCCACTTATTGATCAAATTCTGAATTTTCTCTGTTGTGTTCTAATGATACACCTTCACGACATATTGAATTATTCCTAATGTGGGCCTCTTGCCTCGCAGCTTACCCGAGGACGTGATGGGTTGACCCTAAACCTCTTTACCTTTGTGTTTCTGACCACGACCTCTCGCAGTAGGGCTCTTGGATTGAGCCATGATTTTTTTTCCTCGGTCAGAGGGCAATGCAATGCCTCTGCAAGTGAGGGAGGGAAAGACTGCTAATAGTCTCTTGATTCCAGAAGCTAACATGTCCAATGATCAACACAACGAATTAATTCTAGGAAATTAAAAAAAAATTAGTTCCTTTCATCATAATCACAAATACTCTCATTCCACGAGATATGCAGAAAGTCATTTTCCCACGCCTCGATGCCTTGCATGCCATGTAGTCTGGTTAAGTTTCCTTGACAGGTTTTTCGAGCGCTTTGATGAAGGTCAGTAGTGCCCTGACTCGAATTTACACCTATGACATGGTCTTGGCCCGACACCTTCTTCCCATACTGCTCAGGAGATCATGTATTTTGCTCAAAATTGAATGTTCTCGAAACTGTACCAAACCTGAGCGACCAGGTAGATCTCATCATTGTACCCCCGAAAGCAAAATGGTTCGAAAAACCGACGTCGCATGTGGAAGATATCACATTCTGACCATTTTCCTAAACAACTAAAATTTTGTGACAGGAGTGACTGGGATGCCTAGTTAGCATGCGGGTACAATCAGTAAGGGTGGCATATTCTCAGAATATTTTTTTTCTTAAACCAGTCATGTTTTTCCAAGTGGCATTTTCTGGGTCGTTTGATAGTTTGTACAAATTTTTGAATAGGACTATTGGATGGGTGACACGTGTCCAGCCCAGAGGTTGCCATGTGTCCCCTGGACCATTGTGAAAAATTTTGTTTGGAGTCCAGGGGGTTCGACCCCGTGACCTTCATGGTGCTCGCGAAGACCCCGACCAACTCACATGTCAAGTGTTTCTTACACTATAGGTTTTCACGAGTTCTGGAACTTTTATGTTGTAATGTTTTCAACGTCAGGGGGGGGGGGGGGGACCGTCGGTGGCCCCAACAGTGGTGGTCACATGTTACATACCGTGCGGCTACAAAAAAACTTGACTCTAGGCGGCTACAACAAACCTTAACCTCTGGCAGCTTAACCTCATCACATGGCAAGGTTTTCGGGATGCTAAATGTGACGAGTTCCATAATCCTTAATTTTTGGCGGATCAAGCTTAAGGCTTGTCACATGTGTGTTTTTGTTGTGGTTAAGTGCAATGGTTTTAGAACATTGAATATACTTCGGGTTCCACTCCAAAACATGCGGAGTTGAAATACTAAAAACCGTGACTACGGGGTTTAAGGGGGCCGGCATGTGGCCACCCCTACCCCTAACCATAATGTTAAATGGCAGCGGTTAGAATTGGCGGAGTATTTGGTGTGTTGCACTAATTTTGGATTTTTGGCTATTTTTTACTGCAGTTAAGTGCAGTCTCCACATTTAGTGGATGATTTCTAGGGGATATTGGGTAAAAGCCTAGCCAAGTCAATCTTCAAACAATTTTGGGGAAAAAAGAGTCTATCTAGACTAATTGGAGCATTATGGAGCCACTGGTGCAGAGAAAATAGCCATTAGAGGCTTGTAAACATATTTATTTGCAATTTTGAGCATAATGACAAAGAGGGACATCCATTGGGAGCTGGACCAGCAGATGTAGCCCAGGATGGGTGAATTGCTTCATCATGACTGCTGTGTAAAACTTATGCATGATGTTTTTTCTCTATTATATGCTGTTTTTCAGTGTTATTTAGGCTTAATTTCATGTTTAAATCTCACAAATTCATCTATGTTTCATGGTTAAAATACTCATTCCTTAAGGAAGAAAATGGAGACAAATTGTCCATGTTTTTGTTACTAAAAGGAGACTTAGCAAAGAAAACTAATACAGTCCTTTCAGATCAGGTTGGTATCAGAGTTAGAGTTTAATCTTTGGTGCTGTTGTGTGCAAATATTTTTTTAACTATTTGGAAGTGTTCACATGCTTACTAGGCTCAAACTTAAGAGAGGAGAAGGAAAATTGGTGGAAGCAAGAGGTTCTCAAAGTGATCCACAAAAAAGGAGGGAAATATTGCCACATTCTCCACCACCTAGTTCACCTCCAAAAGAAGTAGAAGTAGCATTAAGCATGCCTCCAGAGGAAGAAGAAATCCATGAAGAGGTGGATCCCAAAGAAGAAGAAATAGTGTTTCGAAAAGCATTTCTTGACATGACTGAGATGGTGAGAGTCATTTTTCAAGAAAGGAATGAGAGACTAGAAGGAGAAGGATCCAAAATTCACAAGGAATTTTAGGGATCATCAGGTGGTCACATTGATGAAGATAAATCAAAGAATGGCAATGGAGGAAATGGAGGTAGTGGAAAGTCACGATCCTCACACTCATCATCATCATCATCCTCTACTTCATCTTCATTACATCAGCCACACAAGTCAAAGAACACTAGTAAAATTCCTTTTTCTAAAACTTGATGTTAAGTTTGAATTGCCAATTTTTAATGGTGAAGTCAATGTAGAAAAGATTGATAATTGGATTAGGAAATTGGAGCTCTATTTGAGAATTCAAAACTTTCATGATGATGATACCAAAATCCAACTAGCTTCATTGAGAATGGAAGGTGCAACACTTGTTTGGTGGGAAGCCAAGACAAAGGAGGAGATCAAGAAGCATTGTAAGATTATCCTATCATGGAATGATTTCATTATTGCAATAAAACAATAGTCTTATCCATTAGCTCATATGCAGAATGCCATAATGAACAGGAAAAATTTTAGACAATTGAAAGGATAGAATGTACAAGAATACACCCAAGAATTTAGGAGAAGAGCTCTATTATTAAGGGTAGATTTGCAGAGCCAAGATACTTTTCTCAAGTACATAGGAGGCTTACATAGCTACCTAAAACATATTATTCTCAATTTTAACCCTACAATTCTAGATGAAGTTTGTGTTCAGACCACACATCTAAAAGCTAGAGGGAAAAGCATTATTGATGAGGGTAGGAAGAAACCTTTTAAGGGGAAAAAAAAGAGGAGACCTCAAAATGTAAGGGAAAAAAGAATGCATCTGTCAAGAAAGAGGGAGAAAAAGTGGTTTGTAAACATTGTTCAAGATAAGGCCATGAAGAGAAAAATTATTGGAAATTACATCCTAAAAAGAGACCCAATTATAACAACAACAAAGGGAAGCATAAAACTACAACTACAACTCAACATGACTTAGGAGAGGATTCAAGTGATGAATCTAAAATTACAGCCATGGGATTGAAGAACATGAAGGGGAAAGAAATTGAAATAAAACTCAGTACTAGTACATCAAACTGTCACATACAAGCTCCAAATGAAGAAGAGAGAATTGAACTGTTTCATGTAAGGGTCATATCCAAACATACCAAGTTTGACACATTGTTTGACAGTGGGTCACAAGAAAAATTAATCTTTGAAGATTTGGTCAAGAAACTTAATATTGAGACCATTCCACATCCAAAACCATATCCACTTGGGTTGATTTGTAAGGATCCAAATTTACAGGTTATAAAGAAGTGCATATTTCACTTTGCAATAACTGCACATTTTGTTGACATAGTTGAATTAGATGTGGTTCCACTTGATATTACAGGTATTGTGTTGGGAAGTCCTTACTTGTATGACAAGAAAGATATCTTCCATCGCCATGAGAACAAGTTCCATTTATTCAAAGATAGCAAGGAGTACATTGTTAGAGCACATCGCAAGAAGACAAATATTGCAATGGTAAACACTGGACAGGTAAAGAGGCTGGTGAATTCAAGTAAGAATTTTTTTCTTCTAATGATTAAGCCTAAAGCTGATGTTAATCATGAATCATTTAAGGATTGTGATCCTAATTTGAAATCAGATTTATATGATGTAGTTGATGCACATCATGAGATGTTTCAGGAGCCAACAGGATTGCCTCCAAAAAGGGAGATTCAACATGAGATTCAGTTGCAACAAGATTGTCCTCTTCCAAACATCGACATGTATCGCATGTCGATAATGGAGAATGCTGGAATAAAGAGGCAAATCAAGGACATGTTGGACAAGGGACTCATAAGGCCAACCACTTCGCCATGCGGTTCACCCATAGTCTTGATTTCGAAGAAAGATGGGACTTGGCGCATGTGTGTAGACTTCAGAGCTTTGAACAAGATAACAGTAAAGAATCAATACCCACTCCCAAGGATAGATGATTTTATTGATCAACTGAAAGAAGCAAATTTTTTCACTATGTTAGATTTACGAAGTGGATATCATCAAGTAAGAATTGCAGAAAGTGATATATGGAAGACTGCATTCAAAACCAAACAAGGATTCTTTGAGTGGTTGGTTATGTTGTTTGGTTTGTGTAATGCACCGACAAATTTCATGCGTGTTATGGATAATGTTTTACGTCCATTTATTGATGACTTTGTAATTGTGTATTTAGATGATATACTTATTTTCAGCAATACAAGAGAAGAACATGTCTTGCATGCGAAAAGGGTGCTTGATGTTTTGAAGAAAGAGAAATTAATCCTTAAGATGTCAAAGTGTGAATTCGGAAAGACTTCTCTGGTTTATTTGGGACACATTGTAGGAGGAGGCAAGTTGAGAATTGATCCTTATAAAGTGGAATCCATTGTGAATTGGCCCACTCCCAAAACAGTAACTGAGGTAAGAATTTTCTTAAGCGCAACTCAGTATTGGAGAAAGTTAATTGCTAAATTTTCTACCATAGCAGCTCCTATGCTTGTAGTGAAAAGTGTGAAGAAAGGATTCCAATGGGGAGGCAAACATTAGCAAGATTTTGAATATTTTAAAGACAAAATCAGTTCAGCTCCGGTCCTTGCATTACCGAATTTGAGACAGCTAATCGAGATACAAACGGATGCTAGTGATTATGCCATGGGTGCAATACTTTTGCAGCATGGTAAGCCTATCACTTTTCATTCCGAAACATTCAATGGTGCTGTAACTAATCATCCTACATATGACAAAGAGTTGTATGCATTGGTACAAAGCATCAAGAAGTGGAAACAATACTTGATGGGTAAAGAGATGATTATGCATACTAATCACCAACCATTATAGTACTTGTAGTCACAAAAAAAATTGCAGCGATCACGACATTTCAGGTGTATGGGATTTATTCAACAGTTTCAGTTGGTTATAAGGTACAAGAAAGGTATTTTCAATAAAGTTTTTGATACGCTTTCAAGGCCAATTATAAGTGCTTCTACTTTACTTAAAAATGATTCTATTGTACATGAGAGTTACATAGAACAATATGCACATGATGCTGATTTTCAAGATGTGTATGCTAGTTTGAGTGCAGGGAATCAAGTTGAGAAAAATGATTATCACATGCATAAAAATTTGCTGTTTCATTTGGGCAAGCTATGTATACCACAAGGAGAGAGGCTTAGTTTCATGAGAGAGGCTTATTCGTCTCTTATTGCTGGACACTTTGGGGTAAGCAAAACAATGGCACATTTACAGAGGTATTTCTATTGGCCTCGCATGATAGATAGTGTGTCACATTTTATAAGAGGTTGTTCTATGTGTGAAACAAGAAAGCTTGGCAATAGGAAGCTTGGGTTTTACACGCCACTACTGGTACCATCAAGGCCATGCGAGAGTGTCTCCATGGAATTTTTTGGAGGTCTACCTATGTCAAGAAAACAAAATGATTATATCTATGTAGTTGTGTATAGATCCAATAAAATGTGTATACTTATGTCTTGTAAGAAAACCATTACCGCTGAAAAAACTGCTAAACTTAATTTTCAACATGTATGGGTTCATTATGTATTGCCAACTTATATTGTTAGTGACAAGGATTCCAGGTTCGTTGGGAATTTTTGGTCCAATCTTTGGAGGATGATGGACACAAAGTTGAAAAAGAGTACTTATTTTGATCCGCAAACTGATGGCAAAACCGAGGTGGTGAACATCACCGTTGTGCATCTATTGAGAGAATATTTCAGCAAACATCCCAAGTTGTGGGATGAGAAACTGCATTACATTCAACATGCTTACAACTGGGCCAAGCACTCTTACAATCGGGCCAAGCACTCTTCTACAAATACTTCACCTTTTGAAGCCTGCTTTGGGTATTTGTCGAAATCGCCATTAGAATTCATATTTGAGAAGGATGTTGTAATTTATGGGCATAGTGATATTGATAAAGCTCGAAAATTCATTGAGAAAATTCAGATTATTCATCAACAAGTTCAAGAAAAACTTGAGAAGAGTAAAATAGAATACAAGGAGAGGCATGACAAACATAGAGTTGATCACAAGTTTCAAGAAGGAGATGAAGTATGGTTGCACATAAGCAAAGAAAGGATACAAGTAGAAGTTAAGAAGCTCAAGCCCATTCGCTCCATTCAAGATCATCAAACAAGTTAGTAATAATGCATTTTAACTTGACTTGCTTTCATATATGCAAATTTATTCAGTTGTCAATGTTGAAAATTTACGTTTGTATGAGCCTCCTTTGATTGATGATCAAGGGAGTGATGTTCAACTTCCATATATAGAATATTTTTGGCTAGAATTTCTGGATGAGCTCAAGGAGGATACCATCCTTGACAGGAGGACACACACTTATAAGAGGGGAAGTGTTGATTACCTTTGATTTGGGCTCAAGGGTAGTAAAGGTGGATGGAAGTTGAAAAGGTGAGAAAGTTGTTCCCTCATCTTCTGAACAGGTAATTAAAGTCATTTGGGGTCCAAAAGCTTCCCAATGGGGAGGTGTGATAAGGAGATCATGTATTTTTCTCGAAACTGAAAGTGCTCGAAACTATACTGAACCTGAATGACCAGGTAGATCTCGTCGTTGCAATTCTGGCGCCGTGAATGGTTCGAAAAACTGATGTCGTATGAGGAAGATATCACGTTCTAATAGTTTTCCTAAACAGCTAAAATTTTGTGACAAGAGTCACTGGGATGCCCAGTTAACATGCTGGTACAATCAACAAGGGTGGCATATTCTTGGAATATTATGTTTTCTTAAACCAGTCATTTTTTGCCAAGTGGCATTTTCTGGGCCGTTTAATGGTTTGTACGAATTTTTGAAGAGGACCGTTGGATGGGTGGCATGTGGCTAGACCAGAGGCTACCACGTGTCCCTTGGACCATTGTGAAAATTTTTATTTGGAGTCCGGGGGGTTTGACCCCGTGACCTTCATGGCGCTTGCGAAGACCCCGACCAACTCGCCTATCAAGTATTTCTTACACTATAGGTTTACTGCAACTTTTTATGTTGCAATGTTTTCAATGTTGGGGGGGGGGGGACCGCCGATGGTCCCAATTCACCAACGGCCCTAGGAGTGGTGGTCACATGTTACATATCGCACATCTACAACAAACCTTGAATCCGAGCAGCTACAACAAACCTTAACTTGCAATGGCTTAACATCATCACATGGCAAGGTTTTCGAGATATTAAATGTGACGGGTTCCATAACCCTTAACTGGTGGCAGATCAAGCTTAAGGCTTGTCACATGCACTTTTTCATTGTGGTTAAGTGCAACAGTTTCAGAACATTGAATATAATTTAGGTTCTGCTCCAAAACATGTGGAGTTTAAATATTTAAAACCGTGACTGTGGGGTTTAAGGGGGTCGGCATGTGGCCACCCCCACCCCTAACCATAATTTTGTATGCTAGTGGTTAGAACTGGCAGAGTATTTGGCGCGCTGCACTAATTTTGGAGTGTTGGATATTTTTTACTGTGGTTAAGTGCAGTCTCCACATTTAGTGGAGGATTTCTAGGGGATGTTGGGAAAAAGCCTAGCCAGGTCAATTTTCGACCAATTTGGGGAAAACAAGAGTCTATTTATACTAACTAGAGCATTCTGGAGCCACTGGTGCAGAGAAAACAACCATTAGAGGCTTGTAAACACACGCATTTGAAATTTTGAGCATAATGACAAAGAGGGGCATGCCATTGGTGTTGGAAATGTTGTCATTGATGGCAAAGGAGATGGAAAAGGAGGAGCACCTGAAACAACAACAAGGCAAAGAGAGAAGAAAAGTAGCAGAGAGGCAGAGGTAGCAGAGAGGTAGCATAGGCAGTAAAAGAGAGCAGCAGAGTTAGCAAAGAAGAAAAAATGTAGCAGAGGCAGCAAAGAGAAGAAGCAGGGCAGCAAAGAGAAGCGGCCCAGACATCAGGAAGAAGCAGAGACAGGACCATTTGAAGAAGAAAGGAGCAACATTAGACAAGAAACAGAGTAGTGAGGAAAAAATGCCACTGAGTTGAAAATCTGGCCATAACAAGGAGGTTGTGTAAAGAAATTTCAGTTGTGTAGGTAAAAGGATTTGTTTCAATATGACATGGATAGTGTGGACCTAGATTCTATGAGAAAGAGCTTTGATTTCAGTGAGAAACTGTATGGCTCTTTAGCAGATGTTGTGGTGTGAAATTCCCTGTACACAGATCACATATGTGAGTCGATCAGGGTTTATAAACAGTTCTTGAATAAACCCTGTGGCAAGGGTTTGAAATTAAAGATTCGGTGTAGAAATTGAAGGAATTTATGGTTGCGGAGACATGATGGTTTTGAATGTAGCAAAGAATATAGTTGCAATGGACCGTAGTACAGTGATTAGTTTGGGGAATAAAGAACTTGAATGTGCAGTTAGAAGCGGAACTGTGACAGGGTAGAACCCCGAACATGCAATGGAAGGTCGATATTTTATATATCACAGTAGAATTGAAGATAGAATGGCATGGTGTTGCGTCGAGGTTGGAAGGCAGCAACCGGTGTAAAGAATTCGTGTTAAAAGACTCAAATGAAATTGTGAACAAAGCGTTAATCTTAGCGATGGAAATGTAATGAAAAGAAAAACATTGAAGCAGAGTTATAAGAACCAGAACCCTGAGTCAAGAACAGAACCGTGAGGAATAGTGGAGGCGGTTTCGGTGGAAGAAACAAGCACTATCACACTGCCCTTGAGTGGTAAGCAGATTTCACCTTTTTGAAAGCGATATAAGTCTCTATTTGATGCGTGGAAAAAGGTGGTTTATAAAAACCATTCTTATCGCGCGTTTTTGAGAAGTTAAGGTTCGTGCAGTTTGGTTGCACGATATTGTGCATCATCCATCGGATGGGTGTCAAATCGAGGGTTGGAACGCGATAACAGATCCACCATTGGATCGTGACTGAAGTTGCACAGAGGTATGTTAAATACTGGGGCCTGCTTTATTTCATGGTTATCGTTGAGGTTTAAACCTTGGCCGATGCTTTGTTATAATGTTCTTAAAATTTTACGGAGGATGTAATTATGTTTATATATCAAAGTCGATATGAGATATCACAAGGGTGCGTGTATAGGAAATTGCATATGAGACTTTGATGGGCCCGAGTGCTATATCAAGTCGGGGTTCGATGTATTTTGTAATTTTGATATATATATTATGTCAGATGTTTTCCGAACCTTATAGGAAAAGAATTTGTGTGCGGAGGCGCATTACAGTTACAGAAAAGGTATGTATTGAAATATTGAGTGTTGTCCGATACCTCCATATGATTAGAGTTAGCATATTAACATGAATTTTTTAATATGGGGGTTTGCCTTATATTGTTTTTATAACCATTAAATGAAGTCATCTCCAGCCGGAGTTATGGACTGAAGGGTAACGAGGTATGTGTGAATTGTGGTGGACCCACTATGTTATAAGACGTGGTTGAATATTTTGAGTTCTAGAGATTTGATTTGAGTGTGGGACCCGATATATGTTCGTAAAATTGCTTGTTTAATGACCAATATCAGTGCTTAACCTTGGGGTTCGTTGATTTGCGGGCGTGTTAGATATATGCACTGATTATTGTTATATTGTGTTGTGACAAAGTTGAACCTTATAGGAAAAGGAATGTGTGCTGAACACAAATTAAGGATTGGGTCTTTGAATATTAGAGTCATATTAAGGATTCAATGTATGCTAATGAGTGCATATGGATATTTTCCAATATGAATGGTTAAGTGTGGTCTGTATACCCATGTGTTGGTAGAAGGGTTTAATATAATCGATTCACATTTCATAAAGAGGGCTTGGAATATAGTTGCACAACTATAAAGTAAGGATAAGTGCGTGGTCGAGTGTTATCTCATGAACTTCGAGTTATAATATATGCATTTGTGGATTGCACTATTATTCTGAAGTGAAATAAAACGTTTTCTGGGTTTATTAGGAAAGCATATTATATGCTTTATGGGTTTTATAACCTTGATTATAAGAAGCCTCCGCATTTATTTAATTTTCCAGCAGATAATAAGAAGAAGCTGCATTTTTATATACAATGAGACTTTGAGATTTATTTGGGACTAAAATGGTAAAGCAGTTATATATATACAGGAGATTCAGAATTGCAGTGAACAGGTGAATATGCACAGAAATGAAAATGTGGGTTTGACAGGTGTACAAGCACAGAAAACAAGAGAATTTGCAGAACTGAAAAAGATAGTGAAAAGAGTATGCAGAACAGTTACATGACAGCTGCAGATACACAATTGTAGTGAACAACAGAGGTATGCATAACAGTTACCTGATAGCAGCAGAAAAGACAAAACCAGCAAGCCAAGTGCTAGAAGGAAGACTGAGTGAAATTGATATATGTAACTAAAAAAGTGAATGTAAATGTTTTAATTGATTTTATATTGTTTGTGGTGCATTGGCAAGCCTTCGGTAGGAAAATAAAACTCCACTGTAAAACTGAAATTTGTATAAATTTGTATATTCTTCTAAATGAGCTGGAAAAAAAGAAATGAGAAGGCAGTAGGCAAAGAGTCATGGCTATTCACTTCGAATTCCTGTAGAATGCAAATAGCCATATTTTTTTTTTGTATATAACAGGTAATATCCATGTGGAGAAGGTGACGAAAACAGAGAGAGAGAAGAAGAGAGTGTGCAGCAGAATTGAAGAGAATTGAAGATTGTCAAAAAGCTGTAGAATGGAAGAAAGTAGAAGAATATAAGAAAGTTGAAAGAGGTTAGAGATTGCAGAAATGATGCAGATAGGTTAGAAAATGTAGAAATGAAGCAGCGAGGAAGAGAAGAAGGAGGAGCTGATAGAGAATCTGAGAAGATGTAGAGATGACACAAGGCAAATATGAGGACTGATGGAAAGAAAAAGAGAAGGAACAGAATAGAGTTTATATTTAAGGTAAATCAACAAGTGTTTTCTTTTGAAAGAGTAAGGAAGTTGGAGCTTCCCTATGAAGTTGTAGCTTGATAGATGTCAGTTGTAGTTGACTAAGGTTGGAGCCTCCTGTAGGTTGTAGCCTGCAGAAAATAGATGGGAGTTGGTGCTTCCACATCAAGTTGTAGCTTGATAAATGTCAGTTTTAGCTGACTGAGGTTGGAGCCTCCTGTAGGTTGGTGCCTGTAGAAAATTGATGGGAGTTAGAGCTTCCTTGCAAGTTGTAGCTTGCAGAATTGAGGTAGGAGCCTCCTATAGGTTGGTGCCTACAAAAAATCAGTGGTGAGAGGGAGTTGGAGCTTGCCTTTGCATCACAACAATAATAAGATGTGGTTTTCTCCCTTTATGGGTTTCCACTTATATTTGGTGTCTCTATGCATGATGTTTATGTGTTGATATGGTTTATCTAATCTGCTTAATACTTGTTGCTCTCATATTAAGTTTGCTGTTACATTATCTTAACACTTGATGCTCACATTCTAAGATTACTCACATATTAAGTTGAACATGAAATGAAGGTGTAAAGAAGTTTTAATGGAAAATTTTTAAAAGTCCATGAATGTGTTAAACTGATTCACCCCCCCTCTCAGTTTAACTAAGGGTTCAACAATTTGGAGCTGGACCAACAAATGTAGCCCAGGAGGGGTGAACTTCTTCATCATGCCTACTGTGTAAAAATTATGTGTGATGTTTTTTTCTTTGTTATACATTGCTTTTCAGTGTTATTTAGGCTTAATTTCATGCTTAAAACTCACAAATTCATATATGTTTCATGGTCAAAATACTCATTCCTTAAGCAAACAAATGAAGACAAATTGTACATGTTTTTGTTACTAAAAGGACACTTAGCACAACAAACTAATACAGTCCTTTCTGATGACATACCCATTTCCTGTTGTAGTCAACAAGTAGTCCCGACCCAGAAAAAGGAAACACCCACCCTTCATAACTCCACCCTTCCCAATTATTACAATTAACATGTCTTCTCTCATCCCATTTGCGGGTCAGACCCCATAGTTCCTTCACCCTCCTTGTAGAGACAGGGTAATTCATTCGATTTACTCTGGGCATGTTAAGGTGTAAATATAAGGCCTATCGACTAGCAAGACTCTAGATAGAGGGCTATCTTCCCAGTCCAACTCAACCCACCCAAACCTATGCCTCTGAATGTAATGAATCTCACCCTGGTGCATGTAGAGAGGATGACTAGAAATCCCGAGGATAAGAGACCACGGGATAATACTGACCACACATGAATTGATTTTCCTATTAATCTATGACCCTCCTTTACCAGATGACTACCTGTGCAATGTCGGCCACATAACCTCATACTCCCAAGACTTCCAAAAAAACTAGCCACGGATTCCTTGAATCGAGAATAACATGTCAAGGAAGGTGGGAAAGGAACTATTAACATACCATAGAATCACCACACCCGAACGCTGAGAAGGGGTTGGAGCTCTGTAATCACACTTGTGTGAAACTTTTCCTTCATAACATAACCTCCACACCATCCATTGCAAAGTTTTTGACAAGTTTTGAATGTCTTTGTCCTTACACCTATCCTCCTCTTGCATGTTGAAGGAAACCATGCCACCATTTCCACTAATGCGGAGGGTGGTGGGATTTATTACTGAGGCCTCAATCATAATTTCTGGTGGGAGAGTTGACCTGCCAATCCGCACCCCTATTGGGGGTCTGGTTCTGGAGTCTATAGTTGATCCCCGCTACCTTCCTTTTCTTTCTCCATAATTACTTGTATCGGTTCTAGGCATTAATCCAATGGGTTGGGAGGCCAGATTGTCTCTAGGGGATCATTTTTGTGGGCACATGCCCAGTTTTCTTAGAATTTTATGGCTCTATTTTATTCCCTCTTCACATGTGTGATCATGACATATTCAAAATTATGAATGATGTCCCCCAATTCTTGTACATGTCTAGTAGTTCTCTAATTGTGGCTGAGCTTGTCCCACTTATTTCCTTGATTTATGTTTTGAGGGTGTTTGCTACTAGTTGAGAATCTCCTTCAATTACTATCTTTCTGAAGCCAAGCCTAGATGCAAAGAGTAGACCTTGATAGGCTCCAACGAATTCCACTTCATTGTCACTCACATATCCACAAGAGTCTACATAGATAAAGCATGTTAGGTTTCTGTGGTCACATAATATCCCTCCAACCATATCTCTCCTCGGTTGCCTTTTGATGCTCCATCAATGTTTAGTTTAATGAATCCTTCAGGTGGCGATTTGAAGGTCTGGGAAATGTATAATCTGTTTTAGATTGATTTCCATGAGGACGGGGCTATCATAGTCGAAGCCAATTGAAGGTGTTGAAGGATACTTTCCTCATGGGGTGCGACTTGCCAGTCATCGGGCACCCACTTCTTTGATAGGATGGTTTCCTGTATATTTTTCTTAATTCCCTCCCATACTACCTCTTGGTCCAGGCTTGTATTCTTGAAAATCCGGTTTCTCTCCTTCCAGATGGCCCAGAGGGTGAATCCCAAAGAAAATGCCTAGGCCCGGTTGAGGACTGGGAAAGAGAATAGGCATTGTCTCCAGATTAGGATGGATTCTTGTATACTCTGAGTGTCCTGATCCATCCTACCGAAGAGGTCTTCTAATTGTCTCCATTTTACAGTGGCATACTGAAAGGAATTAAGGAGATGATCCAAATTTTCAGAATAATTCCCGTAAAGAATGCAGATTGAGGGTCGATAGAAGCCTCTTTTTATCTATTGGTCGCATGTGAGGATTCTTCCCGAGCAAACCAACCAGTGGAAACAGGCCACTTTCGGAAACCACCTTCATCCCCAAATTTTATTCCAGATTAGATGTTTGTGCCCCTAAGCCCATCCTAATTTCAATATATACGCTTCCTTGATGGTGAATTAACCCTTCGTTGTATAGCCCCATCTCAGAATATCCATTCAGAAACGTGATCCTTCAGGAATACAACTCTTTTTTCAATTGTTGCCATTGATCCAACTCTGGATTGTTTGGCTAGTTTGTCTTGTCTTTCCATCTTCTCGACTTGTTGTTTATTGCCTCCACTTTCCAATAATTCTTTATTATTTGATAGTTTCTGTTCATTTCATATGTGAACCAATCGCTCAACTCTTGTCTAGGGAAAAACTTTCCTCTTGGTAGCCAGTAGTCTTACCAGAATAAAGTTTTTTGTCTATTTACTACTTCCCAGAAGAAGTGTTGGTGTATAATATCTCTGTTCTAGGCAGCAAGCTTCTAGATTGTTGATCCTTTTGGAGGATCCTGATACCTTAGGATGTCTTCTATGCATATGGGCATGGCATATTTACGTGTCCATATTTTTTTCCACAATCCCACTCCTCCCTATATCTATATCCACCATAGTTTGGCCCCCATTACTTGATTAAGAATGAGGGTGTCACAGAGGCCTAAACACCCTTCCAACTTGGGTTTAATGAAGTTCTAACATGAGACCAAAGCCCATTTCTTCAGCTGTTGGGCACCTTCCTTGAGGAATTTTATAAATATCTCCTCCATCTTGGTGCAAATAGTTTTGGGGATGGCCATTCCTGAAAGATTATAAATGGGTATTGATTAAAGAAAAAAATTTGAGGAGAATAGTGCGGCTCACTAAGTTGAGGGATCTAAAGGTCCAGTTTTTGAGCTTGTTCAGGATTTTTTGCTATTGGTTCCAACAAGATACTCTGAGGGAATTCACGGATAGGGGAATTACCAAATATTTGTTGGGGAGAGAGCTAAGCCCAAAGCCCAACACCCTAGCCAGAAAGGTTTGGATATTCTTTGGCATATTAAAGAATAATATCTAGGATTTATCCTTATTGATCAGGGTCCCAAAGGCTTCCATGAAGACATGAAGAATTTATTTGATGGATCAACCTTCCTTCAAAGAGACATGGAAAAAGGGAATTATGTCATCTACGAATTGCAGATGAGTGAGGGGGTGATAATTTCCCCAAAGTATGAGGCCCCAAATATTCAAGTTACGAGCTTCATTCTTCATAAGTATGCCCAGACCTTCTGTGACTAGAATAAAGAGGAATGGAAATAAGGGGTTGCCTTATCTAAGACCACGGGTGGGGTTAATAGTTCTAGAAAGGGAGCCATTGAGGAAGATAGACTAGACATGGGAGGATGCCATTTCTAGGATACAACGAATCCATATTTGATCAAACCCATAGGCCTGGAGGATGTTAGTAAGGAAAGCCAGTTAATTCGGTTGTAGGCTTTAGAGATGTCAAGCTTGATCATCATCCCTGGGACTTTGAGTTGTTTAAGGGAATGGATAGCCTCTTAGGAGGTGATAAATTCATCCAAGACTTGTCGGCCTTCGACAAACCTAGTTTGTTTAGGCAAAATAAAAGAGGGGGGCATGGGCTTGAGACGTTTTACAATGATAGTGGCTATGATATTGTAAATAACATTACACAAATATATCAGTTTAAACCCTTGGGGATCCCTAGATGTAGCCGATTTAGGGATCAAAGTTATGAAATTAGGGTTTAAGCTCGGGAATACCTTTTGGTTATGATGGGACTCCTCAACCACTTCCAGAACATCCTTACTGATAAAGTTCCATGCCACATGGAAGAATTCCACCATAAATCCATCTGGTCCTAGGGATTTGTTCTTCACCATACCTTTCACTACCTCTTCAACTTCCTCTAGCATGACCACCTGCACGAGGCGTTAGTTTTGATTTCTAGAGATGACGTGAGGGATGTTCTGAGTGATTGTTTGGATTGCCTCAGATCGGTTCTGAGCAGATTCCGTGAGAAGAGAGTGGAAGTGGTCAACCACTAGGTCCTCCATTTCATCATGATGGACTACTCTATTTCTAGCCTCATATTTCAAGTAAAATATTTGGTTATGCTGGCAATGGTGAACCATTGCTTTATGGAAGAAGCGAGTGTTCCTTTCTCCCCAAGTAACCAGTTAACTTTGTATTTCTACTTCCATAGTATATCTTCCTATTTCCTGTGTTATTTTAGTTGAGTAATGAGTCACCCATCCTCTTCCATTAATTATCCTTTCCTACCTTCCTTGATGATCATTTGTTGGATGTTTTCCATATTTCTTGTTATTTGATGTTGGTCTTTCATGATATGCCTGAATTCCTCTTGGTTCAATTTCTTAACTTGATGCTTAATTTTTGCATATGGTTTCTGCCTAATGTCTCAACGACCTTCCACCATTCCTCTATTTTCCCAACCAACTTGGGGTCTCAGAGCCAGAAAGATTTGAATCTAAATGGTCGATTTTTTAGGCTAGTTTTGAGATCAATCTCCAATGACATTAGCTAGTGGTCAGAGTCCATACTTGGGAGGATGGATTCTTCCAAGAATAGGCCATGGGACATGACCTACTTCGAGGTTATAAAATAGTCCAATCGAGACACAATCTAATGATATCCTCCTCCTTGATTGTTCCAGGTGTATTTTTCATTATTGGTTTGCAGGTCCACCAGTTTTATCTTTGATATTACATCTATGAACATATCCGTATCTGAGTCAAGGTGAAAAATTCCTCCTTTCTTTTCCTCCATATAAGTTATCATATTGAAATCTCCCCACACTATCCATAAGTCCTTCGAGCACTCTCTTCGCAAGTTGGCTAGGTTCTAAAGGAAGGCCCCTTTTTCTCCCAGAGTATGTGACCCATACACTCCAGTGAGCAGGGCCCAGTTTCTGGATCCAATGTGGCAAAAGTGCCCCATCAGAATTCGGGTTCTTCTTACCCAATCTTCAAAAAATATTTTAACCAGGTTCAAAAGTATGGATAATCCTCCAACACTACCTCTGGCATCCTGTGCTATTACTTCGTATTGTAGCTTGGAGGTTTTTATAATCTCCTTTAGTTTGGCTTCTAGGATCTTTGTTTCCTGAATAATCATGATATTGGGCTTATGTTTCCTAAGGCGTTCATTCATAGCTTTTTTTGCCTTTTCTATTATGCCCATGAATATTACAGGATATGATAATCATTTAAATATTTGTTGAGTTGTTGGAAGACTGCAGAGAGCGACACTACCTTTCTAAAGTTAACCAAAAATTCTCCTATCACCTGAATGGTAACACTGAGATTATTTCTACCTCTTTTCTTGCTTCCTTTCTTCGGAGGGTCGTGGTATCCTCCCTTGCTCTTTTGAGATCCCAGTTGTTCTGGTTGTTCTATTCCAATGTTCCCCTGTATGGATTTATATTGTTTAAATCTCTCTTTGTATAGCTACTTCTGGGCTTCTGGAATGAAACGTTCATCCAAATGTCTACATTCATTCACTATTATGCGTAGTACTTGCTCTTCATTTCTTATTTCCTCTATTTGGCTATCGATTTCCATGTTTGTTTAGTATAATAGTTGCTCTGGGATTTCTTTATATGTTATTTCTTCTTCTTCCTTTATTTTGCCTGCTGTCCCTTCCTTTTTTTTTGCGGCTTGGTTTTCCTTGTCTTGTTCTTCCCCATCTCTTCTAGCTCCTCTTCCTCTTACAAAATCTCAAATCTATTGTGTCTTTGATTTCCTTTTCCTGTATTCGATTGGGTTGGGGTTGGGGTTTGGTTATTCTATGTGAACTTCTTCCTCCTCTGCACCTCCTAGAATACATCCTTCCCTTCCCGTTGTTTCCTCTGGTTATTATCTTTCACCATCTCCTTTTTCTCTATTTCATTCAACGGGCATTCTCAAAACATGTGGCCATGTTCGTGGAATCTATGAAACTTGAAGGGAATGTGCTCATAATCAATGGTTTTTTTCCATACCTTGTTATGGTATTCTAGTTTGATGGTTGCTGGTAGGGGCTTCGTTATATTCATGTAGACACAGATTCTTTCATATTATTTGTATCTTCCTCTTCTTGTGGAGCATAAAACCTTGACAAAGGTTCCTAAACTATTAACAATGCCCTCCAAGATGTTAGGGTCGTAGAAATCCACCGAGAGGCCAAAGAGGCGTACCCAGACTAGGGCAGGCAAGAATTTTTCTCAATCTAGGTTGTAGCATTCTTCCCAGTGCCACATGAACATGCCTCCATTGTTGAATATGTAAGGACCATCATCGAATACATTTTCCTTATATTATAGGTTAGCGAAGATAGTAGCAAAAAAACCCTTGGCTCTGAATCTCAGCTCCACATTCCCTTTCGGTTACCATTTTTTATGAATCCATCTAACTAGATCTTGTTTCATCCGCCAGCCACCTATGAACTTGCATATTACTGCATTGTCCTTCATATACATCCAGTACTCTTCTAGTTTGTTCCCGAGGATAACAAAGAGAGGTTTCTTTGAGGCTCTTGGCAAACATTGTCCTCGCATGCGGCTCTGACAATGTGCCCCCAAGACCATAGGGCCTTTTCTGTGACTCGCTTGCATGTTGGGTGTCTACGCTCCCTGCCCACTTGATTCTCCACTTACCACATTACGAAAGGAGGGTATATTCCCCCCCCAATGGCTTTACTCATCCCTTTCATCAACGCTGTAGTGTGTGACTAAACCAGCGCAGAGGCTGAGGCGAGCTGCCTCAGGTATGCTATAGACTATCAGAAATCATTATGCCCTGTCAAAACCTAGTAGAGCTCCTAGGTAAAGCTTGTCAAAATGATGAAAAATCTTCTTTCCCTTCAAATTTTTAATTGAATCATTTGAATTAATTGTTTGAATGGTGTGTTAGTAACTATACATGCAAAGGGTGGATTCAATCACAATGTTCTCTTATTTAATCACATTTGTCTACACTCACTCAAAGCTAGTGGAGATAGGTTTTGACACATGCGTGCACGAAAACCCCATAAGAAAATTTTGAGATCCATATAGGCTTTCCATGGATAATTTTAAAAATATTTAATTATTGTAAGTTTTTGAGTTATTTTAAGAAATAATGTATCTCCTATATATATCGTTATTCCATCAACTATGAGTTATTATTTTCAAATTTTCTTGTATTTTCCATCATAGGAAATGGGACAGTTGTTTTCCTTTGATATTTATATCATCCCAAAATAATATGTTTACCGAAAAACACTTATTTCATCTATTATTCCTTTTGTTGCATTACCATTCCATTATGGATTTCATATCTAATGTGAGAAATTTCCTAGCATCTCAACAATGTTTTGCACCTTAATATTTTCTAATTGCATGAACATCGCCTTAATTAACATTCGTATGAAGAAGTTACGACTTTTGGATGTTGAATTATCATATTGACCATTTGTGCTTTTGAGTGAATTTGTGTCAACTTCTATTACTCACATATATTGATCTATTCACATGTGGAATTTTAAGAAAAGTCTACGAGGTAAAATAACAATAATTTTATGTTGAGGCATGCAGAATATGTAACCTTAACCCTTAGAGATGGATATGAATACATAGTTTAATGTTATACTACTAGGGTAGGATGGGGTTCCATTTTTATTATATTGTTTATTGTTCCATAGCAAAATAGAGCTTTAGGAGTGGGATATTGATGTAGAACACTTGAAGAGGAAAATATTGGTGTAGTCATACATGCTACATTTGTCAATGGAAACTCCATAATGAGTGAACTTACTTTGTAATTTAATTTCATAGATGAGAATAAAATATAAGGGTAGAGGCCTCATATTCTAGTTGAATGTTGCTAGGGTACATCTTGTGTTCATTGTGTGGATAGTATAATATTTGATAATATTCTCCATTTTAGCTTTATTTTATTTCAGTATTTTGTATGCTAATATATATATATATATATATATATACCAAATATAAATATAAATATAAAGTAAAACACTACATAATAAGGGATTGGATACATTGTAAGATCTATTGCGACTAATTGTTCCAATGGAATATCCACGATAGTTTACAAAATATGTTGGTATCAATTTCAAAGCATCTTTCTTCGGGTTTTTAGATATTTTCAAAGTTGGAAGCACAATTCATTGACATCTCTCATGAAATTACCATCCTCATGGTGGCTCTAGAGAACAATCTTGTACCAATAAAAAATTTTGGTTGCTCTACCTCAAAATATGGTTCATATAGGAAATTTGCGGATAACGAAGACAAACATAAAGGATCTAAAAAGGGAGCTAGAAAAAGAGATGAAATTTTAGATCCATAATTTCTTCCGAATATCTATTTAAAGTGGAAGTGAAATTGAACATCAAACCCTACCAAGTTGAGATTAATGTTGTTAAGTTGAACAAATAGTTGTAAGATTTAGAAGTTTATTTCAGTGTTTATATCATAAGAGAATAGAAATAAAAATCATTTTGTTGCTAAATTTAGTGGGCCATGGACAATATATGTTGGAAGTTCACACAAATATACTTAGGTTAGATGGTGACCCCACAATAAGAAAAGGATAAGAAAACAGTAGCCACTACACAATAGTTCAAGGAGACAAATAACCCTATAGCCGTTGTAATGTTGATGTTTATAATAAGGATGAGTGTAGGGAGATACACCTAGAGTTGAATTTAAAAAACTACAAGAAGGATACCAAGAAGAAGAACATGCTAACGAGGATGCATGCAACTAGATAGAGAGAAACTTAGCTATAGATGAAAATATTTCCTATAGTACAATGAAAAAACAAAGAGAATTTTAAAAATCCATACTTACGTTGAAGTGTATAAACTTTTGTGAATCTTATTAATATTAGATTTCAAAAATAAAATGTTTGAAGATATTTTTATAAAATATTCAAATTTCTATCGATTTTATATAGTTCCTATAAAATTTTGGGGATTTAAAAAAATATAAATTGGAGAACCTTTTTGAGAAAAATATGCAAAAAAATAGTCAATGGGAAAAATTTATCCCATAAATGTTTTGTCGACGTAGGAGGTGAATTCACTTAGACTCTATCCAAAGAAAACCTCCATCCCAAGTGAAGAGATGAGATTACTAAACTCTTCCATATTAAGGTCTAATCAAGAAGAAAATGTGGATAAAGAACAATTGTATGACTATTTATTTCATTTGAAAAACAAAGGGGCACTTCTTCACATGGGTTCACCTTCAATTTATAGTGTTTCTTGGGAGTTGATGGAAAATACCTTCAATTTACCTTTATGAATAAATTATGACCTTATTGCAATTATTTTGATGACTATGAAAAATTAGTAAATGCTAAAGGTTGGATTTGTAAAGATACCTTCCACCTCTCATTCTTCATATAGATTTCATTTTTTTTCCTTCTTATTTTTGTTTCAAGGTTTGAAATTTTTTCCTTATCCTTCCTATTGTAGTATAAATGTCATTATTAAAATTATATATTTTTATTCATATTTTAAATTTTTTAGTGAAAATGTATTCTTTTAAAATTAATTACAAATTATTATTATTATTTCCTTTTTATAAAGAAATAAAATATAACATAATAATGGAAGGTAACAATCACAAAAGCAAGGGAAAGAGAAGACTTGGCAATGGCAGAATTTAGGGTTTTCCAATGTGGAGTCTCAAACATTGTCGCCATCAACCAAGAATCTGTCACAAGTGATGCAGGAGCTATTTTGGAAGGATAAGTTGAGTTAGAGTTTTCTCGTGGTGACAAGAGGTTTTTGTTGTCGACGATGGTTTCCTCGTAGTCAAGAGGGTAGACTGTAATATGGCATTGTGGCAGTTAACAATGTCTCAGATCATAGAATAAATGATCATTGTGGATTTGTGGATGGATTATTTTGAAATTTCCCTACCATGGCGGTTTGGTTCTTACGGTCTAGAAATACAAAAGAGTAGTAACCATCATCACTAAATTAGATCTTTTCAATTCACAACCCATATCACTTAGAGCAGAGGGACATCTTGGAGAAAATAGCTCTACGATATGGGATTTCTGATGCCCAGAACAATGAGGGGGAAGGAAAAATGATAGCCAATATGGGTTGGAAGTTGATATCTTTGATCCAGAATCATATGATCAATTTTCCATGCCAAATCTAAACCTGGAGGATCTGAAGCACCTAGATCAGGCCAAAAGACAAACAAAAACAAAATAATTCCAGACCTTCCTTCAAAATTTGAAGGGGAAGATTTTTATTCTCTATACTCTAAAATAATTGCTTGAATCAATTGGAAAACATAAATCACAAAATTTAGAACAATTTGGAAATATCCTTAGTTTTACAAAGTTTTATATTTGAGGGGGAATTTTTGCAAGATGCCTTTACAATGAAAGATTATAGCATTGAAAGGAACTCAACCATAATATTAAATCTAAGACTACATGGAGCTTCAAGGTAGAATTAAAGGGAACACTCACACAATGTCACTGTATTTGATCAGATCCAAAATCTTCAAGGACCTTACATAGTTGAGCAAATAGATAAGGTATCAACTATGGACATAAAAACCTCAGAGGTAAAATAATATTTTTTTGATTTATAAACTAAGGAAGTAATATGCAAGTTCAATGATTTCTGGCTGAGACCTGAAGGATTATATTAGTGAGTGTTTTATACAGCAAACTGTGATCTCTACTTATGCTCTAAGGATTTTTTCATAGTTCAATTTAACACACAACAAGATATGGAAAATGTTGTAAATTGAGGGTTATTGTTGTTATCATTCTATAATTTTAAGATTGGCAAGAATAATCATAAAATGAAAACATCAAACCACTTTGGAGCCTAGGATCTAGCCCTCCTAGACTCAGAGAGGGATCTCTCTGTAAGATTTAGATTTGTTTACAACATTTTATGATATTAGGCTAGTTAAACTGATTGTGAAGGTTGTTTTTGATTGATAGTTTTGGTTTGATTAAGGGATCTCTTTAAACTATTTCCATTGGGCTATGGAGTCAAAACAGGCTGGGTGGTTGCATCAATTTTTCCAGAGCAATTGCAAGGGAAGCTAACTGTATCTACTGGATCTTTATAACAGAGTGAATTATGGAATAAAGAAAAGTGATTTCAGTAGTGGTTTAAAATCAATTAAGTATTCTTAAACTGGACCTCAGAAGAGAAACACTTATATTGTAAACACAACCATAGTTAAGGCGCTCTATGCAGCAAATATCAATCTTCATATTTCTGTTTTACAATTAGAATTTAAATGATACGTTGAGAGAGATAATAGCGGAAAACATTAAACATAGTAAAGGAAAGACATCACCAGGAAAATACAACACAAGAATCTTGCAAAATGGTCTTTTATTATTGATGCTCCAGCTCCAAAATTACAATGCTCCAGCAGAAAAATCTTACAATCTAGGGTCCAACCCCTAATACTGAATATAAATGCAGTATTTAAACTAATTCCTAGTGATTTCCGTATCAACATAGGCAATATTCTATTTATTACAAAGATAACTGAAAATTGACAAATGTGACCACCACATGGACATGTTAGAATTTATGTGACAAGTGGCTGTAATCTCCATAAAGTCGTTATTGTGTGCTGTAGTCTATTGTTGTGCTGGCAGATCTGAGGCTAATATGTTGAACTGATACACTGGTCTGTGGAATTAATTTTTGAGCTAAGATGGATGTTCCACTGATGTGTTGAGATGTCACCCTTTATGGTAGTCACATAACTTCTCTCATTCATGTGGATTCGAAATATTGATTCTAATTAACTTCCTGTAGATTTCATCAATCTTTGTGTATTTCATGAATGTTGGCCTCAACTAGAAAATATGCTTGATCTCATGTTGAATATACAAATCATTGTCCATGGCCTTTAAGAAGGCTCTTCTAGTCATTGAACCTTTGATTCCATCAAATTTTCTAGTATCTTTGGCAATCTCCTTCAATTTCTTGACATAATATGATTTGTGCATGAGCTTGTCATTGATCACAAAAAGATAAGGAGGTCCTCTTTTTATCAGTGGTTCAATTCTATTGAAGAACCTCCTGACACCAACTTGTAGTTGATGACACTTTTCCTTTACCTGTGTAACCAAGCTCTTTTTTTTCAATACCTTCTTGAGTTCCAAGATGGTTGTTGTCTTGTCGTCCACTCCTAGTGGTTCCAATTCAAAAATGCTTTTCAAGAATTTAATTATATTGTTTGCAGTTTCACGAATGCCTATCAGCTCTCTGTTTTCCTTTTCTATGGAAACACTTACTAATCAAAATAGATCTCTCCGTTAAAAAATTATTTGGATGGAGGGCCATATCTCATTCATTGACTCAATAATACTAGTCCAAATAATTTCCTTGGCCTGGACAATTTTCTGTCCAATAGTAGTTTCACTCTCTGCCTTGATCAATTTCTCAATCTATTTTTGAGCTCTCTGTATTTCAATCTCATGGGAATTGTCTGACCTTTTCTGAAAATCCTTCAAAGTACTGATCTCTGCTTCTAGCTTTTTAATTTCTACTGTTTGGAGGGTCATGTTTTCCATGGCTGGGCTAACTACTTTGCACCACCCCATGTACCTGTGGTTGATGGTGTTTCTATAGGAATGGATGCAATTGGGACAACCTCTAATGGGATAATGGCCATTTCTGATTTCTCCTTTTCTTTCACTAGTTTTTCCATCTCTATCTCCATTTTTTTTAACTGTGCAAATTGCTCCATGATCAATTTCATCATCTCAGCCTTTTTTGCTTCATTTTCTTCAGTGTATTTTGTCAAGGGGTCTTTAGTTGCTGAGATTTTGAGATATTTCCTCAAGGATGCTATATCAACATTCTTTTTCTTCAATATTTCTTCTACAACCTCCACATTGCTTGGGTCATACCCAAACTTTACTACTAAATTGTCAAATGATTTGATTATGGTGTCTTTGGCTAGATAATATATATTCTCCATATTTAGCTGATATTGAAAGTTAGATAAAGATACATGCAGTTTGGATAAGCTCATGACAATGCTGGTCGAAGTGGAGGAAATCATTTCTCTACTTTTCTTGTGCATCTCCATCTGATCTATTGGATCGATATCTTTTACATCAAACTCAAATGAATTATGTTTTTAGTCTGTAGGTGTTTTGGGATGAGAGATCTGTGCTTGTAAGAAGGCCATTCTAATTTTCCCTTTCTCCAAATCAAAGGCTGATAAAAGCCTACTCTATGTGATGCTTTTCTATTTCTAGAACTCATTGTAGGTACTAGTTTTGAGAATTTCATTCTTCCTCTTAATCTCTTTGAATGTATCAAATATGTCTTCCTTCTTCCCCCCTATAGGAGGAGTGGATGTGGGATTTTGTAGGTTCTGCTACTAAAAAGGAATGGTGGCTAATGATGTGGAGAAAATGGTTTGGCCACCTGCTGGAGATGAACTTGGAGATTCCCTGATGGTGATGACTATCTGTTGTTCCTTTTCAGTTCTCTGGTCAATGTGCATGCAGACTCTCACTCTTTTTCTATATTTCATTTTAAATTATTTGGTTGATGTATCAGTCTATATATCAGACTGATCATCTTTTTTCCTCTTCCCTGCTATTTCTTTCTTTGTTTCTTTTTCCTTGTCTTTTGTGTCTCTTGTAGTCTTCTTTTTGAGTGGAGTGGGGGTTTGAATTCTTGAGTTGGAGATCACCTATTCTTCGTCTTCTTGCGGTGTTTGCTGCCCACTCTACTTGATTAATATATTTTTCTATCTCAAGCGTGTGTGTGTATATGTATGGGGTTGAATTTTTCTCCACCCTTTTCTTGGAGATGATCCCCAATGGGTCATAAGACCAAGTGAAATTGTGACTAAATTTCATCTACTTCAATAGCTTATCGGCCTCCTCCCCTGTTGCTCTATTATTACAAATAAAATGGCCAATTTGGGACTTGATCCTAAATTGGGATTTCTTCTTGGCAGAGACAAAGTGGAATTCATCTACATTGATAATTTTTGCTATGTATTACAAGGCAAAGATCCTCATGCAGAGGAAGTTTGGCAGCTTGTAGGGGGATAAATCACATCCATATATTCTTATCGCAGTATAGTTTTGGTACAAGTACGAATATCCTGTTCTCACGTGATCTTTCAACTGCATAATATTCTTGATTTCCTCATTCACCCTTGGCTCTATTGTATTGGTGAGTATATTCATTGCTGCATGTAAAAATGAATAAACAAAACTCTTATATGTATAATTCTTCTGCTCCTTCATTAGAAAAGTGGTCCAAAAGATGACTGATTGAGGCTGAGAGTCATCATTAAGCTTTGTCATCTCAACTTGGAATCTGCTGGCTTGAAAATAAAGAAACATATATACCAAAACTGAAGTGTATTTGAACACTTCCTTTTTGTGAAACTTCATGAATTGATCATGGATGGCATAAGAAAATAATTGGGAAAAACTGAACATGATTGAGGGCTTAGAATCTGATAAAATGATAGACAAAAAACCTATTATGGTCTCATCTACCCATTGATCTCTATGATACCCTAGAAAATATGACAAAATAGTAACAATATGTTGGGTTATGTCAGGGAAAGTGGATGACGGATATGGAGGATTATTTTTGGGCATTGGGGAATCAGTGGCCATGAAAAGTTCTAAATTTTTGGCTCTGCTGGCAAAGTATAGCTTTTGATGTAGTTCTCTAAGAGCTTCATAAGAGAAAGGAATGGTTTCTTCAACAATGGGGGTCTGCATCATCTGCTGGATTGATTGGGCACTGACAGTAAACAGAACCTCTCCTGTTGGGGTCACCATAGCTCTTTGATTGATGTCATAACATGCATGGCATTTCCTAATGTATTCAGGACATATATGGGTCATTGGGAAAATTTAATATGGAAATTTGGTTTCCCATAATCCTATATCATCAACCTCATCTAACAATTTATCCTCAAGCCAGCAGTAGAAATCGAATAGATATAAGTTTGACTCTGTCTCGTGGACCTTATAATATATATAGGCCAAAGCCACATGATCCAGGTCTACGTGAGGGTAAACCATAGGATTGAAGGCTACTGATCCTTCTTTGGAGGCATTCTATTTCTGTGAATAATCTGAGTATTCCTTTGACTATTATAGAGAAGAATGGGAGCAAAGAAGTAGGTAATTTAGAAAGGGAGTTGCTTTAGATTAGAATGGGGCAATGGGAAAAGGAAAGGGACAATAAAAGAGCTCTGATTGATCCTACAGATAGATAGACATTTTTATGTGCTTGTATTTTTCTGAAATCTTTGACAAATCGATCACCTACAATAATTGGATAAAATAACAATAGTAATCCTTACCATCGGTGATAAATTTTTGTTTAATAGCATGATTGGGTGACCGTTTGATATGGTGCGAGCTTGTTGGGTAACGGCCTGAGCCATTAATTGTATAACGAGTTTGTGGCAGGAGCGTATTTGATTGGGCAAAGGGGACAGGCTGGAGCTTATGTCGTGCAACGTTAATGGCTAACAGTCATCCAACGGTTAGATGGGCGAGGTGGTTTGGATTGCAGTGGAAACCGCTTTTTAGAGGGGGGTGTACCCGGTAAGAGGTAACAAACGAGGGGGGTGCGTAATGTTTTGGGTGTGACACGTAGCTGCGGGGGCGGTATCAGAAACCATTTATTTTGGACACCCCCCCCCCCCCCTCGACGTTAACGTTAAGAGGCTGGGGGGGTGCCGAAAAGCTATGTGGGTCGTTAGATGAAGAGGATGGCATGAGGATGAAGTGAAAGGTGAGTTTTGTTTAGTGGAGATGTGATGGGTGATGAGATGGTGGGGTTGGGAAAGTTAATAAGTGGCGAGGGTACAGTTTAGAACTTAGGATAGGGAGGAAATGTGATTTCGGGAGTTAGGGTATAAGATATGACATAAAGTATGTCATAATATGTCTTCAAATAAAATTTAATTTCTGAACTTTGGAACAAATAACTCCTTATCCAAACTTTAGAATAGAACACCTTTTGTTCTTTGATTTTTCCCCTTTTGTTCGAGAACACATGAACACATGAACATTTTTTAGGATAAGCTTGGAACAAATTTCATGTTTCCTCCCTTCTTTCTTCTCTTCACGTCTACCTACCCATGTCACTAATCTAACATTTTTTATTCTTTTGTAGGGTGCATTTGGACTTGCAAACCCTAAATCATCTTTTCTTTACAATTCTAACCTATATCTATCCTCATTTCTTCCAATGACTCAATTTAAACTGTTGAGTCAATTTCATTTCTACCTGTCTACTAATATGCTAAGATTAAACAGTTTGGCACATCTTTATTTTCTAACCTATCAACATAAATTTATGTTGATCAATGGTTGTCATTAATGTCAACACAAGCAGCACCACGGGCTACCCACATCTTGCATGGGAATTTTAACCTACCAAATTACTATATTCTGGGTCAAGAGTATTTTTTATGGTTTCTACTTGTCGAGATGCTTCAGTTGATATATGTCACGCCATGTAATTCTTCACGGTTTGAGAGATATTCATGTTTGAATTTTGTAACCCCATTTAGTGGGCTAAAACCCTTTGGAATTGTGGCATTGGTCATTGAAAAGTCAATAATTAACATTTTTTAAGCTCCTAAAATCCCTCCCACGTTCACTTGTTGATGACCCTATCAACCTAAGAATTTATAAAAAATGTGATCCTCATATCCTCCTCATGTAGGGATTTTGATACCTGAAACAGGTTAGCGTGGAATTTGCACTATAATTTTTTTTTGCGAAGTTTTAGAAGCTGAAATGTTTATGAGGTGAAGCCAAAATCCTGAGGAATCTCCTGTAAAAATATCAAATCATGGTGCACAACAATTTCGGAGATATGTTCTATGGAAGTTATGGTTTTTGCAGGCTCCTGAACTTCATCTTAAAGAGGTGACCTTGGGAAAATCATCATACCTCTCTCTCTGAGTATCGGATTGGAATTATGTAAAATGTGGTGGATATTTCACGAATGGTAGTTTTTTCTGTATCAATTTCAGAGCCGAATGAAGAAAAATGGACACGTCACATGCCATACAAATTCACTCTACTGAACTAGTCCATAATTTGGTCATTTTGAGAGTTTGGGAATAACTTTGTCTTGAGGAATCCAAATTGGGTCATACCTATGGCATTGGAAAGAAGACTTAGAGGAATACTACTGGACTGAAAATCACATATTGGGGATCTGAAATAACAAATATACACTATATTCAATATCGAGCTCCTAGAAGGCAAGATAAAGCTAGATCATGTGTTGTCAAGGGCTGCAAAGGACCAGACTTTCTAGGGCAGCAAAGCAAAGCAAGGTGTAGCAGAGGTAAGCTCCAGGTAAGCATATTCTGTTATGCATGTTGATATCTTAATTCCATTAGGTTCCTTTTATTGTAATTTCCTTTTTTTGTTTAGCACTGACATATGCTCTGCACGATGAGGAAAGTTTTGATATTATCATGTCATGGGTATTTCCTTGAAGAATTTTTGCTGGTATTATATATTCATCAAGATAAGAATCAATGTATGATCTAATTTTCTGAAGAGTGAGAAAGGGTAGCATGACAAGAGCAACAATCTAGGTGCAGAACAACAGCAAGAAGTTCACCACATGAAGTCTTCACGAGGGCAGCACTCCATACAGTCATTGTAAGGGTATCATTGTACTGAGTCATTGTAAAAGCATCATTGTAAAAATTGTACAAATGTCTATCTGCCAAGAGTTGAAGAGGTAGTGTCGGGAGGTCTAGGATCATCACTAGGTGGTTGTGTCATAATTGAGGTTATGGTCTAGTGTGTCTTCTTCTTCTACATTATTCTATATCATTGTAAATTGAACCATTTTCCCTGGTACAGGAGTCCTTTCTTCTTTTATTCTTCTATAGGGTGGTAGGGTGGTGTTAGGCTGGTGCATGAAGTCACCAATAGGTTCAAGCCTATGAAAAATTTAGGGTGGTAGGGTGGTGGTAGGGTGAGTTGTAGCTCACTAGGTGTCGAGGCATCCGTTAAGTTGACTACTGAAGAATCTTGGGCGTTGGAGAATCCATCCAGTGGGAGCTAGAGAAGAATGATTTTCTAGATTATAGGAAGTTGGAGATTTTTTTTCAATTGGAGTTGAATATTAAAGAATTATTAGAAAAGCATTCAAGTGTTTTTTTGTCTTGGAGAGGGTTTACACCTTAAAAAATGTGTGCATTTGTGTTCCTTTTATTTACTGGTATCATTGTACAAACACTGATAATAATTGAAGATTAAATAATGCTATGAAATATCAATAATAATACTAATTGGAAGGAATATTGATTCACCATCCCCCCCCAATCAGTATTTCCAACAATTTAAAATTGTACAATCATGTTTAAATTGTATGATTGAACAAACTTATCTAATGAGTAGTGGCATGTTGATTTGCAGCACTTCCAGTATTATTTCTTTTGGGGTTTTCGTTTCTTTTTATTTTTATCTTTTTTATTTTATACCCTCTTTTCTTTTCTATTTTTTTTATTTATTTTTTGGAAATCACTTGAACATTGAAAAGCATTCTCAATATGAAATTTTAAAGAAGATGAAATATCCAATCACCTTGAGATCCTATGATTTATAGGGTACTGATAGTGGATCCAACTGGGGATGGCACTTCTTTAAATGAAGTGTCAAGAACCTAAGACCAATAGCCTTGAATACTCCATTTTATACAAAATCTTCATCTGATTTCTTTTTCTGTTTTATGACTATTGATTAAGCTAGTATTAACGCTGTTAGAGTCGGCCCTTACAGCCCTCCGTCAGTGATCATTTCGTCTTTTGCATATTCATTCTTAGGTGTCTCGCTTGTTCCACTTCGTTGCATTTCGCTAGGAGCATGCCATTGACTGACGAGGGGGTCTGTTGTCTTATGTTTCCTCATGCTTACACCTGCAGTGCTATTTTAAAAATTTCCTCAAAAAATCACTCAAAATCATCATCATTTCATTTATAGTCATTAAAATGTCAATAAGTGTCTTTGGTCCTAGTGTCTAGGGTTTTTGAGTCATTTGTATACCAGTCATAAAGCCTGCAGGATGAGGAAGGTTCCGCATATTTTGATTTTATGTTTTATTATCATCAGCATTTTAAAAACATTTCTAGTCCAAAACTCTGTTTTGGAACTAGAAATTGTTCATTATTATTTTTGTAATAAATTGTGCTTATTCCACCAAGAAAAAATTTCAAAGCAGACCTCTGGTCTTTTCCTTAGCTAAATAGCCATACCCCTGCAAGAAGACAACAAAATCATCAAATCTGAGCTCAGAAAAGCCAAAAAGAGATTGTATTAAAAAGCCAAATGTGAAAATACAAAAACATTGTAATATGGGTTATCAATTAGATTTGAATCAAATATGATTGTGAAAGATATTTGTATCATATATATAAAGGCAAACAAGTTTCATTTCCAACAATCCACAGCACACAAATCGAAATCTGGAGTTTGAAGGCCGAATTTGAGTTTTGAAGCATCGTTGACAGGGTTTGAAGGGCGAGCGACCCACTTGGGCGCGAGCGACCCACCTGGGCAGAGCGACCCACTCGGGCAGTTTTTGCAGTGCAAAATTACAACGTGAGCGACCCACATGGGCAGAGCGACCCACTTGGAGGAGAGCGACCCACTCGCCAGCAGAATTCCGGAAAATCGTTTTGAGTGCCCAGTTTCGTTTTGGATTGCCTCCAGCGGCCTTCAAACAGGTTTTTAACAATTTCTCAATGGTTTTTAATGTGTTGGTGGTATCATTGATGATTTCAAACATTTGAAATGGAAGAGTAAACCCTACAGTCATGGCAGCTTTGTTTCTTCAGGGTTTAAAATGTATATGGATGTTTTTATGAGTTTTTCTCCCACCTTGTATCATTGATATATATCCACCTTGGCATATGTGTTAAAACCCCACTGTTCTCATACTCATTATACCATCGTGGCTATCGTTATTGCTTTACCATTGTCAAGACTTGTGTTCCATGGTGATTATGGTCATGTTGTGTTTCACTGCCCAATGATAAAAACATTCTTATGCCCATTGACACTTATAACTCTGTTGTTATTGCCCATTGACAAACACATTCATATGGTGCATTGCTCCCTTTGACAAGATTTGCTCAATATTCTAAAGGCTGCCTGCTTCCTTTGGTCAAGTTTCACTTGCAATTAAAACAGAGACTATGCTTCTTTTTCAAACCACCTAAAACAGAGATTATCATTGTTTGTTTCCTTATGGTGCTTTGACGGTGGGGAATATTTGTTGGGTGTTGAAACACACATCATAACTTTGTTTTCACTGCATTTATATCAGTATACATAGTGCCAATAGCTTGTTCAGAGCCATGTCGGAGACAGAGTCAGAGTATGAGCAAGGGTCAGGCAGTGATTCTGTGACTGAAGGTAATGTGCCACGGGGGTCTCATAGAGATAACAGAAGTGGTAATCATCGCAGAGAGGAGCCTACTTCTTTGGCTCGGTTGCAGGCATGTCCATTAGCAATGGATTGTTTTCGATATTTGTCATGTTTCAGATTTTGTGAGATGATTGCACAAACCCGGCTTCATCGTGAATTGGCCCGTTTGTTTGTTCTACATTTACGGGATGGCCGGGTAAATCTTGCCGGGGTTGATTTCATTTTGTCACCCTTGACTATTGCTCAAGCCACTGGCATACCAAACATGGGCGAGGAATGGAACAAGCGTCAGCATTTAGAGAGATTCCACTATGAGCCATACATTAAAACTGGATATATGGGTTACTTGAGCAGAGTTTTTCCATTCAGATTCTTGAGAGATGAGTATGCACCGCTGATGAAGCTCATCATTCGGTATTTTAGTTGTGAGGGCAGGTATGCTCGTCTTTTCGCGTACCATATTCGTTTGTTGATGCACTTCACAAGGGTACGTATGATGAATATTCCGTATTTCATATATCGCAACATAGAGAGGATGGTGATGTTTGTGCAGAAGAAGACGAGCCCAGTGCAGCAGTACAGGAGTATATACCATTACGCTTTGATCAAGATCATAGTGTTGCATCAGTTGGCAGAGCAGGGCATCACTTGGGAGGATTTCATTTCTAGAGACTTTTTTAGAGTGCCACAGCCGCCTCCCGAGACAGTTCATGATGCAGGAGAGCCTTCACACCAGCCGGACATGCCTGAGGTTGAGCATATCAGCACTCCTTTGGTTCAGACATATCAGCGAGGCCACAGGGCCTTATTTGCAGCGACACAACGAGTATTATCTCCACGTGAGGTGGAAGGGGTCTTGCCGACTTCATCAGCAGAGCGAGTATTATATCCACATGATGTGGAAGGGGTCTCGCCTTCTTCTTCAGTACAGGTACAGGTACAGGACAGGGGCAAGAGGCCCATGCATGATGAGGGCCCTTCAGGAGGCCGGGATACAGATTTCACAGTCATTGATGTTGATGCGAGCTCTCCCAGCTCGAAACTGAGGGAAGTCATCCAGGAGCAAAGGGCCGAGAATGACCAGCTGAAAGATCAATTGCAGAAGGCTCAGTGGGTGATTAATTATTTGGAGCAGCGCAACAAACAGCTTGAGGATGAGCTCACATTTTATGAGTTGCGTCGAATCCGTGAGGACCGACAGTGGAATTGAAAGAGACCCGGTGACATGACACCAACTGACAGAGATACTGTACTCACACGTGTGAACATCCATCTGGAGAAATTGTTGGCGAAGGCCAATCGAGACAAAGACATGCTTCGTCACATGAAAGGCCATTATTGGGCTCGCATGCATGTCTGCAAAGCGAGAATGAAGATCATGAAAAGGAGGTTGCGCAAAGCACTTAGACGACGGAAAAGGCCTAATCCACTTCGGATTTTGGCCGAGGCTTCATTGAATGGGCAGGACACATGATGGAGGACCTCCGCTCCGAATTTGGGCAAATTCGGAGAAAATTTTGTCATTTTCAAATTTTTGGGTCAAAAAACAGGTTTTTCAGTTAAGCGGGTCGCGCACTCATGCTCTCACTTTTTTTTGGGACACTTGCTGGAGGAAATTTTTGCATTTTTGGATTTTTCATGGTTAGTTATGTATCCTCAGAAGGCAACTAATCATTTCATCAAAATATGGATGGTCAAAAAGCTCAAAAACACCATGAAAACCACCTTGCTGCCACCTTTTGCACCAGCAGGAAGTACCAATGGGAGAATCAGGTTTTGGAGGGTCAAATGAGCTCCAAATTCAGAAATTACACTTGGGTTGGATATTCAACATCCAGGGCTTTCCAACGAGCTATCATGAGATCAATTTGGATTCCGGGAAGTACCTCAAATTCAGGCTGGAAAACGCGCGACCCACTCGGCTCAAGAGCGACCCACTTAAATTTTTCCTGAATTTTCAGCTGCCAGCTCATATTTTCACCTAGTATGGACCAGTTTTGCTTATGGATGGAAATTTTGGGTTTTTATGATGTAAATTCATGTTTGGCATGTAACTTTGGCTTGTTTTTATCTATTCTAGAAGATTCACTCTCAAAAGGGTAAAAAATCATGTAATGGATCAGTTTCCACTCTTTTAGAGGCAAGTTGTTAGCTGTCTAGATTGTAGTTCCATGATTAGAATTGGTTGAAACTGATCCCTGAAGAGGGAATTCGACCCCTAGAGGTGGGGAAAGGTGTTAGAGTGATCTATATATTGTAATTTCTGAGGCATTCTACGGGTTGGACTCTTGGGATACTTTTGATATCATTGTACATATTTTTCATATTTTGGCTAAGGAAAGATCAGGGGTTTTGCGGCACTTGTTGGGATCCTTGTGGTGTTTTGTTCTTGATGGTGTTTCTTCTTTGTTTACTGTAAGTTTCTTCATGTTTAATGTATGCCATCCTTTCATTATGCTTCTGAACTAAATTGAATGAGTGAATAAGGTTGAATCCATTGTTTACGGTGCTTGGCCTTTGAATTCAGTTAGTTCTATATGTTTTCAGCTGTTTGGAGAGGATCCAAGTTCTTCTTTGCCCTCTTCAGCTCCTCGTCGGTCTAATCTATCCATAAATCCAATTTAAAGCATCAAGATCATCACCTACCTCGCCCCAACTTGAACTCTGCAAAGGTCTGACCTTATCCCCGGACCCAAAACTTGTTTTCCCATTTCTCCAGCGAAAACCCAAAAAACCAAAAATCAAACATACCTATCTCTTTACTAGCCTAAAATCAGTTCTTATTGTAAGTCATCTCGCATCCTAGTGCTCATTTTCTCGAGATTGACGGAGAGAGCCCTCTCCTGTCCTCGTAGGGCTAGCTACGAGGCTGAGCGTGGTTTGATGTAGCCTTGAGTTTTACTTCATTTCAGCCTGAGGTAGATTTGAGTGCTAACAAAGGCCTTCTCTTCAGGATTCAACCTTGGTTAATGAATTATTGAAAAAAAAAACTATAAAACTGTGGTATTTACAATGATGAAGGACCAACCTGAATTTTCAAGAGAAATAATGTTTCAGCATCCTACCATTGACAGGATCTCCAGGCAACTCTGTACCATCCAACTCTTTAAGAAAATATGCATTGTTTCCTCTGAAAGCATCAATGATGTATGGCCCTTGCCAAATATTTTCAAACTTTCCATGTTTTCCTTTGTCTTCTCTTCTAGAATCCCATTTCAAAACTTTGTCTCCTAAATTAAAATCATTAGCCATTGTTCTCTTATTAAAAATATTCTTGATATTCTCTTGAATCACTTGAGTTCTGTTATAAACTTCCTCTCTAGATTGCTGCAACTGAATGGTTTTATTGATCCTTCTCTTTATATCACTTGGTTCATCTTGAATTTCCTCAATAATCTTCATGAACGGAACACCTAAAGAAGAAGGAAAAACTGCATCCATTCCATAAACCAATTGGTATGGAGACATGCCAATTTAATTTTTGGTGGTAAGTTTATTAGCCCAAAGAGCATTGATTAACTTGTTGTGTCATGATTTCTTGTTATCTTCCAAGAGATTTTTGAAGATATTCACCAAAATTTTGTTTGAAGATTCAACCAATCCATTACCCTCAGGATAACAGGCTATTGAATTCCCCAAAGTTATATGATGCCTATGACAAGAATAAATCATTTTCTTGGACTTAAAGGCTGCAGCATTATATGTGATGATTGTTCTAGGACAACCAAATCTAGAAAGGATATTGTTTTCAAGGAACTTTATGATGACAAAGTCAGTGGAATTTCTAGAAGGGGTGGCTTCTATCCATTTGGTAAAGTAGTCTGTGGTAGTGAGAATCCATTAATGCTAGGCAGAGGATGGTGGATGAGTTTATTGAATGAAGTCTAATCCCCATTGCTGGAAAGGGCTGCCAGTAGAAATAGGATTTAAGGGCAAGGGCAATATTTTTCTCTTTACTTCAAAAAATTGACATTTGTGACAGACAATTACCATCTTATGGATGTCAGGAAAAGGGTAGGCCAGTAGAAATCAACTCTCATCATCTTATTAGCAGTAGTTTTCCAATAAAGATGGCCACCACAGTCACTTCCATGGAATTCCTGCATAACTTTATCTACATCATTCTTTAGAAAACATATGAGTAAAATACCTCCAATATCTTTCCAATACAAAACATTTTCCAAAATGTATAATTTGACAGATTTCAATTTTATAAATCTTGCTTTAGTTTTGGATAAACCAGGAGGAGCATTCGAATTAAAAAAAACATACCAAATATGCATACCAGTGAGAATTTAGGAATGCTTCATCAATTAGTGGAGTAATCAGTTCCTCTTGATCATCCAATGAATGGACCATGTTAATGTCTAGTGGATGAAAATTTCATTCAGCCATCAATTTGGCTAATCGTTGGCATTTAATCAATTTGGTAAGTTTGATTTCCACATCATATTCCAAGATTACAACAATCCATTTTCCTCTTTTTCCATCGGGACCATTCTGTGTTAAGATGTCCTTGACCACTGCATTGGGCACATAAGCAATGATATGTGAATGTATAATGTAAACTCTAAAATCCTTTAATGCTTTGACCAAAGAAAAAGCCTGTTTTTCCATGATATTATATTCCAATGATTCATCTCTTAATGCCTTGTTGAAAAATACTATTGGATGTTCATGTCCTTCATTGTTTTTCTGCAGCAAAACAACAACAATAGTGTGTTCAAAAGAAAAAGAAAAAAATATGAAATCTTTAGTAAAATCTGGGCTAATTAGGACTGGAGCTTTTGTAAATGCTTGCTTGACTAGATCAAACGATTGTTTAGCTTCAATGGTCCATTTAATTTCTGAATATTTTTTAGGCATATTGGTTATATTTCTCAAAATTTCTGCAAGATTGGGTATAAATCTCCTCAAAAAGTTGATTTTACCAATGAAAGATTGAAGTTCTTTGAGATTTATGGGATGACTAATTTTTAGTATTCCTTCTATTCTACTAGGGTCAATTCTAATTCCATCTTGAGAGATAATGTCACCTAGAAGTTTTCCTTCTTCAAGTCCAAACAATGTTTTCTTGGGATTCAGGGAAATTCCAATTTTTCTACATTTTTCAAGAAATCTTCTCAAGTGTGTTAAGTTCTCTTCATCATTTTTTGAATATACAATAATATAATCAAGATAGATCACAATCAAATGGCCAATTTAATTTTCAAAATCAATGTCCATGGCCCTTTGAAAAGTAGCTCCAACATTCATTAATCCAAAAGGCATTTTCACATACATGAAAGTCCCCTAAGGAGTAGTAAAAGTTGTTTTGTGTTGATCATCAGGATGTACTAAAACTTTATTATACCCTAAAAATCCATCTAACAAAGAGATCCTAGTGGAACCTACTACCCTATGCAATATGTGGTCCATTTTTGGTAAAGGGTAATTATCCTTGAGGGATACTTTGTTCAGATTCCTAAAATCAATGAAAATTCTAATTTCACCTATTTTCTTTCTTGTAGGTACAATGTTGGATACCCATTTAGAATATCTGAGTGGAACTATGATTTTTGACTCATACATTTTCTTGATTTCTTTCTCAACCAAAGGCATCAAAACAAGATTTATTCCGCGCAGTTTCTATTTGAAAGGTTTTTGATCCTCCTTGATTGGAATCTTGTGTTGTATGATGCTAGTATAAAAATATTTTAAGTCCTCATAGATCCAAGGAAATATGTCTATAAATTATTTGAACAAGGCTATATATCTTATTTTCGTAATGATAGGTAGTGATTTCAACAATTTTATGATTTTGGGATCTTGTTCAGTGCCTATGTTACATTCTTCAATGTTTGTACCTGTTGGTTCCATTTTGGGTTTCTTAGCCACATCATTAAAGTCAAATAGTTCTTCTAAAGGGGCCAGCCCTCTAGGCAGGATATTATCTTTGAGTTCCAGTACTTCAAATTCCTCTTTTTCAGGGTCTTTATGAATTTCTATTTTATGTACAGTTTTATTGGCTAAAATATTTACATCAGAAATAGCAGATTGTTTTTCTACAATAATTTGTACATCGGCATGATTGTCTTCCTCACAATATAGGTATATATTTCTATCTTCAAATTCATCCTTAGATTGTAAGAAACTTTCAATTTGTTTGTCACTACCAAAAACTTGCCAATATCTCATATTATCTGGCACAGAAGGATAATGTTTAACCTATATTGTGTGTTGTTTATTTGGGTGAGGTAATTTACATGTACTTGCTGAAAAGGCTAGACCATTTGCTAGGAAATTTTGATTTGTAGGGATAACTGCTAAATCATATTCATAAAATGTTCTGAAGAAATTAAGTACAACATTTCTATAAGCTCTTAGCCTAGGATGTTTTGCTGTGTATTATCCTTTTATTTGTTTTATGACTAACTCAGAATCACAATGTACAAAAATCCTCTTAGCTCCTAATATTTTCAACAACTGTAATCCTAAGAGTAGGGCTTCATATTCTACTATGTTATTTGTGCACTGAAAATTCAACTTGTATGAGTGACCTTGTGAAATATTATTTCCTACATTATACACCCCAACTACTTGCCCCTGAGCCTACTTTTCCACATGAGCCATCAAATCTCATATTCCAAAGAGGTTCATTTTCACGATTTGGCTGTACTGTTTGCATTTTACTGTCATTCTTTTCTTTAAGATCACTTTCTACATGGGTAAGCTGTGAATCAATTCCTCCATTATTATACAGAATGAAAGAATCAAGGTCAGTGTGAACATAGTGTAGAGGGTAATTATGTTTTTTTTCTTGACTACCAACCATGTACTTCATTAATTTTTCCCTATACAGTCTTCATTAGTTGACCAAACACCGGTATTGTAACATAAGTCATGTCCATTTGTAGGGTCCCTTGTAATTTTTCTCTCCACGAGTGAGATAAAAGCAGGCCATACATAGGAGGGATGTCAGCTAAAACTATATCCATCACTAAACTCTTTGCTGGTATATGAGCTAGAGTGACACAATGATCTTTTATGAGACCTAGGAATATAAATTTTCTACAATCAAGTGAGTACAAATCTTTGTAGGGTATAATGATTTCAAGGCCAAGATTCTCCATAATAGCCTTTGGCATAAGATTATGTGATGCACCTGAATCCAACATGGCATTATGGATAATTTTGTCATGAACATTAAGACTGACATAAAAGGGAGGGACACCTGCTTCTTAGGGTTTACCATAAACTTCTGGCTCAAACAAGAGTTCAGGCTGATCATCATTTAAATTAACAATATTAGTGATCACCCCTGTGTTTAGTACCTTTAGGACCTGAGACCTATACACATTCTTGTTGATCAATTCAGTAAGAGGAATGGATAATTTCAATTTTGCAAATTTATTCTCAATACTGAATGGTGTTTGAACTTTGCGAAGATTTGAAAAATCAGTTCTTTCAGCCACTACTTTTTGGGTAAATTCAATTTGTTTACTTTTACTAGGAATATCAGTCTGATCAGTTTTGGCAGGAATATCAACTGTTTTCTTAGTATTATTTTCTCTGTTTTTCTTTTCCGAATTATTTACATTTTTCTATGAGTTTTCTGTTGTTTTCTTAAGATCATATTCAGATACTTTCTTGGTAGAATTTTATGAATTATTTTTATTGGAATTGTCTAAATTTTTCTTACTTCTAAGGTTGTATTGTCGGTGAACCTCCATGATAGCATTTTCAAATCCTAGTTTATAATCATCAGATTCTTCAGACTCTAATTATGTTTGAGTTAATAAAAAGAATCCTTGTTCTTCTTTAGCGAGAAAAACAGAGTCATCTTCATTAATTACCATTAAACTTATCTTATTTTATTTCCCTTCCTCAACTACTCCATCATCTTCATCAGCATAATTTTCTTGGAATGGAGGATTAATTTTTTGATCAGGACCTCTTTTCTCTCTCTGTTTAATCTGAGGAGGGTTTCTTCTAAGATTCTGATTTCTATTTGGCGGAGCTAGTTGATTTTATCTGGGAATATATCTCTCATTCAGATTAATCCTCTCCATCATCCTGTCCATAGTTCTTACCAAATTGTCAATTTTAGAATCATATGTAGAAGCTACAGGTTCTTCTCTTATAGTAACTCTTCACTCAGTTCTCATCCCAGCACTTTTTTCTAACAAGTTGGATTCTACACTCACAACATCCCTTTGCATTTCTTCTAAAGTCGATGAATTTCTCTGCCTGAGTTGATAAGCCATGTCTGGGTCAAAACCATCTCAGAATTTAACTAATACTAAAACTTGTGGTGATTTTATGTGAGCAGGAAGTGTGTTTCATACACTATTGAATCTACTGCAATAGCTTGAACACTCTCACCTGGAGACCTCTTGATACTTTCATATTTAGATAAAATCTGAAGAGAATTTTTCTTAATTTCCCATATGTTAATGAATGTTTGATGAAATGAAAGGAGGTCATTAATACTGTTTTCAGTTAAAACCTTGAACCATTTTCTTATTTCACCACCTAATCTCCGAGAAAACATTCTCAATTTGACACTGTCTTCATCAATTTCTTGGAGGTCAAATAAATTATTCATTTTGTCAACATGTTGTTGGGTAGTTACAGGACCAATCCCATCAAATTGTGGAATTTTAGATTGGTAATCCTGGGGCATAGGTGGTGTTATAAAAAAAAATTCACTTGATTGGATGCTAATCAGACAAATTCATGTTATTGTTTCAAACCAACTTGTAATTGAAGTTTAGCCTCTTCAGTCTAAGAGGGATCTCTCAAAGGGATTAATGATATTTGATAATGATGAAACTAAATGGCTAACTCTACTTGGAAAATAACTTGATTGTGATGTGTGTAGGTTGAAAAGAGTACAATTTTGTAACTATTGGGCTTATGGAGTCAAAAAATCAATAGTTCAATGGTAAGGTCTCTTGACATGGAAGCTGAGGTAGGTAAGAGTTATTAGCAAAGGTAAATCACACATGGAACATGAAATAACACAACCAATTTCATAAATAAAGGAAGTCAGAGCATACACCTATGAATTATGAGTATTAAAGATGAAATCCATTGAAAATGGTTTCCATAAAAATATATATCAGAAAAGCACTAAACAATCCATGAGAATCTCAGGTTGGTCAAAAAAAAGTCCCTCTGTATTACTCATATTAGTCAAATTACATAAAGTTGCAATATTACAAAAAATATCCAACTATGGAAAACAAGGAAGAAAAAGGACTACAAGGAGCCAAATAGTGGCTAAAGGAAATTTAGAAGACATACTACATGCCCTTGATATTGAAGACACTCCTATAGTCCAGGCTGAGGACATAGATGAGGGTGGACAGAAATTGAAGAAAGCTAAATCAACAAAGAAGTTAGAATTTGAAGGTGAGGATGAAGGTTTTATGTTTCAGGCTAGGAAGGCCATGACAAGACATGCTAGAAAGCTTTTGGAAAGAATTAAAGAAGTTCATCCAGCCACTAACATTGTGCAACCACCATAAAGCATTATTGACCTTTCATCCCCTGTAGAAGAAGATCACGTTAGCAAGCAAAAGAAAGGAAAGGAGAAAGTCATTGAAAAAAAGAGTTTGAACTCCTTAAAGAACAATTGAGGTTAGCTAATCATGAAATAGCAGTCATGAAAAAGGAGGCAAAGAAGCATAATATTCAGAAGGTTCAGTTTGAGAAGATGAAAGAGGTTTGGGAAGAGCAGGTTGACAGTGTATCAAAGACCCTAGATAACACACAATAATTAGTCAAATGGAGTATGCCATTAAGGAAAGAAGTGAAGAATGTCAGAATATTAAACCTGTACTTGAAATCTAGTAATAGAAAGTTGAAGAACCAAGTGAAATACCTCCAATAACAACTATAATTGATCCATGAGGAGCTGGAGAATAAGGGTCTAAAAATGATAGTAGTTGAAGATCCCATAACTCAACTCATCATCAATGAAGAATAAACACCTCAAGACTTATAGTTTGATTTGATTTATATTTTAAAAGGTCAATGGCATGTTGAAAACCAAATTTATACAGCTTGAAGGTACATTTTTGTAACAAGGAAAAAATCTAGAATTTACACATTTTTCCACAGTTTTGTAGCGTTTCCTAGGCTTGAAGCCAGGAAAACGCTACGAAACCACTTGTATCTTTCTTTTTAATCCTAAATCCACTTTTGGTATCTTTCAAGGAGAGGAAACGATAGTGAGGATGTGTCAAGGCATGATGAACACAATGCAAAAGGAAAGAAACAAAAATTGTAATTGCAAAGGTCATTTTTTGTACGCTACGAAAGCACACTACGAAATTGCCATGCTTTTGTGGAGAGCTATTTTGAAGGTTTTTGAGAAGGTTTATGAGTATTTTTGGATAGGTGAACACTTTCAAAAGGTCAAGGGAATTTTCCAGCAATCATCCATGACTTGAAGACCATGAAATGAAGACAATTCATCAGCTAAATCATTCATTGAAGATAAGGACCTGTTTTCGTGAAAAATAGGGTTTGTTCCATAGGTTGAGGAGAAAAATTAATATGTCATGTAGTGATGATTTCTCTAATAGATCATTCGAACATGTGAATCATTAGTTGTTAGATGTGTAACTGTTTTAAGAGATAAGGTATTTGATGTAATAATTAGTAGTTTGAGTACTATTAGGAAAATGACTGTTTTATAGTGTAGCTATCATTTTCACATTAAAGCACACGTGTTCCTATTATGCAAGGTGTCATTAGGAAAATTTCAATGAATCTAGCCAAGAGACAGATCATCTCTCATGTAACAAGGTATATTAAAGGGCAGATATTCGAAATAGTAAAGGGTTGGAGATTTTTTGTAATACTGCAGCGTTATGTAATTTGACTGATACCAGTAATAAAGAGGGAATTTTTCTTGACCAACCTGAGATTATCATGGAGTTTTTAGTGTTTTTCTGATCTATATTTTTATGTATAAAATTTGCAGTGGATTTCATCTTTAATAACTTATAATTCATAGGTGTATGCTCTGACTTCGTTTATTGATGAAATGACTGTGTTATTTCATGTTCCATGTGTGATTTAGCTTTGCAAAAACTCTTACTTGCCTTAGCTTCCATGTCAAGAGACCTTACCACTAAACTATTGATTTGTTTACTCCATAAGCCTAATGGTTGCAGACTTGTACTCTTTTCAACATACACACATCAAAATCAAGTTATTTTCCAAGTAGAGTTAGCCATCTAGTTTCATCATTATCAAATATCATTAACCCCTTTGAGAGAGAACTCTCAGATTGAAGAGGCTAAACTTCAGTTACAAGTTGGTTTGAAATAGTTATATGAATTTCTGTGATTAGTAGCCAATCATGTGCAATTTTTTGATAACATTTTGGTGCGTCTATTGGGAGCCTGAAGATTATACTTTCCTGAAATTTTGAAGCTGAACTTCTGAAGGTAGCAAGAGCTTAAAAAGTTGTTCGAGGCTGCATCTACCTTGGTGACTCCATTCAAAATTCATATGATCAAAGGTGGCTTCAAGAAGGAGATACAAGAGGAGTAATCCTAACCCAGATCCACCTAACTTTGTGGAAAATCCAAACACCATCTCCAAAGGCATTCAAGGTATTTCTGCAATATCAGGTACTCCATTACATACAAAATCCTTGTCCTCTAAAGTTTTAAGAAGTCCTGAAGATAAAAAGTTTGATTATAAAATTCAAGAAGTCTTGTTTAGGTCTGAAAGTGAAAAAGAATTGACTGAAATTGTCTTAGACCTACATAGAAGAGGTATTGTAACCTCAGCCTTAGTAACTCAAAAATATAAAGAAGAGTTTTGGGAAGCAGTCAGTTCAAAGTTACTGTTAGAGAAAGAATATTTGGATAGCTTGAAGGAACTGGTGTCCCTCTTCCTAATTGGAGTTCAATTGTGACTGGACAACAAAGATCAAACAACCCTCCTCCTAACAGTTCCTCTTCCTCTACTGCTGTTTTCCATAAAACTACGACAACCCTAGTCGTCATGGCTAGAAATATGCCACCTCCACCTGCTGCTGCACTTGCTAGGTATGCCCTTCTTGTTCTTCCAGCTGGCCTAAATGTCCTTCCTAGAAAATATTCTGCTAGAATCAAAACATGGGGAAGTGATGAAGAGATTACAGCTGAAGAGCATGTAGATCAGTTCAATGACTTTATAGAGAGGGAGGAGGTTGACCATGAGGATGTCAAGATGAAATTGTTTGCTCAGAGCTTTACTGGTGAAGTTAGAAAGTAGTTCAAAGCCCTTACTCTAGGAAGCCTACATAATTGGAATGAATTTGAAGATATATTATTGAGGAAGTGGGGAAATAGAACCAACCCTGTACAAGCCCTCACTGGGTATAATAGTTTGAATAAAATTGTTGATGAAACTGTTCAAAAAATTTCAAAACAATTTAACAAATTTTATGACTCCATCCCCGCCCATTTAAAACCTCCACCAGGAGCAACACAGTTGTGATATGTTGAAGCCTTTGATTATGAATTTTATATCCTGCTAAGAGAAAGAGAATCCCCTTCACTTGCTGAAATGAAAAATGATGCAGTGAAGGTGGAGGTCAATATGATAATAGCAAAAAAGTCCAAGATTGGAAAGACTAAGTTGAAAGAAGAAGATAAGCCTTCCATTTCATATGACAAATTTGATTCTATGATGAAGACAATGGAGAAAATGAAGGATATGCTTGCCCTTGGGAATGCCTTTGCTCCTCCTGCACAACATGAACCTCAATTTATAAATCCTAAATTAAGAAGACCTCAAAACCAACAGATACCAAGGGAAAATAGAAATCAGCCACCTGACCCTCAAGTAAGGCCTTCTTTTCAGCAAAACTTAGTTGATGAAGACGAATATCTTGAAATACAAGAAGAATCAATCCTTTTCTTAGATAAAAACATGCTAGGGATATTTTTGACTAAGGAGGAACATGATGAGTCAGATCATGAATTAAACAAGGGTGAGTAACCATCTGATTATCTTAAAGGGTATCAACATGCAATCTTTGAGATGCAGAAATAGTACAACCTCAGAAACAAAAATGTGCCAATTACAGCAAACAAAACACAACCCAAGAATGATGCCCCCAAGGCTGATGAAGTTAGGAAAGATACACCACCACCACCTCCTGCTAAAGAGACTGAAAAATCTGCTTATGTTTTTAGTTTGGAGAGTGAGATCTCTAAGATCAAAATCCCAGTACCTTTTGGAGAAATTATTAAGGTGAATTAATATAGAAATAAGATTGTAAAAATGTTCAAGAAGATCATCCAACCATATACTTGGGTCCAAGATTAGAGGATGAGCAGAATGAAGAGGTGCCTCTGTTTTATGCCAGCCTTAGTATTCATGACATGACATTGCATAATTCCATGTTGGATTCAGGAAAATATCATAATCTTACGCCCAAATTAATCATGGAAAGGATGGGATTGGAAATTACTAGACTATATAAGGATTTTTTTTTCCTTTTATTCAAAAAGAGTTCAGTGCATTGATTTAATAAAATATGTTGTTGTTGGTATTAGACAAGTCCCTTCCAAGACAGTGGTAATAAACATTGTGGTAGCAGACATTCCACCTAAGTTTGGCATGTTGTTATCAGGGTCATGGGAAACAAAGATCAAAGGTACAATGCAAATAGACCTAACTTATGCCACCATTCTTGTTTTTGGCGAGAAAAGGAGACTATATAGAGAAAATCTAATGGCTTACATGGTAAGTAGTAAAGATAAACCTCAGAAATTTCCAATATATGTTGTTGATACTAAACTTGGGTCTGCTATTCTTTTCAATGAATTGACTTATGAAGCAGAGGATGAAAATAAAGCAGAAAATCAGCAAACTGTAATTCAGCAGACATAAAATCAACCAATCAGTGAGGAGAGGGCGGAGGGTTGGTGGTTTTTAAACTTTGATGGATCAACAGTAAGAGAGGGGGTAGGAGCAGGAATTTGGATCACAACTGCAGAAGATGAAAGTAAGTTCTTTTCTGACAAACTGAATTTTGATTGCACAAATAACATGGATGAGTATGAATCTTTATTTTTGGGCTTAGAAATTTTGAAAATAATGGGTGCCCAAAATATTTCTGTTTCTGGAGATTCTTAATTAGTTATTAATAAAGTTGAGGGTGTATATCGAACTAAGGATGTGAGAATGAGGGCATATAGAAATTTTATCATGGAGGTGTTAGAGAATTTCCAAGAATATTCATTTATTGTGAAGGCTAGGGACCAAAACTCAGTAGTTGACTCCCTAGCTATCTCTGTAAGTCTATTTATCATCCCTACACATTCCACTGAAACATATGAGGTTGAAGTTTGCCATAGACCTACTATCCCTGATAAAATTATCCATTGGCATGTTTTTGAGGATGAACAGCAAGTCGAAAACTTTATAGAATTGAAAGAGGAGTTTGAAAGTACACAAGTAGATCAACAAAACATGCTTGTTGAAACAAAGGGAAATACTCAAGTGTTACAGCTGAAGAATAACTCTATACCCAAAGGTCTCATACCCCTTGAGAAGCTTTTTGATCAGAATCATGTGTTCAAGTCTCCTAGGATACAAGCTGATGATGAAGAGGTAGAGAGTTGTAACCTTGGTACAATAACAATGCCAAAAATGATTAAATTTAAAATTTTATTTTAGTTGACATGAAATAGAAATATATTGAGATGACGAAAAGGTTCATTGATTTTTTTGCATGGAATTATGTTGATTTGAAGAAGTATGATCCTACTATGATTCAGCATACCATTTACATTAAAGAAAAGGAAAATCCTTTCAAGTAGAAGCTGAGTAGGATTAATCCACTTCTCATGCCTCTGATTGAGAAGGAAATCAAAAAAATCTTTGATTCCAAAATTATTGTTCCAATCAGATTCTCAAAGTGGCTTGCAAACTTAGTTCTAGTTAGAAAAAAGAGTGAAGAGATCAGAATCTGCATTGACTTCAGAAACTTGAATAAAGCCTCTCTGAAGGAAAAATACCCTCTTCCAAATATGGACCAAATTTTGCAGAACATTGTTGGTTCCCAAAGGATGTCTATGCTTGATGGTTTTTTCAGGGTACAATCATATAATTGTGCATCCAGAAGATCAGGAAAAAACAACCTTTACCACACCATGGGGCATATTCATGTATGGAAAAATTACCTTTCGTTTTATGAATGCAAGAGCTACCTTTAAAAGAGATCAAATGGACATTTCCTTTGCTGAGGAGAAGGATAAGATGGTGGTTGTCTATCTGGATGAGATAACAGTCTTCTCAAAGAGAGAAGAAGATCACTTGAAGCACCTATAAAATATTCTGCTGAAGTGTAGAAGGTTTGGTATTTCTCTCAATCCCACTAAAAGATTTTTGATCTAACCTCAGGGAAGTTACTTGGGCATATTATTTCTAAAGATGGGATTAATATTGATCCAAACAAGGTAAATTGTATTCAGAAAGTGGATCTTCCTAGAAGTATAAAGGAAATTTAGTCTTTCCTTGGAATGGTAAATTTTGTGATGAGGTTTATTCCTAATTTTGCTGAGGTTATAAAAGACATAACAAAGATGCTGAAGAAAGGAGCTGACATCAAGTGGACAGCAGAAGAAAAGCACTCATTTGAGGAGATTAAGAAGGCATTTACTCAAGCACCAGTGTTGATCAGCCTGGATTTTTAAAAATAATTTCTGGTTTTTACATTTGCATCAGAAAATACAATTGTTGGAGTTTTTCTCCAGAAAGGACAGCAAGGTACTGAGCAACCCATTTCATTTTTTATTAGGACAATAGATAATTCATAGTTGAAGTACAATATATTAGAGAAGAAATCTTATGCCTTGGTAAAGGCCATCAAAGATTTCAAAATTTACATTCTGCATTCTCATGTTATAGCTTTTGTTCCTAATGTTGTTGTGAAATACATTCTAACTCAATCTGATCTTGATGGTAAGAGAGGGAAATGGATTGATAACTTGATGGAATATGATATAGAGATCAAGCCCACAAAATTGGTCAAAGGTCAAGGCCTAGAAATTCTGATGGCACAATCAAACGTTGACTGTCTTGAAATGAATTTAATTGTACAAATTTTAGAAATATCAGATGAAGATGAAGAGTTGATTCCCATTGAAGAAAAGTACATCATTTCATATTGGTACAAAGACATTTTTTTTTTCTTACATCATCATAGAGCACCTGCTGAGTTGACAAAGTCCAAGGCAAGTTTTGTGAAGCTAAATTCTTTGAGGTACTGCATCATTGATAAAAATATGTATTGGAAAGATACCGGTCGTATTCTTTTGAATTATCTGTTGGAAGAGGAGGATGAAAAAGTGATTGAAGAGTTTCACAAAGGGGATTGTGGAGGTCATCATTATTGGAAGGCTACAACAAATAAGATTATCAGAGAAGGGTATTATTGACCTACTATGCTTAAAGATGTCTAAAAAAAGATTGTTGCTTGCCATTAATGCCAGATTTTTTATCGTAAGAAGAATCTTGTTCCTTTACCATTGATTACTATCTACATTAAGGCGCCATTTCAGCAGTGGGGGCTAGATTTTATTGGTGAGATTCATCCATCATATTCAGGTCAATATCACTGGATTCTGACAGAAACTGATTATTTCACCAAGTGGATTGAAGCAATCCCAAATAGGCAAGCAAATGATTCAGTTATCATTTCATTTTTGGAAAATAATATATTGTCTAGGTTTGGATGCCCTATGAAGATCATCACTGATAATGAAAAAGAATTCAAATCTAAGAAGTTGATCATATTTTGTCATCAATATCACATTACACTTGGGAATTCTACTTCATATTTTCCACAAGGTAATGGTCTTGATGAATCTTCTAACAAGAGCATTATGAGGATTATTAAGAAGGTGTTTGTAATATTCCAAATCTGGAATAGCACAACAAGCCTGCTGAAATAACGTAGTCCTGGGAGATTGATGTATAGAAATGAGTTTAAAGCTCTTGGATCCCTTAGATCAGTAGATCTGGAGTCTAGATCCAAAAGGGGAGAAAAAACAAATCAAATTAGGTGTGGTAAATAGATCTCCCACCACCTAGTCTAGCTGGAAAACACCCTACAAGAGGGGCTGCAGCTATGCACAAAAAACCGCTTCAGAAATAACGCAGTATTGGACAGTATGAGCAGGAGGCCATCAAATATTGTTAAACTATAAGTATACAACAAAAAATCAAAATTACAATTAAGGTCCTTCAATATACAGTAGAATGCAGGAGACAAGAGAGCAATAAATCTTCAGAAAAGAAGGCTGCAACACATGTATAAACTGAGAAATGGCTCAAAAACGTTATTCTAAGGAGCTGCAGCAGCTAAATATTAAAACTCAGATCTAGGACATATTTTTGGACAAAACATCAAATCCATTTCAGATCTAGAAACTAGCTAGTCTTATTTACAAGATCCCCTTAGGGTTTTGACCAAATAATGCATAAACAAGAGTAAATCTGAGCTTTAAGTTGCAGATCTGTAAAATGCTGCAGAAATTTCCGAATATGAATTTACATTACAATAGATCAGATCTAAATAGGACATGGATCAGCAAGCTAATCCTTGGATCACCAAAGTGAAAGGCAAAGCCCAGCACCAGAGATCTCTCATAAAAAACGGGATCAATACTCCTCCAAGAATCCTCAAGGGAAGAGGTGAAATCCCTGCATAGGAACTCCAAGTGCTAAGCAGCACAATTATCTACTAAATAGCAGAGAATAGTATTTGTCTAAATAGACAAGATACTCATAAATATAATCAATGAACAACCTTCTCTTGTTGCCTTCCCCTTCCTTTTATAAGATGAAATCCTTTGCAAACCCTAAACCACCTTGATGAGTTAGCTCTTTTCACATGAGGGGCCTCCTTCTAGAACTGTGATACCCCTTAATGAGATACATTGAATCTAGACAGTGCTGTAGATTTGGTCAAGGTTGACCCAGTCTTACAACCCAAACCCCTTTCACACCTGCAAGTGATTTATTTACATGGCCCTGATTTATCTTTGTTCACATGGGCATTTAATTATTCAGTATTTTCAGGAGTTTTACATGTCCTCCTTTATTCATTTATTCATGCAACAGAAAGTAACAAAAATGAATATTCCTCTTAGCTTAGGCTAAGTAGGAATATTACAGTCCTCCCCTCCAAAATGTTGCTTGTCCTCAAGCAACTGATAGGGTAAGAGTTGTAGTACTTCTTCTCCTCCATTGATGGCATCATCAAGGATCAAGTCCTCATCATAAGAAAAGTGCTCATCCAGCCAATACATCATGAATTTTTCCTCCAAGGTCAACATAAGATGTGCATATTCCATCCCATCGGGAGTGAAAAACTCAACAGAAATAAACATGGCTGGAGTAATGCTCCATCTAAAACATGTATCATGAGGTACAAGTAGAAGTTCCAAACCATGTGGTACATACAAGCTTCCCATATTCTATCCATACAATCCTATAAACAATACAACTATATCATCCATGTATGGAAGCAAGACTACATATATGAAAACTGAAATCTGAACTTGGGGAGGTGGGTCAAAATCCAACTTGTGATGCCAGCACAGTGCATCACCTGTCTGCATGAGATCAAGGTGTGGTAAGTGGCATTCCCACCACATAATTGTTGCATGATTCACCTTAACATGGCTGAAGATGATAGGTAAGTTTGGTGCCTTTGGAAAGAACCCATCATGGGAAGGAATCTCCCTTTTCACAATAAGGGAGTGGCCGGGTTCAACATCTCTATTGGCACACCAAAAACCATGAGATACACATGATCTCTCACTCCCTTTAGGAGTCATATCCTGCAAAAACATGGAAATGGAATGTAATAAATGAGAAAATACAACTTTCTTGGCATGATCAGATCCTTTACCATCATAGTCCTTCATACACATGGAGTTGTGCATGAACATTTCCCTCCTCTCAAGCAAAGGAAGAGCAGGCTGAGATGACTCTTGAAAAGAGTCCATTGGCTGCCCCAATCCTCCATAGCTAATGCGCTCTTGAAAGTGCTGATGTAATTCCTCTCTCATGCCTTCCCAATTAAAGCTCCTCATGATTAGGGTATAGATCTTCATTGAATGCATATGGCCGAGGAAGAATTCTTCATGTGCTCCTTGTAGGATCTTATTCTTGAGCTTGGAAGCTCTAGCCAAGAAGACCTTACCATGATAATAGATGACTCCCCCTTGGACTAAGTAGCCATATTCTTTCTGCATGTCATCTAGTATCATAACTGTGTGGAGATCTTTGGAATACTCTACAAGCAGTTGAGATTTCCAATACAGATCCACACTGCTCAACAATGAAAACGCTGCTAATGCATCAATGTAAGTGCTTGTCATGTTGTTGATCTCCTTTTTGACATTTCTCATGCCAAATTTGTTTGTTGGAAGGCTGATCCTCCCATTCTCCTCCTCCCACAGCACAGATTCAGAAAAGTGAGAGGGTGGTAGTGATGCAGGAAGAATATCCCCCTCATTCTTGGGCTGTCCCAAGCCCTCCAACGCTGTAACTTGGTCTCTCATTACTCCAATCCTTCCTGGATCTAGATTTGGAGCACCACTTTGTGAGGCTTTCCCCACAAGATCTGAATATGACGGCATTCTAGGTGGCTTGCCACTAGATAAGAATGTCCCTTGCAGCATCCTCATGAAATGAGAGAAGGGATGGTGAGATCCTTGCTTCCACTGCACAAATCCATATCTGTTGTTTGTGTGGAAGTACTAGGTGAAGGATACGTGTGCATGCCTTGAATCATTTGTGGTTTTCCACTCTTCAAGTCCACCCACTCCATTTGCAAAGCTTTCCAATCAGTGGTAACCTTTCCCAAGGTAATCAACCATTGGACACCCAAAATGATGTTGGTGTCTGGTATGTCAACTACAAAGAAGTGATCCACCAGAGTGTAGGATCCCATAGTGACAGAGAATGAGGGAACATATTGCATGCATTGCATGGTCCTATCTCCTAGGACCAAAACAGAAAATCCCTCAAAAGTATCAGTGGGGATTTCTCTCCTTTGCACAAGATGAGCATCGATAATGTTGTGGGTTGCCCCACTGTCAATCAGGACAGATACTCTCTGATTCATGATTGAACCTTGTACTCTTAGGGTCAAGTACTTAGGCACTCCTCTCAAATATGCAAGAGTCCCACTTATTGGAGCAAAGGCTCCATTCCCATCTTCGGATGGTGTTGGATCTTCCTCATCATTATCAGTGCTATGACCCCTCCTAGGTTCATCATCTCCATCTTCCTCCTCAAAATATGAGAAGACTTCTATGTAGTGTGCTTTCCGAGCAACACATCTATGTCCTGGTGCCCATGACTCTTGGCAGGTGAAACACAATCTCTTCTTTCTCAACTCCCTCCTGAGTTCAATATCTAAAGTTTTCTTCAAAGAGCTCTCCTTGGAAGGAGTAGCTTTTCCTTCCTTCCCCTTAGAAAAGTGAGGGGCCTTGCTCTGGAAAGTTGCCTTTGATTTTGGTAAGGAATATTGGATGTCTCTATCCCTCTCAATCGAATCATGCAAAGTTATGGGCTTGGTATATTTAACCAACCCATGCAAAGGTTCCTCTAGACCATCGATGAACATGCAGACCCTCCTTGCTACAAATAGACCAGGGACCATGATTGATAATCTCAGAAACTCAGAGATATAAGTCTCTGCATCCCCTGATTGCTTCAGATTTTCAAGGCTTATGAAGGATGCTTCAGTATCCTTCCTGTCAAACCTCTCCACCAGTTTTCTAGTAAACTCAGAATAGGTAGTCACATTGATGTGTCCCAATGTAGACAACACATGGAACCACCAATTGTGTGCTTCACATTCAAAGTGCAGTGCTGCAATCTTGATGGCTTCAATCTCAGGGATTTTGTTCAGCTGAAAGTAAATATCCATAGTTTCTACCCATGCCTTGGCAGAACTGGAGGATGATCCATCAAATTTGGGAAAAATGAATCTGCCCATAAAGTGTTGTCTATCCTGATTATGAAAGAACCCACCATCTCTATATTGCTGCCTTGGTCTTCTTCTGTCCTTGAGGTGAAAAAAATCTTGGAAACTCAGGTGGTCCTTGAATCTATGACTCTGAGAATCATACTCCACAAATTAATCTTCAAGGGAAGCTTGCTCTTGTGGTCCTTCATTCTCCATAGCCAAGAAGGTAGGCATAGTGGAGCATTGTGAAGCTTGTGGGACTTGTGGCTGGTTCACTGGTTGACCAGTCCAATGATGAGACATGTCAGAGCTTTCCCCGAGCTGAAATATCCTAGGATGTTCCCTCATTCTGTCCATCCTCATCTCTTTGATCTCTTTGGAAAGGTCTTGCAAGGCCACCAAAAGATTTCTTGCAAACTCTTCTCCTTCTTTGTCACTTGCAGTCTCAGGGGCCTTACCCTTGTCTTGATCATCGATAGTATAATCATAATTCTTGTGAAGTATGTTCTGATACCTCTTCTCCATCTCAATAAGAGGTAGATATTCTTCTAAATGCAACATGGCTGTGATGCTCCAAGGAAATCACAGGCTGTGCCAAGAAAAGAGCTCTGATACCACTACAATATTCCAAATCTAGAATAACACAGCAAGCCTGCTGAAAAAACGTACTCCTGGGAGACTGATGTAAAAAATGAGTTTACAGCCCTTGGATCCCTTATATTATAAAATCTGGAGTCTAGATCCAAAAGGGGAGCAGAAATAAATCAAACTAGGTGTGGTAAACAGATCTCCCACCACTTAGTCTAGGTGAAAAACACCCTACAAGAGGGGCTGTAGCTATGCACAACAAAATGCTTCAAAAATAACGTAGTATTGGATAGTATGAGTAGGAGGCCATCAAATATGATTAACTTATAGGTATACAGTAGCAAATTGGAAATAAAATGAAGCTCTTTCAATATACAGTAGAATACAGGAGACAAGAGAGCAATAAATCTTTTGAAAAGAAGGCTGCAACACATGTATAAAATGAGAAATGGCTCAACAACGTTATTTTAAGGAGATGCAGTAGTTGAATGTTACAACTCAGATCTAGGATAGATCTGTGGACGAAACATCAGATCCATTTCAGATCTGGAAACTAGCTAGTCTTATTTACAAGTTCGCCTTAGGGTTTTGACCAAATCATGCATAAACAAGAGTAGACCTGAGTTTTAAGTTGAAAATATGTAAAATGTAGCAGAAATTTTTAAATAGGAATTTACATTACAATAGATCATATCTAAACAGAAGATGGATCAGCTAGCTAATCCATGGATCACCAAAGTGAAAGGCAAAGCCCAGCACCAGAGATCTCTCATAAAAAATGGGATCAAAGGACCCTGTAGATCCTCTAATGAAACTAGCGTATTTCCTCAATGAAAACTACGCTGTAGCTTGAATAACATAGATGGCCAGCTACCAAGATATAGATCTTAAGCATAAACATGAGAGGCAATCTTCCAGGAGGTTAAAAGACACACTCCATGAGAAGAGGCTCCAATACAAGCTAGATCTCTGCAGATCTAGAATCCCACTTGCTACAACTTACAAAAGCAAGAAAAAACTCACTAGATCTGCACTGCGATCAGAAGTAGAGCTTGGCCCAAAGCTTGATAGTGGATCAAATCAGCAAATACTCCTCCAAGAATCCTTAAGGGAAGAGGTGAAATCCCTGCATAGGAACTCCAAGTGCTAGGCAACACAATTCTCTACTAAACAATAGAGAATTGTATTTGTCTAAACAGACAAGATACTCAGAAATATAATCAATCAAAAACCTTCTCTTGGTGCCTTCCCCTTCCTTTTATAAAATGAAAGCCTTTGCAAACCCCAAACCACCTTGATGAGTTAGCTCTTTTGACATGAAGGGCCTCCTTCTAGAACTTCGCTGTCCCTTCATGAGATATATTGAATCTAGATAGTGCTATAGATTTGGTCAAGGTTGACCCAGTCTTACAGCCCAAACCCATTTCACACCTGCAAGTGATTTATTTACATGGCCCTGATTTATCTTTGTTCACATGGGCATTGATTTATTCAGTCTTTTCAGGAGTTTTACATGTCCTCCTTTATTCATTTATTCATGCAACAGAAAGTAAAACAAAAATGAATATTCCTCTCAGCTTAGGCTAAGTAGAAATATTATAGCGTTGTAGGAAAATAAGAAGTCATGGCATTTGAAGCTGAAGTATGCTCTGTGGGCTCATAGAGTGTGCACAAAGAGATCAATTGGAACTTCACCTTATGAGCTGGTATATGGAGCTGAAGAAATATTTAGTACATCCTTTGGAGTGCTTGTCATGAAGTTGCTGCAAGGATTGGAGGAAGAGCCAAATGCAATTCAGAGGAGGATTAATCAGTTGATAAATTTGCAAGAGAAAAGGGAGGAAGTCTATAACAGTAATCAACAATCTCAAAGCATAATCAAGAATACATTTGACAGGAAGGTCAAGGAGGAAAAATTTCAAATCCAATATGTGGTTTTGAAATGGGAATCCAGGATTGAAGAAAAAGGGAAACATGGTAAGATTGAGAACATTTGGAAAGTTCCATTGAGATTAGTTGCATTTCATGGGAACACCGCTTACATTCTGCAAGAGATGGATGGACAACCTTGTGCTGGAGGGCTTGTCAGTGGCAGGTTTTTGAAGCACTATTCCTCTTAACTTTTGTTGATCATTCATTCCATTGTATATATTCCATTTTATATTTTTTTCTTCTAATAAAGACAAGTTTATCATCAGGCTTGAGCCCAAGGTGAAGGCCATTAGAGTTTGAAGGTAATCTTGGCAAATTTCAGAGTTTTTTTTTCAAGAAGATGGATAACAGCACTGGAACTATAGGTTCTTTGGTGCACCATAGGGGTAGAACATCCCATGTGGAGCCACTGTTATCACTCATAAAAGATAAAGCACCATTTGAAAAAGTCCTATAGGTTCATGTGTCAAAGGTAGGGTCATAAAATTCATTTTTCATTACTTGGTAAAGGAGATTTTTTTATTTTTTTTTATTTAGCCTATCCTAAGGTCTAAACCCAACCTCATTCAAATCCTTTCATGTCACATCAGTCATAATTTTCTAACATTATTCATTTCCAAAGGTTATAACACCGAAAGAGTCATTTTAGCCAATAATCCACACTTTCGTAGCGAAATACATAGAGAAAATTAACTTTCGCTACGAAACTGCTAATAATTTCATATAAAAAATGTCCAAAAATACACTAGGTCCGCTATGAAAGTAAGGTTTCCTGTCTGTCTTGTCAAAAAATCTACTATGCGTTAGAAAATTATTGAAAAGAATAAGTTAGATGGCATTTGAGTCAGTTAAGGTAAATATCAAGGTACATGGTCAGGGCTGAAGTCATCAACACCATTTTAAGCATGTATGAGTCATCATTATGCTATGAGTTGTCATTGAACTTCAAAATATTTCCAAATTGAGTCATTTTTCATTCTCCATTCCTTCTTTGCGTGTTATTGAGCTATGGATAGTTATTTCATTGAGTTGAGTTGTGGCTAGTATTTTCAAAAGTTTGCAGGTATCACTGATCAAGTGAGGCTGAGAAGACATTAAAGGACCATAGCTACAAAAAGGAAGACCAACAAATGTGGCCAATGTCTTAGATATGAGCCATCAGATATGAACCTGATAAATGAAGACCCAACAACTGCAGAAGTGTTCAGAAGAACAGGGTGTTTGCAGTTTTGTCAAATATTGCAAGGATTCCATGTTCAGGTTTCTAAAGAAATTTCCCTAAACTTCAATGGAACATCTACAAAAGTGGGAATGTTGAATCTCACTATAACACCAGAGACCATTGCAGCAACAATAGGGATTCCAAGAGGACAAGAAAAATGGTTCAAAGTGTTAGCCACCTATAAGTTTTTGTCAAGCAAACAGGTGGCTAAAAATGTTTCTAAGCCTTCAAGAGAGAAAATTTCCTTGAAAAAATATCATCCTTGAAGCCTTTGTGTGTCTTTTTCCTTTGAAAATATCTTCACTGTTGTTTCCATCCAAAAAACCTCACTATTTTGTGAAAAGAATGCTTCAAAAGGCCTCTGTAACTGCCCATTTTCACTCATTTCCCTTCATTTTCATTAAGCCTCCTTCCCCTCTTTAGAACCTCCATATCCCTCTAAAAAACCTCTAAAATCATTTTAAGCCTCTAAAAACCCCTTTTACAGGTTTAAAACATCCTTTTCCCCTTTACCGAAAGCCAAGAAAAACCTCAGAAAACACTGATTTTGGCTTAAAAAACCCTTTTTTGCTTTGAGGCCTTAAGCCCCTTTCGGCCTAGCCCTTAACCCCTTTTTGCATATGACCCATGCCCAAGACCAGGCGCTAAAGCCCTGGGCGCTAATCGCAATTGGAACTGTCTGTTAACACCTTTCCTTTGTTATTCCTATTTTTCCGATGCGATTAGGCTTTCGTTCTGTAGACCTCCACTGCAATATTAACTATTGATCTGTATAGATCTAATGACCAGCGCTAATATCTCACCATGCCCATCACACCTTTACAATTCCCCTCTGATTGTATATCCACCATTGATCCCTTTCCAGATCCAACAGCTGGCACAAAATCACATCGCGCTCACCCAACGTTCCCACTCTTCTTTCTCCCCGATGGCCAACCCTCCAATTAGATCCTGGCCGTTGAATCCACAAGAACCAATGGTTGAGATTCATCCACGCTTTTGTTCACAGAGCCTGTCATCGCTCTGCTGAATTAATCTAGACCGTTGAATCCACAAGAACCAACGGCCCATATTTAATCGCACTCCACCTCTTTTGCCTCCCATCATTCCCCCTCCGATCAGATCTCCACCGTTGATATCCTTCATGATCCAACGATCCGTGCTAAATCACAAAGAGGAAGATCAGTGAACCGTGGAGTTTTGGCCCCCTGCCTTTCTCTGATGCGATTAAATCCCCGCTGTCCATTCCGCCAGATCTGACAGTCTATATTGCATCGCGCCTCGCCTTCCTCTTCCACCGTTTCACTGTTCCATTGATCTCCGACTTAATCTTTGCCGTCCATCCTAATAGATCCAATGGTCAGGATTCGTTCCGCCCATCCATCAAACATTTTTCCCTTTGGAAAATTGGCGCTCCCACCTTTGATCCTGGCCATCCATTCTACAGATCTGACAGTCCACAGTGAACCTGCCTTTGACTCTACCCACTTGTTCTGCCCGTGCATCTTTCCATATTGCACTCCATCCTGCGCCGTCAGATCTTTCTGTCCTACATCCAACGGCTGAGGTGCATATCGCGTGATTTTAGTGTCTGACAGTTAACATTTCAAATTTACGCGATAAAAGTGGTTTTTGAAGGGACACGTGTCATGCAGCAGGGTATATCACGTTTTTTTGGGAAATTTTCAAAACCACTCCAAAGCTGCGCAAAAACAACCGTTTTCTTCTAAAACCCACCCCTCCTCGATATAGGCCTTCATTAAATCCTGACCGTTCATTTGATCTGGATCAGTGGCCCACGTTTCATCGTGTTCCCATCCATGTTATTTTCATCGAAAGATCTCCGCCGTTGATTTATTTAAGTGATCCGATGGTCCACGTTCGTTTTCCCTCCGCCATCCCGGTCCCACCATCCAATTGCCCCGATTTCCTTCATTATTAACCTTTTCCTTTGTAATTCACCCAGACACTAAACATTGGTGTTTTACACTAAAATTTAATTTATTCCGCCTAACCTATACAACAACTCCACAGGTGAATCCTGATCGTTGATCATCACCTACCAGTCTAATCCAACGGTCCAGAACCGTATGCGCAACAGAGCTCCATTAGATCACATTTTCACCATTACGCAACAATATTCACCCATTTTTCGCCTGCATCCACCATTTCTGTCACTGCACCACCATCTCCACAGGCCTCCATAGCATCCTCCTCCACTCCCAATGGTTTTTTTTAACATTTTTATTGTGTTTTACAGGGTTACAAATGGCAAAAAATCATTCTCTGTCTCACTATCCCAGTCATGGTGATTCAGAGCGCAGAATGCAATTTTTCCAGAACCAGAGACTGTAGGGAAGGTGCCTGAGAAGGTTTAAACGTGATTTGCAATAAAGATCCGAGTTATTAACTCTGTTTCAAAGCCTCGAGCACCATTAAAACCTCTGTATTCACAGACAAGACAGAATAGAAGCGACAAAGAGTATCAATGATAGTTTAAAGGGATTAAAAGCCCATTATTGAAGATTAAATGCTTTAATCCAATGTTTAAAGGGTGAAGATACAGATTGAAGACCTTAAAAATGATCCAGAAGGCTAATAAGGCATAAAATATGTGAAACAAGCCATATTAGTGTTTCACATCAGCAGAATGTTCTTTCCCAAGAAAGGACAAGTTCCCATAGTATTTTTTATTTTGAATTGAGTTCCTGAGAAGATCACCACCCTGACAGAAGTCCTAAGATTTCCAGAGCATTATTTACACAGTATGTAAGGCTTGAAAGTCATTTATCTTCCTTACTTGTCCTAGTGTACAAACAGAGTACCAACTGCCAGAGAGTACTTCAAGAACATACGTTTGGAGTTATTTTCCACCTGTCGAAGACCACTAATTCACCCAAAGAGTACTAAAAGTCAATATGGGATATTAAAATGGAATGGGCCTCAAGCACTCTTCTTTCTCTGTTTTAATGATTCATTTAAAGTTCTATCTGCCTCTACTGCCACACTTTCAGCTATAATAACTCCCCAGAAATACATTGTAAATGTTGGGTAATCGTGGATTGTAAGCTATTTCATTGAGATAGAGTTCTGTATATAAGTTTTAAAATAGGCTCGGAGATGATTCCGAGTTGAATATCAAGCTGCCAAACAATGATGTATGTGACTGATGTTGCTCTTTAATATGACAAGCATGTTCGTTGGATCCTGATCTAAATCAGTGGTGAAGTGTTCTATCTTTTATTGTTTGCCGCTCTGTTATGCATCACATTTTATTTCTCTGATAATAATCAGTAATCGAGCTTAGGATATACTGTTGTAAACTACCCTAATGCTTCCTGCTCTTCTTATCTTTGATGTTTTATGCTGATTGTGTAATCTAAGAATAGATTCAAGATAATTTAAATAGTATAGTAGTTGGTTTTATCCATGCTCGCTGATGTATGAATTTAGAGTCTATTTTTAGATGTTCTTGTCTATTTTTAACTGAAAGAATTGGGAAACTGGGAGATTTAGAGTTAGTTTTGTCTCACTAGGGTCCTTTTCCAACAGTCTGCCTCTCTAAGATCCCTTAATTTGAATGTCAAAAGCATAGAAGGTTAAAAGTCTTTCTCTGATCTTAGGATTTCACTTTGTGTCCATATTTAATGTTTTCTATTGTCTGAAGAGTTAGCCTCATTGGGAGTTTGATCATAGACGGTTAAGGCATGTCCTATCCCTATATTTGCTCCTAAGTGGTCACCTTGGAAGGTGTCCTTGTCATTCACCTTCATTTCCTATCATTTCATCCCATACTATCATCTTTAGAGATTCCCTGTTTTAGATGACTAGCCCATTTGAAAGCCTTGGATATTGAATTGCAAGTAAACCCTTTTATGACCCCATTGCCCAATGGACTTGTATTTTCTTTGAGTTATCTTCCCATTGCCTAAAGCCCTTCTTTGCTCATTTATTTATCTTACATTGAACCCTTCTTTCATGTTTACCAACCAAACAACAAAAACAAACAAAAAAACAACCCTTGTGCCCTATAACTAGCCTAATACCTTAAATCAAACTTCAAAGATACATATTTCTTTGCCTTTATAGAGAGATCCCTCTCTAGATCTAGGAGGGCTAGATCCTGAGATCCCAAAGTGGTTTGATGTTGTCTCATCATTTGGTATTTCCAAATCTTCCAAATCATGGGAACCACCACATAATGGCGACTCCACAGGGGACTTTGAGTAAAACATTCTTTAAAACATTCCTAAGAACTCAAAGAAGACCAATAGCCTGGATTTGCTAGTTAATCACTGTGGTGGACAGTAAATCTCCTTCAAGACACCTTAAACCTTCCACCTGGCAACTCCACAGTTCCTTAATGACTAGAGGCTTCACTGATGATCAGTAGGCCTTCTGATTGTTTTTTTTTTCACTAGACTCCACTGGGAGACCAGTCGCATTGCAACATCATCCATTTTAAAGAAACAATAGGATTAAGCTTCTTGTTTGAAGATAATTTTGCCTCTTAAAGACTATCATATCTAGCTTACTTTCTTTGTTAAGTTCTAGGGCCTAACATACTAGCTTCAAGAACAATTCACACTAGAGCTTATCCTAATCCAAACCCACCCGAAATAATTGATAATCCAGAGAGTATTCTCAGGAAGTCTCTCACACCCAAAAAATCAACTATTTCCAGACACATTAATAGAGCTAATTCAGCCCCTGAAAACTTTGCAGCTCTATCAAACACTCAGTTTGACTTAGATTTACCAAAGGATTTACCAAAAAATCAGTCAGTCAGTGCTATAGATCAGAGAAACTTTGAGCCTTCAAGTTCATCACCACCTAGTGATCAAAATATTAGGGACAGGGAAACGCCTCCATCTACACCTCCTGATATTCATTTCATCCATAACTTGGGTCGCTCTCACCCTAGATTTGTTCAACAATTCACTGCTGGTCCTAGCATTCCTATCATTCGTATACCTGTTGCTCAAGCCCAAACTTTACCTCCACAAAACACTATCATGGCAGCATGGTATGCTCCCTTGGTGTTACCATAGCCTCTGGTTCCTTTACCCAATTATTACCAGTCAAAAATCGCTCATTTCACTGGGAAAGAGTCCACCACAGCCCAATGCCATGTAGATAGGATGGAAGATGCCTTTGACTACATGGAAATAGAAGATGAAACTATCAAAATGAGAATCTTTGCTCAGAGTTTAGGAGGAGAGGTAAAGAAATGGTTTAAAGGCATAACTCCAAACAGTATCCATGATCTTCCCTCTCTACATTAGACCTTCATAAACAAATGGGAAGTCAAGGGCAACCCTCTCCAAATCTTAGCTAAATATAAGAATCTCAAAAGAAATAAGGGAAAAAGTGTCCATGACTATTCTACAAGATTCAACAGTGTCTAAAACTCCCTGCCTCCTCGTATGAAAACTCCCCAAGGAATGGCCTTGGTGAAATATCCTGAAGGCTTTGATGCTGACATGGCTTATCGGCTTAGGGAGAGAGATTACAACACATTAGAAGACATGCAGAAAGGAGCAGTGAGTGTAGAGTCAAATTTGATTGAAAAGAGAGCTAGAATGAGGGCTGAGAAGAAGGTAACATATAGGGATGACACATCAGCTTCCACATCTGATCCCAAATATGAAAATCTAGACAAAAACATGGAGATGATAGAAAAAATGATGGAGAAGATGGTTGTCCAAGTCAGCAATCAGAATAGAAACCAAAATCAAAACCAGAACTAGAACTTTAGGAGGAACAACCCCCCAAATAGACAGAGGGACTCTGATCAACAAGTCATACCCCCATTTCAAAAGAATTTCCTTGATGAAGATGAGGGAATAATAGAAGAATCAGAGGGAACCATCATAAACATGGTGGATGTAGATAACCAAGATCACACCCTCTTTATAGAGGATAATCAGACCTCATACTCACATTGGTATGAGGAAGGGTTAGAGTCTGAAGAATACAGGTTAGGATTTGAAAATGCCATCATGCAAGTCCAAGAATAATATGATATCAGAAGCAAGAAGAACATAGACACTCCCAAAACAAAAGCTTCTGAAATCACCATCAAGAAAAGGCCTGAGAAAACTCCTAAAATGACTATTGAAAGTAACAAATCAGTAGCTGAGAGTTCCAGAAAAAACAGAGATAAAGACATCCAAATCATGGATAAATAAAGTCAAGAATCTAGTAGCACTAACATTGCAGCTAATTCTCTTGATAAAATAGCTTCGAAGATTGTACATAATGAGAATCATCAAGCTATTTCTGCCACTAAAATAGTGGCTAATAAAACATAATTAAGTCTTACAAAGAGTCAATCTTCTTTCCATTTCGAGAGTGAGATTGCCAAAATTAAAAATTTTGTCCCTCTCTCTGAGCTGGTCATTCACGATGTATATAAAGGTCAAATTTTTAAATCTTTAAACTTAGGAGAAAACAACGATACTGTCAATTTAAATGATGATCAACCAGCTCTTTTTTTTGGCCCAAAAATTGAAGGGAAATTTCAAGAGGGAGTAGTACCTCCTTTTTATGTCAGCCTCAATATCCATGAAAAAATCCTGCATAATGCTATGCATGATTCTGGGGCTTCACACAACCTTATGCCAAAGGTTATAATGGAGAAGCTAGGCCTAGAGATAACCAGACCTTATAAGGATTTATACTATTTTGACTCTAGTATAGTGAAGTGCCTTGGCTTAATCAAAGATCTCTGTGTAAATCTGACTCAAATCCCAGCCAAGTGCATGGTTATGGATGTTGTTGTGGCGGATGTACATCCTAAGTGTGGCATGTTGCTTTCAAGGTCATGGGGTGCCAAACTGCAAGGTACAATGCAGATGGACATGACTTATGCCACTATCCCTGTCTTTAGATAGCTTAGGAGACTGTACAAAGAGGCACACATTAAATTCATGGTTAGTAGCTCGAAAAAACCTGAGAATTCCCCTCTGTACTCTGTCCACACAGATCTGGACTCCTTTATCCTTTCTAATGATGAATTCACAGATGAAACAAAGCTAGAGGATAGAAATGCAGGTAACAGAGTAGAAGCCACAAGTTTGAACATAATGGTGACTCTAGAAATAGAGGAAAATGAGAGAGAAGCCCTCGAACAGTGAGCTGAAATAGAAAGTCAAAGTGAAAAAACCAAGGCTGCAAACAACAGACTACTCATCATTCTGAACTCCATCCATACCCTGAAGAACAAGACATAGCACAACCTGGTGCAGACCTCACAACACAACTTAAAGGTGCACATAACATCAGGGATGAAACTTATAACAACCTTGCGAACAATCCCTTATGGAAAATGAACTTTGATGGGTCTTGCACCAAGAAGAATGCAGGGGCTGGGGTACGGCTGTACAATACTCAAAGAAATTATGCTGAAAGTCATGCTTTCAAGCTAGATTTTAAATGTACAAACAACATGGCAGAGTATGAGGATCTCATCCTAGGATTGAATCTATCGAAAAAACTAGGAGCCCAAAGGATAGTTGTACATGGATATTCAAAATTATTCATCAGAAAACTAAATGAAGAGTACAATGAAAATCATCCTAGATTAAGGGCCTATAGGAATGATGTTATGGATCTGTTGAAAACATTTGTAGAGTATGAGCTTGTATATGTCCCTAGGAGTCAAAACATTATTGCAAATGGGTTGGCTTGCGCCGCTAGTTCATATCAAAAATCACCTAGTGAAAAACATATCATTATTCAAAAAAAATATAGACCTGCAATGCCAGATAATGAGAAATATTGGCAGGTCTTTGAGGGTGATAAAAAGATAGAGGATTTCTTGCTTTGCAAGAATGAGTTTGAGTTACCTGACTCAGACTCTAAATCTGATGAAAACGATGTAGATAAAGAGCCCCCTGACAAAGAAAAACCATTCCTCAATGCATAAATAAACATGTTAACCAAAGGATTCGAAAATCCATCAAAAGAATACATAAATGCAGAAAAACAAGACATAGAGGTGCTACAGTCCAAAGATAAGAACATACCCAGAGGATTGGCACCCCTAGAGGACCTTTTCGATTTTAATGACGTGGCAAAGAAACCCACTATAGAACACACTGAATCAGATGTTGAAGAATTCAATATAGACAGCCATGGACTTAAAAGCCTACAACACGAAGATTATCCAGCATAAGATCCCATTAAAAGAAAACCAAAATTCCTTTAGGCAAAAACTATGAAGAATTAACCTAGTACAACTACCTCTAGTGGAAAAGGAAATCAAGAAAATGTATGAGGCAAGAATCATAGTGCCTGTGATGTTTTCTGATTGGGTATCTAACCTAGTGGCTGTAAGGAAAAAGATAGGAGAAATAAGACTGTGCATTGATTTTAAAAACCTTAACAAAGCCTCCCTAAAGGACAATTACCCTTTACCTAAAATGGAGCACATCCTACAGAGGGTAGTTGGTGCAAAGAGGATTTCTTTGTTAGATGGTTTTTTAGGGTATAAACAGATCTTAGTACTCCCAGAAGATCAACTAAAAACATCTTTCACCACTCCATGGGGCACGTTCATGTACTTGAAAATTCCTTTTGGACTAATGAATGCTGGTGCAACCTTTCAAAGAGCTATGGACATAGAATTTTTAGAGGAAGTAGGGCACTTCATTGTAATTTATCTTGATGACATAACAGTTTACTCAAAATATTATGAAGAGCACCTTAAACATCTAAGGAAGATCTTTTGAATAGTGCAGGAGTTTTGGGCTATCTTTAAATCCCAAAAAGACTATATTTGGCCTCCAAGAAGGTAAGCTTCTGGGCCATATTATATCAAAAAAGGGGATTAAAATAGACCCAAAAAGAGTTGATGGAATACTGCAGATTAGCCACGCAAGAAACGTAAAATAATTGCAGTCCTTTATTGGGAAAATTAACTTCTTAAGGAGGTTTATTCCCAACTTAGCAGAACTCCTGAGAAATATGACAAACATGCTTAAGAAAGAAGTAGGAGTTAAATGGACTCTAGAGGCAATTTTTTTTTTTGAATTAGTTAAACATGCACTCACCCGGGCACCAGTCCTAATAAGCCAAGATTTCACAAAAGATTTCCTTATATTCTCCTTTGCATCAAAGCATACCGTGGTTGCAGACTTGTTGCAGAAAAACTCAGAAGGACAGGAGCAACCAATTGCTTTCTTTAGCAAGGCACTAAGAGATGCTCCCTTGAAATATAAAATAATGGAAAAACAAGCTTATGCTTTGGTAAAGGCCTTGAAATATTTCAGGGTGTATATTTTGCATTCTCACATCATTTCCTATGTGCCTAACATAGTGGTTAAAGATATTTTGTCACAAGATCCAGATGGAAAATGAGGTAAATGGATTGCAGTGATATTAGAGTATGATTTGGAGATCAAACCCACAAAAATCATGAAGGGTCAAGGCTTGGCTCGATTAATGGCTGAATCTAACTTACAAGCCCTTGACATAAACATGGTAGATGCCTTGGATGAACATGAAGGACTGCTTGCTCCTACTGTTGAAGAAAAATTCCAAAACTCACCTTGGTATGCTGACACCTTGTACATGCTTACAAATCTTAATGCCCCCCCGAGATTTATCAAAGAAAAAAGCAAGGTTTCTAAAGCTAAAAGCCATAAATTATTGCATTTTAAATGAATTTTTATACTGGAAAAATGCAAATGGTTTGTTGCTTAAATGTCTGCTTGAAGTCAATACAGAGAGGGTCAAACATGAGTTCCATGAAGGAGAGTGTGGGGGTCATTTGTATTGGAAAACCATAGCCAACAAAATCCTTAGGGCTAGCTTTTACTGGCCCACACTTTTCCAAGATGTACATAAAATGATATTTTCCTGCCATAAGTGCCAAATATTTGAGGCAAAATAAAACTCCTCCCTTTACCATTAAAACCCATCACCGCTGAAGCTCCATTTCAACAATGGGGCGTAGATTTCATAAGAGAAATCCATCCTGCTTCCTTTGCCCAACACAAATGGATTCTAATAGCCACAGACTATTTCACAAAATGGATAGAGGCCATACCTTCCAATAATGCCACATATTCTGTCATCATAAAATTCCTTGAAGACAATATCCAATCTAGATTTGGTTGCCCTAGGAATATTATTACTGATAATGCTGCTGCTTTTGGTTCCAAAAAGATGATTGATTTTTGTCACAGGTATCCGATTGCACTTGGTCATTCCACAACTTATTATCCTCAGGGAAATGGGCTAGAAGAATCATCAAATAAGATTTTGGTGACCATCATCAAGAATCTGCTTGAAGAGAACAAAAAATCATGGCATAACAAGTTGGTGCATGCTTTGTGGGCAGACAGGTTGACAACAAAGAAGTCCATCGGAATGTCTCCATATCAACTTGTCTATGGGGTAGATGCAGTATTCCCTACCAGCCTAGGGATACCAGTGATAAAATTAGTCCAAGAAATACAGTCAGAAGAGGACAGCATGGTAAGGAGGATCAATCAAACAATACATCTCCAACAGGAAAGAGAAGAGGTCTATAACAGAGCTCAAAAAGTGCAAGAAAGCATCAAAAATTTTTTTGATAAGAGAAAAAAAGCTTGTGACTTAAAAATTGGAGACAAGGTGCTCAAGTGGGACTCTAGAAGGGAAGATAAGGGTAAGCATGGAAAATTTGACAGTTTATGGCAAGGTCCTTACATTATTCAGTCCACCATTGGTCCAAATGCATTCTTTCTGAAAGAGTTAGATGGTAGAGATCTGTTTGGGGGTCCTATCAATGGCAGGATACTCAAACATTACTAATACTAAAGTTCAGAGTTTAAAGTTTTCACTTCCATTGTAAATACCATTGCTTTGGTCAGTTTTAAAGAGAAAACGAAAAATACAAAAAAAAAAAAAAAGAGAGAAAGGAAAAGGTTCAGACAAGCTCAAAACGTGAACCTGTGAAGTTTCAAAAGAATGGCTCAAATCAGCTGAAAACCCGAGCCAAAGAAAGAGAAAATCTGGTTCTAATATGCCCAAAAATGGAACTAGCAAGGAGATAAAAGAATCAGCTCCAATAAGCTCAAAACCAGAGCTGAAATGAAGAAGAAAGGTGACTCTAACAAGCTCAAAATCTGAGTCACAAGAGAAAGAAGGATGCTCTAAATTTTCACAATTTCAAGCCTTCACATTTTGGTTCAATTTCCTGCAAAGTTCAGTTCATGTGCAACTGTATTTATGCCGTGAACCGACATCAAACCAGACAGTCTAATCCTGGTTTGACTGTTTTTAAATTTCTGTTTTAGAATGTAGAGAAAGAAATCTGCTAGATAATTTAATCCAAGATGATATTAGTGTAGGTAGAGAAGCTATGAGGCCAACTGTCTAATTTGCTCTCAGGGAAGGAATAAGGGTAGAATTAGATTAGATTTTATTCTTTCAAATAAAAAAATGATGAAGAAGGTCTAGAAGTCTAAATGTACCTTGAAGAAAAAATGTTAGGACTGTAGGATGGGTAGGTAGATTGTTTGGGAGAATATTTTCTGCTAACTTAATATCCATCATGTTTGTGGCAGCTAATTAAAGAAAGGAAAATATGTGTCAAGTACCAGGCATCTGGCCTACTTCCAAAAATCATTTTCTAAGATTCTTGACACCTTCAAGAAGATGCCATCCCCATGTAGAGCCACTATTAGCCACCCATAATTTTTTGTCAAGAAAACAGGTGGCTAAAAATGTTTCTAAGCCTTCAAGAGAGACATTTTCTTTGAAAATCTATCATCCTTGAAGCCTTGTGTGTCTTTTTCCTTTGAAAAGATCTTCATTGTTGTTTCCATCCAAAAAGCCTCATTGTTTTGTGAAAAGAATGCTTCAAAAGGCCTCTGTAATTGCCCTTTTTCACTCATTTCCCTTCATTTTCATTAAGCCTCCTTCCCCTCTTTAGAACCTCCATATCCCTCTAAAAAACCTCCAAAATCCTTTTAAGCCTCTAAAAACCCTTTTTACAGGTTTAAAACATCCTTTTCCCCTTTACTGAAAGCCAAGAAAACCCTCAGAAAACACTGATTTTGGCTTAAGAAACCCTTTTTTGCTTTGAGGTCTTAAGCCCCTTTCGGCCTAGCCCTTAGCCCCTTTCCGCATATGACCCGTGCCCAAGACCAGACGCTAAAGCCCCGGGCGCTAATCACAATCGGAACTGTTTGTTAACACCTTTCCTTTTTTATTCCTATTTTTCTGATGCGATTGGGCTTTCGTTCTGTAGACCTCCATTGCAATATTAACCATTAATCTATACAGATCTAACGGCCAGCGCTAATATCTCACCACACCCATCACACCTTTCCAATTCCCCTCCGATTGTATATCCACCGTTAATCCCTTTCCAGATCCAACGGCTGGCGCAAAATCACATCACGCTAACCCAACATTCCCACTCTTCTTTCTCCCCCATGGCCAATTCTCTGATTAGATCCTGGCCGTTGAATCCACAAGATGCAATGGTCAGGATTCGTCCACGCTTCTGTTCATAGAGCCCGTCATCGCTCCGCCGATTTAATCTGGTGAATCCACAAGATCCAACGGCCCAGATTTAATCGCGCTCTGCCTCTTGTGCCCCCCATCATTCCCTCTCTGATTAGATCTCCACTGTTGATCTCCTTCATGATCCAATGGTTCGCACTAAATCGCAAAGTGCAAGATCAGTGAACCGTGGAGTTTTAGCCCCCTACCTTTCTCCGATGCGATTAAATCTCCGCCATCCATTCTGCAAGATCTGATGGTCCAGATTGCATCGCGCCTCACCTTCCTCTTGCACCGTTTCACTGTTCCGCTGATCTCGGGCTTAATCTCTGCCGTCCATCCCAATAGATCCAATGGTCAGGATTCGTTCCAACTATCCATCTAACCTTTTTCCCTTTGGAAAATTGGCGCTCCCACCTTTGATCATGATCGTCCATTCTATAGATCTGACGATCCACAATGAACCCACCTTTGACTCTGCCCAATTTTTCCACCCGTGCATCTTTCCATATCGCGCTCCATCCTGCGCTGTCAGATATTCCTGTCCTACATCCAATGGCTGAGGTGCATATCGCGCGATTTTAGTGTTCGACAGTTAACATTTAAAATTTACGTGATAAAATTGGTTTTTGAAGGGACACATGTCAGGTGGCAGGGTATATCGCGTTTTTTTGGGAAATTTTCAAAACCACTCCAAAGTTGCATGAAAACAACAGTTTTCTTCTAAAAACCACCCCTCCCCGATATAGGCCTTCATTAAATCCTGATCGTTCATTTGATCCAGATCAGTGGCCCACGTTTCATCGCGTTCCCATCCATGTTATTTTCATTGGACCTCCCAAAAGACTTCATCAGAAGGTCTCCGCTGTTGATTTCTTTAAGTGATCCGATGGTCCGCATTCATTTTCCCTCCGCCATCCCAGTCCCACCATGCAACTGCCTCGATTTCCTTCATTATTATCCTTTTCCTTTGTAATTCACCTAAACACTAAACGTTGGTGTTTTACACTAAAAGTTAATTTATTCTACCTAACCTCTAAAACATCGCCACCGGTGAATCTTGACCGTCGATCATCACCTACCAGTCTAATCCAACAGTCTAGAACCTTCTGCTCACCAGACCTCCATTAGATCACATTTTCACCATTACGCAACAATTTTCACCTGTTTTTCGCCTGCATCCACCATTTTTGTCACTGCACCACCATCTCCACAGGCCTCCACAGTAACCTCCTCCACTCCCAATGGTTTTTTTTAACATGTTTATTGTGTTTTGCAGGGTTACAGACGGCGAAAAATCATTCTCTATCTCACTATCCCTGTCATGGTGATTCAGAGCGCAGAATGCAATTTTTCCAGAACTAAAGACTGCAGGGAAGGTGCCTGAGAAGGTTTAAACGTGATTTGCAGTAAAGATCAGAGTTATTAACTCTGTTTCAAAGCCTCCAATGCCATTAAAACCTGTCTATTCACAGACAAGACATAACAGAAGCGGCAAAGAGTACCAGTGATAGTTTAAAGGGATTAAAAGCCCATTATTGAAGATTAAATGCTTTAATCCATTGTTTAAAGGGAAAATATACATATTGAAGACCTTAAAAATGATCCAGAATGATAATAAGGCCTAAAACACATGCAACAAGCCATATCAGTGTTTCACATCAGCAGAATGTTCTTTCCCAAGAAATGACAAGTTCCCATAGTATTTTTTATTTTGAATCGAGTTCCTGAGAAGATCACCACCCTGACAGAAGTCGTAAGGTTTCCAGAGCATTAGTTACACAGTATGGAAGGCCTGAAAGTAATTTATTTGCCTTACTTGTCCTAGTGTACAAACAGAGTACCAACTGCCAGAGAGTACTTCAAGAACATACCTTTGGAGTTATTCTCCGCCTGTCGAAGACCACTAATTCACCCAAAGAGTACTAAAAGTCAATATGGGATATTAAAACAGAATGGGCCTCAAGCACTCTTCATTCTCTATTTTAATGATTCATTTAAAATTCTATCTGCCTCTACTGTCACACTTTCAACTATAAGAACTCCCCAGAAATACATTGTAAATGTTGGGTAATCGTGGATTTTAAGTTGTTTCATTGAGATAGAGTTCTTTGTATAAGTTGTAAAATAGGCTGGGAGATGATTCCGTGTTGAATATCAAGCTGCCAGATAATGATGTATGTGACTGGTGTTGCTCTTTAATAGGACAATCATGTTCATTGGATCCTGATCTAAATCAGTGGTGAAGTGTTCTATCTTTTATTGTTTGCCGATCTGTTATGCATCAAATTTTATTTCTCTGATAAGAATTAGTAATCGAGCTTAGGATATACTGCTGTAAAGTACCCTAAAGCTTCCTGCTCTTCTTATCTTTGATTTTTTCTGCTGATTGTGTAATCTAAGAATAGATTCAAGATAATTTAAACCGTATAGTAGTTGGTTTTATCCATGCTTGCTGATGTATGAATTTAGAGTCTGTTTTTAGATGTTCTTGACCGGTATTGCCAAATCTGCCAAATCATGGGAACCACAACACAAAGGTTTCAAATTCAACATGGAGGAGTGTAAAAAATTTATCAAGCCATAATGTTTACCTTACAAATTCCATTCCAAGGAGCTGCATGAAAGATAATTTCTCAAAGCTACTTCTTATCATTCAGAAATATTTCACTTGTGAGGGGAGATATCATAAAGTCTATTCCTACCACTTCAAGCTTCTTCTACACTTTGTTGGTAAGATATCTCTTGATATACCTTTTTATTTACATAGAAGCTTGGAAAAAATGGCACATAAAGTTCAAGCTAAATTTGAAGCAAGTGAAACCTCACTTTTTCATCACAGCTTAATAAAATTTCTTGTTTTATATAAGCTACAAATACTAGGTAGAGACTGGTCTTCTTTTTTGTTTGTTAGTGGTTTTGAAATGGATACCATTACCCCTAAAAGAACTCCTAAAGCTAGAGGTATACCATCACCTTTAGTGGTAGAACAAAGTTAACCAGTAGCGGAAGAGAAAAGTGAACCAGTGATGATGGAAACAGAGCAGTTGCAGAGATTTGATACACCGACTGTTTAACCTTCAAAACAAAAGTCAAAAATGAGAAAAACTACAAAACAAGAGCCAAACGGTGGCTAAAGAAAATTTATAAGACATAATACATGCCATTGATATTGAAGAGACTCCTATAATCCAGGCTGAGGATATAGATGAGGGTGGACAGAAACTCAAGAAAGCTAAATATGCAAAGAAGTTAGAATTTGAAGGTGAGGATGCAGGTTTCATGTTTCAGGCTAGGAAGCCCATGACAAGACATGCTAGAAAGCTTTTGGAAAGTAGTAAATAAGTTCATCCAGCCACTAACATTGTCTATCCAACACAAAAAATTATTGACATTTCATCACCTGCAGAAGAAGATCAAGTTAGCAAGTGAAAGAAAGGAAAGGAGAAAGTCATTGAAAAACAGAGTTTGAACTCCTTAAAGAATAGTTGAGGTTAGCTAATCATGAAATAGTAGTCATGAAAAAAGGAGGCAAGGAAACATAATATTCATAAGGTTCAGTTTGAGAAGATGAAAGAGGTTTGGGAAGAGCAGGTTGACAGTGTATCAAAGACCCTAGATAACACACAACAATTAATCAAATGGACTATGCCATTAAGGAAAGAAGTGAAGCATGTCAGAAGAGTAAACCTGTACTTAAAATATAGTGACAGAAAGTTGAAGAACCATGTTAAAGACCTCCAAGAATATCTAGAATTGATCCATGAGGAGCTGGAGAAGAAGGGTCTAAAAATGACAGTAGTTGAGGAGCCCATAGCTCAACTCATCATCAATGAAGAAGAAACACCTGAAGACTCTTAGTTTGAGTTGATTTATATTTTGAAAGTTCAATGGCATGTTGAAAACCAAATTTATACAACTGGAAGGTACATTTTTGAAACAAGGTTTGGAATTTACACAGTTTTCCACAGTTTCGTAGCGTTTCGTAGGCTTGAAGCCAGGAAAATGCTATGAAACCACCTATAGCTTTATTTTTTCTCCTAAAACCACTTTTGGTAGCTTTCAAGGAGAGGAAATGATAGTGAGGATGTGTCAAGGCATGATGAACAAAATGCAAAAGGAAAGAAGAAGAGATTGTGATTGCAAAGATAATTTTTTGTATGCTACAAAAGCACGCTACAAAACTACCATGCTTTCATAGCGAGCTGTTTTGAAGGTTTCTGAGCAGGTTTATGAGAATTTTTGGAGAGGTGGACACTTTCAAAAATTCATGGGACTTTTCCAGCAATCATCCATGACTTGAAGACTATGAAATTAAGACAATTCATCGGCTAAATCATTTGTTGAAAATAAGGACCTGTTTTCCTGAAAAATAGGGTTTGTTCCATAGGTCGAGGAGAAAAATTAAGATGTCAAGTAGTGATGGGTTTTGTAATAGCTCATTCAAACATGTGAATCATTAGTTGTTAGATGTGTAACTATTTTAAAAGATAAGGTAGTTGATGTAATGATTAACAATTTGAGTCCTATAAATAAAAGGACAATTTTATAATGTAGAGATCATTTTATCATTAAAGCACATGTTTTCCTGTTATGCAAGGTGTCATTAGGAAAATTTCAATGAATGTAGCGAAGAGGCAGATCTTCTCTCATGTAACAAGGTCTATTAAAGGGAAGATATTCGAAATTGTAAAGGGTTGGAGATTTTTTGTAATACTGCAGCTTTATGTAATTTGATTGATATCAGTAATGCAGAGGGACTTTTTCTTGACCAACCTGAGATTCTCATGGAGTTTTTAGTGCTTTTCTGATCTATATTTTTATGTATACCATTTGCAGCGGATTTCATCTTTAATACTCAAAATTCATAGGTGTATGCTCTGACTTCATTTATTGATGAAATGACTGTGTTATTTCATGTTCCATGTGTGATTTGCCTTTTCTAAAAACTCTTACCTGCCTCAGCTTCCATGTCAAGTGACCTTACACTAGTACATTTGGAGGAAATTCCAACACTTGGTTCCGACACTTTTGACCAAATGTTAGAAATTTCCCCAAATGTTTTCAATCCCGCCTGAAACCGTTGTTATACCGACGTCTAGAGAAATGTGTCACAATACCAACACTTAGACAAAGTGTCGCAATTGTGACGTTTGAAGGAACACGTCGTAATTGCGACACTATGCCCCAAAGCGTCGCTATTGCGATGGCTGCTTCCAAACGTCGCAATTGTGACACAATGTCTAAGTGTCGCAATGGCGACGTTTGGAGGCAGCTGTCGCAATAGCGACGCTTTGTTTGTGAAACAATTTCTAAGTGTCGCAATTACGACGTTTAGAAGGAGCCCTCGCAATAGTGACGCTTTGGCCGCTGTCGGTATAACGACACTTATATGCAATAAATGACAGTTATATGCCTTTGCAAAAATTGTCGGCTTACAGAGCAGCGCGAGGAGTAGTTAATGGAGGCACCTTTGCGATTGCGCATAATTTGGAGAGAAAATAGTAATAATGAGAGAGGCTCCTTTAATTGCATCTTTGATTTGTGAAGGTATGGATTGTCCAGCCTGCAATTCTATGCTGTCAAGAAAAACTCGCAATCCTCTGGAAACAAGACTGTTGTGAAGATGCCTGGCGAAGAAACGGACATCGGGTTCACGACTGTTGATGAACACATCGTAGTCCGGCGAAGAAGGCACCAAGGAGGGTATTCTCAGTGAATGAGGGATGTTGAAATATTAATTTCAACTACCTACCCTGTCCTCTGGCCGCTTTCTAAATCTGTTTGAATGGCTCTGTCAAACAGCCGCTTTCTAAAACTGATGAACAGTCAATTTTGGTTTTGAAATCACAGTCCCTGCACACTTAAAAATAGAGCGCTGTATTGTTTTGGAAACAGAGCAATTTAATAGTAAACGCGGGAGATTTTAATTCAGAAGAATGTGGTCCCACAGACCACAGACCAAATCAGCCATCCATGTGGAAGCAGGTGATTTGATCGTGTTATTTTTTGGCCCGTCTGCATTGTGGAATTCCGGACCCGAAACATTATAGGGAAGAATTAATTTGATTTTCGCGTCACAGTTTTCCTCCGTACGAAAAGCCAAAAAATGGACCCGAATTTTTATATGGCGTATTCTATGAAGTTTTCGCGTCACAAATTAGGGTGACATCAGCAGGCTATTTTGGAACGCGAATTTGTGATTGAAATTGGGTTTATTTTTTTTGAAGTCCGGACGTATGATATAGTTTTATTAATATTTTGTTATAAGTTTTGTTTCACCGCCCGATAGTTATTTAAACCATTGGCTCATATATAACATATGCGCAAATATTTCACTTTGGGCATTTGTAATGTGGGCCCCGAATACTTTAAATAGGTACATATACATTAGACAGTTTAAAAGTTTTGAGGATTTTACCCCCGGTGCAATTGTTTGTTTATAAGATTATATGATACATGTGAGATAAAGGTTTATTATTTATCATATATAAATAATTTTTATCAATATTGGACATTTACACTTTTATGAGGTGATCATGTTATAAGTAAATTCATAATTATCTCTTTTTAATCCTCATTTTACTCCATGAATATGTTTGGAAATGAAATTTCAATAGATTAATTTTCTCCTAACCTATGTATCATCAATATTGTACATTTACATTCTTAATTATGAGGTGATGTTATAGGTAAATCCATGAATATCTACTTTTAATCTTCATTTTACTCCATGAATATGTTTGGAAATGAAATTTCAACAGATTAATTTTCTTGCTATTATATATTTTATGAAGATATGGTAACGAATTCTCTCTTGTTCTTCTTAGAAATAATTATATATATATATCTATATATATATATATATATATATATATATATATATATATATATTTCAAAATAGATTAAAAAAATTATATGGGAAAAATTATTAATTCATCAATATGTGTGTGTGTGTGTTGTGAGGAATAATTTCATAGTTCAACTTAATGGTTCATTATATAATCATGTGATCATCACCAATGATATACGATGTATACTGTAGAGAGTGTATCTCATATCACTATGTAAATTGTTGTATGCTACTTCAAAAAAATTATAAGATAAACTGTAATACACATCATATATGCACCATAACAATTGGTACAGGGTAAAACCCACCCGCCACACCTTTGCACTCGATCCAATTTTCTCTGTCAACTCTTCTAGCTGTGGGAGTTTCCTCCAAGGATCATAATACCCCCAAGGCCTGTTATCACCCTAGTAATTCTCAGGTTGTGGGATAGGGATTTTTGTAGTTAAGAACACTAGGGGTAACCAAGAACCGCTTTTGGAATTCAAGATCTAGCCTTCTTGAACTCTAGAGAGGGATCTCTCCGTATGATTTAGCTTTGTTTTAGTAACAGATATTAGGCTAGCTATGATTGTGTATTTGGGTTTGATTTTAAAATATTGGTGGGAATAAAGAGATTTCAAGGTAAACCAGAAGGATCTACCAGAATATTGGGTAATGGAGTCAACTCTCTAGGCAAGCAGAACTAAGAAATAAGGCTCAGAGATGAAAATGTGCTAAGGGCAAGATAGGTGACCTTCTAAGGCTATGTATAGGCTTGATTTGATGGAGTGGATGGAATCTGAGCAAAAGGGCACTTAAGAATCCTTAAGCTACAGATAATAAGATTGAAGAAGGGGATCTAATTGGGAACCATAGAACTGCCCATAAGTTTTTATGAACAGGCTATTACTGGCCTACCATCTTTAAGGATGCCAAAAAATTCGTGCATGCCTGTGATAGCTGCCAAAGGGCAGGACGCCTTGGGAAGTCTGATGAAATGCCTTTGAACCCTCAACTAGTGATTGAACCATTTGAACGCTGGGCACTTGATTTTGTTGGGTTTATTAGTCCTCCCTCAAACCGAAAAACATACATCCTATTTGCAACCGAATATGTCACTAAGTGGGTCGAAGCAGAGGCACTTTCAAAAGCTACAGAGGACTCTGTAGTACAGTTTCTTTTCTAAATCTTTGTGCGCTATGGTCTCCCAAGGGAAATAATCACAGATGGAGGACCACAATTTGTAGGTAATAAATTAGCTGAAACATTGCAAAACTACCACATTCAGCACAAGATTACAACTCCATATCACCCATAGGCCAATGGCCAAGTAGAGAGCACGAACAAAGTAGAAAACATTAAAATGCCAAGTAGAGAGCACGAAATATAGTTGTCTTGAGAAATTTTATTCACACTGAATACTTTGAATTGTGAAGTATTTATACAAAAAAATGTTTACAAAATATCTCAGGAATTGAGATAATGTTTTAATCAAAAATAGGAAAGAAAACTTAAAAAGAGGGACAACTGCAAAATAGTTTGCAAGATGTTACCTTTTTACAAGAAAAAATAGAACTGATTATTCTAATTTGAACTGATTGTTGTTGTGCACTTTAACCCTATATTTTTAACATTTGAGGTAATAGTAAAAAATGAATTTCCAAGTGAATTTCCTGTTTTTTATCCATTAAATTCACTGCAAATCTGTGAATTCTTGCCACTTTTCTACAGAGGGGATCTTCCTAGTCTTCAATTTTCTATAGCTTTCATCTGCCTCTGTATACTTGGCAAAGTTAGGCTTGATAGTGAACATATGCCTGATCTCATTATCTAAAAAGAACAGATTTTCAAAATACTGAAGAAGTATTTTGCCTGTTGGTGATCCTTGAGGCAGTTGTTGTTTGGCTTGCTCTTTTGCATGATTTCTGATTTTTAGATCATAATATTTATGAGGCATTAACTTTTCATTCAATGCGTGAATATCAGGCAAACCTGCTTCTGACAATGTTTTGTATTTGGCTAAAAATCTTGAGATGGATAAATTCATGTCTTTACACCGGTCCTCTAGATTACTCATTATTTTTCTTTTGTTCAGGACCTTTTTGATTTGAAGAATGGTTTCTGTTCTATCAACAATTTTCAATTCTTCCAACTCTTCCCTGGTTTTACTGTTTAAAAAGCTATGAGTTGGATTGCTTGGGCTAGTTTTTTGTCAATTTCCCTCTTAGTCTTGTCAATCTCTGCACTAGAAACTTGAATTAACTCCCTCTGTTCATAAATTATCCGAATTGAAGGCCATTGAGAATGAATGCCATCAATAATTTTGGTCCATAAATGATTTTTTATAAAGGCCACTTGATCTGTAAGATTTACTTGTGCTTGCAGAATCTTTACCTGTTCTTGTAGTCGATCAACCCTTTGCTCATGTCCTCTAGAAGTAATCAAGGCATCATTTTTGGATTTTTCTAAATTTTTAATAGTGCCTTTCAAACTAAGAATCTCTTTATCTTGGTCTTGTAGTGTGCTCCTCTATGAGGATGAAGAAGAAGAGGCAGAGATTAGAGAAGTAATTGGCACTGCAGTTGGCACTACTCCTTTCGGTGCCAAGTGTTCTGCCAAAGTAGATGGTATAGCAGTGTTTACAGTGGGGATCACTGTAGGAATGACCATTGGTTGTGATTTTCTTAGTTCTTCATTCTCTTTCATTAGAGCTTCTATTTGACTTTCCATTGTTTTTATCTGACCTGTCATTTGATGTACAAGCTGCTTTAAATCATCATTCTCTATTTTTTGCTGTAGAATTTCTTTTGCTTGAGAGTTTTCACTTTGAGGCAACTTCAATTGTTTTCTAAGAGCAACTATATCCTCATTTTTCTATTTAATTAAGACTTTTTCCCCTTCAATGTTGGCTGGGTCACCCCCTGCTTCAATCACTATATCTTCTAGTGATTTTATTCTTAAATTATTAGCATACAGTGAGGCTTTGTCCAACCTCATTTGATTTTGGAGGTTGAGCACTGTTTTCTCAAGCCTAATTGATTTCATAATTTTACTGACAATTTTGGAATATAGCATTTCAGTATTGCTCCTATGAAATTCAATTTGATCTAATTCATGAATGGCATCTGCATCCAGTTCAAGATCTGTTTTGGAATAATCTTCCACTGATTTTGGCTCAGCCACTATAGGCTTCAAGAATGACATTACCAATTTATTGGATGAATAATCAAATGCTGAAAGAAGCCTATCTTTGTTTCCAGGCTTTTCCTTAAGAAATCTAGAATAAGCTTGATTCTTGATCTCTTCATTCTTCTCTTTAATCTGTCTGAATCTGATCTGAATCTCTGACTCTGTATTGTCAGTTTCCTGAGAAGAAGGAGGCAAATCGACAGTAGCCTGGTTTTCCTTCATGACTGTATCTTTTTGTTGTGTTCCAATTTTTATATTTTGAAGCTCTTTTAATGTTTGAGTGACTATTCTTGTTTCTTCATCATTTATATCAATATTTACAGCCTTATCCTTTTCTTCTTCTGTTGACTTGCTTCTTTTACTATAAGGAGTTCTGAATTTTATGTCCTCAATAGTCTCAGCTATGAAACTATCTCCTTCTTTGTCTCTTTTATGTACATTATTAATATCTTTGCTTGTAGAAGCCACCTGTACTGTCTGTTCAATCTGTTTGCCTTTGGCACTGTCTACCTGTATTACCTGTACTGCCTGTGAATCATCATCAGATAGGGTGTTTGGCTCCCATTCAATTTTATTTACATATCTTTCAATATGGGGCTTAGGATCATGCAAGTAAACAGACAACTTACATTTTACCCTTATTGCACTCAAAATACCCTGTGGGTCATACTTCCATGTAAAACTACATGGGAACTTATACTCTTTAAGTTTGACATTTATCTCATTGGCAGCTTCTCTGTTATTCACAATGAATGGCCCAATTTGATTTTTCAGCTTAAATTGGGTCTTTTTCTTGGAAGCTATGAAGTTGATTTCATCTACATTCAATAGTTGTCTCAGATATTCTAAAGCAAATATTCTTGTAGTAACAAATATGGGTAACTTATATGGGGCCAAGGATGAGCCATACACTCTGATTTCTGTATGATTTTTATATAAATACCAATCTCCAGTTTTGTAGCTCTCTAATAACTGCAGAATTCTTCTTGTCTCATCATTGATCCTAGGGATCTCCTCTTTTTCCAAGAGATACATAGCAGGGGCTATAAATGAGTCATTGAAATCTGTAAAACTATACTTTCTGTTCCATTTCCTTAAAATAGATGACCAAAATACTACTGATAGAACTTTTCCTTCTGCATCCACTTTCTTACATTCAATTGGAAACTTATCTATTTGATAATATAGGAAGAGATGGAGTAGATAAGAGGAGTATCTGAAAACTCCTTCTTCTGGTAATCTGGATAACTGATAATGCATACTTTCAGCAATAAATTTAGCAAAATTGAATTGAATGGATGGTGATTGACCAAGGCTTAGAGTTGACAAAAAACCTAGGATAGCCACATCAGTGAATTCATCACTGTGGTATCCTAGTATGAAGGAGAGCATTGAGACAATCTGTCTAGTTTCATCTGGGAAATCAATGGTGTCGAAAGGAGGATTTAACTTAGGAATATCAACTTGATTTGGACAAAAATTCTAGTATATTTTGAATCTAGTATTGAAATCCAAGTCAAGATATAGTTGGGTTAAATCTTCTATTGATAGGGAAGCAGAATTGGGGTCATGATTCATTTGCAGCATGGAATTTATCGACTCTTCAGTGATGTAAAACAGGATATCTTTTTCTTTGTTTACAATACATCTTTGTTCTGGCATATAATAGGCTTGGCATAATCTGATAAAGTCAGGAATAGAATGAGTGAGAGGGACAATATATCTAGGCAGATTGGATTCCCAAATTGGAATATCTTTGTCACCCTTTTCCACTGATTTTCCATAGCACCAATTATAGACATCAAGCGGGTTAAATTCTACATTAGGGTATAGTATTAGACAGTCCAGATCAACTAAAGGGCTCTTCTATGGAGAAATGACTGGAGGCTAGACTGGTCTGACCACTTCTGTAGAATCAGCCATGAGTGCAGGAGTTGGTTTGTCGATTTTGAAGGACATAAGCTGAGGAATCTTTGCAGAAGACTTCTTTTCAGATTTTGGGCCTCCATTCTTGGGGGTTACCTGTTTCTTGGTCATTTTTAATAATGAACGAAGCAAGATTAAACGGTTTGCTAAGTTCCTTTACGAGAAACAGGGGTTTCTTGGCAAATTTCTACTGAAAATGGGGTTTCTGAGCAGGGTTTTTAGGAAATGCAAGGAATTTAAAGCTCAGGACGTGTATTTAAAATCGATTTCAACAGCAAAATGGACCAGGGTATGGAAAAAACTGCGAGAAAGGGCAATTAGGGATTCCAGGGAAATTTTGACAGAGTTTCCCCTGAAAAATGGACACTTTTTTGCAGTAACTTTGGTAATTATTTGAAATCGACAGGAATTTTGAAATATCAGAGGGCAACTTCGAAGAAAAGTACCTGGAGAACTAGCGGAATTCGGTTGAAGACGTTGCAGAGGTGCTCAGTCTTAGTTTTTTTGAAAATGGCTTTGCAGAGGACAATGTAGTACTTTGTAATGGAAATTTAGGGCAATGGGCGTCGAAAAATGGTACTGGTAGGTTGAAAATGGCTCTGCAAAGTTTCTCAGGGTTCAAACGGCGTGATTTTGAGGAAAAACGGTTCTGCAATGTTTTTATAGGTTTAAAGCGAAAAGGTGAAAATTTGAATGAAAAATATAATTTTAATGTATTAAACGATGGTATAACCATAGTTAAATGACATTAAACTCGGGTTAAACGGGTGAGGTTTATGGAATACCGCCAGTGGTATTCGCGAGGGTAAATGGTGGTAAGCGGAAACTAGCTTTTCGAACGCGATACAACGTGGTGGCGACACGTAAGCGCGGGTGGTTTGGAAAAACCACCCATTTCGCGCGGCTTTGCCAAAACATCAAACGATTACTTTATGAGCGCGAAAATGTATTAGTGCCGTCGGATCTGGATTCAACGAGCGAACGACCACGATCAAAAGGAAAGGTGCGGGGAAAAGGTAAGTTATCGGGTTCACTTTGGGCCATTGATCTTGGGAAACCGTCGCTATACCGACATTTAGAGAAAAGTCTCGCAATACCGACACTTAGAAAAAGTGTCGCAATTGCGACACTATGCCCCAAAGCGTCGCTAGACGGCTGCCTCCAAACGTCGCAATTGCCTCCAAACATCGCTATTATATGTTTTACGAAGATATGGTAAGGAACTCTCTCTTGTTCTTCTTAGAAATAATTATATATAATTTTTTTTTTTTTCAAAATAGATTAAAAAAATTATATGAGAAAAATTATTAATTCATCAATATGTGTGTTGTGAGGAATAATTTCATAGTTCAACTTAATGGTTCATTATATAATCATGTGAGCATCACCAATGATATATCTTAAAAATCAACTAAAAATCCATGTGTACAAAATCGATGTATACTCTAGAGAGTGGTTCTCATATCACTATGTAAATTGTTGTATGCTACTTCAACAAAATTATAAGATAAACTATAATACACATCATATATGCACCATAACAATTGCCATACAACTAATCTGTTTTAGGATACATGTGGCATTCTAGGGGTAAATTCTATATGATGTGTATATCAATCTATTAGGTTTTGGTAAGTTGTTAGTATCTAAGAAATGATAAGGAATATCCATACATCATGATCTTGTAATGTGATTATAAATTGTGTCTATAATTTCCATAAAATGTATAAATGATTTGTTTAAAAAAATCAACACAATCAACCCTAAACAATGCTCATGATGTGGAATGTCATTTGCGAAACCAAAATGATGGTCACATGTCCCATTTCTATGGTAATGGTGATCATATATATGTTGTAGCGACACTTGATGAGTAATTAAATAAACCTCAGAGTGTGACTCATTGTGCCATATTTTTTTAAAGCATGATTTGTTTTCCTAGTTTTTACTAATTTGTTAACATATTTTATTCATTTGGAAAGCTAATTAATGATGCTTTAAGTAATTAGGACCTAACGAGAGATCATCTTCACATCTTCACTGAAATATATTTGGTAATTGTAGTCACTATATGAACCACACATGCATGCTACTTAAGAAAAATTGAAATATAAACTATAATACACATCTTATATCTGCTATAACAATTGTCATACAACTTATTTACTTCTAGATACATATGAAATACTTCAGGTAAATGCCATATTATGTGTATACCAATATAGTAGGTGTTGGTAAGTTATGAGGATCTAAGAAATGATAGGGTATCCACACATTAGTAGTGCCCCGGTGAATTTTTTGCATAATTTTCTATTTTTTGTAATTTTGTTGCTTGGATTTGTTATAGATTTCAAATAATATATACAATTATCTACCAATTGTTCTTTATAAAGAAGAAGTAAAATAAGTATTCACCTAAAAGTGAGCCATGTGAAAATATTGGTAACATGAGTAACCTGGTAAGCTGTAAATGAAAAGTGAATAACCTCCACTCACCAACAAGTGGCAAGCAGGGTTGGAATTTGGATTTCTCTTTACCCGTCACACAATTTTTTTTGACGTTTTGGTCATTATTTTTCTAGTCAATAAACGTTACGTTTAAAATTTTGCACTTCATTAATGATGTTCTCGTAATAAATTAACCCTTCACTAATAAAAGTTTGATTAAAAAAATTGAACGCTCTTCCATTTTCTTTGGATTTTGGAGTGTGATATATCTGTGTCATGGACTTTTAATACCTAAAGTTTCAAGAGAAATAAATGATTCTTGTCAAACTAATATTTCCTCAATATATGCTATGATCTACTAAAAATTACTTCAAAAATAAAGTAACCTTCCAATATAAAGAAAAAAACATGAACGAGCTTTCCCTAAATTGCAATAAATTTATGTTTATTATTAATATTGCATAATTTGTCTTATAAAAATTGCATAATCAGACTAAGAACAAATCCTCAATGCATTTTTTATTGTTGTTGTGATTAAAAAAATGAGCCAAAGAATGCTAAGGCACTCAGAGAAATCAATCTATGTATTATTTCTCACAAAACATGTTGAGTAGTGGAGACTAAGCCCTAGATTTTTTTCTGTCCTCAATCTCTCTATTAATTATGTCTATGTAGTTATAAGAATAACAAGCCAAAGAAATCTGAGGCTTCCAGAGAAATTAGTCTCTGTGTGTAGAAATTGATGATTACTATTGACTAAATGTTATACCATTTGAAATTGCTGAGCGAAATTAATCAGGCCATGATGTACCATTTGTCAGTATCTATTTTCTCATGTATGAAAGTTGATGTACCATTGAAAGTTTAATAATTCTATTGAAAGTTTAATAACTATATATATATATAGATATATATATATATGTATGTATGTATGTATGTATGTATGTATGTATGTATGTATGTATATATATATATATATATATAATTTTTTTTTTTTAATTTAATGATTAATAATAATTAAATTAAAATTCTTAAAAGACAAAATAGAAGCCTAATAATCACGAACTATTATGATAATTTAAAAATATAGAACTCAGGCTGAACATAGTTACAAAGATACCAAGAAAAGAAGAGTGTATGTGCATGATAACCTCTTTCTTGACAACCTATGAATGCCATTCTCAATGAAGACTCAAGACTCAACTGGATTGGATTGTGTATCAAAACAGTAGGAATGAATCAAAGTTCAATGAATGAATAACTTGATCAAGAAAATTTATAGGGAAAGGTAACTTGACTATAAATCTACTAAACCTCACTTCCATGATTAAAAAAACACCCCCACCTTCTCAGTGGTCCCATCATGGTCCACCTATTGAAAAAACAACCAACAAATATTATTTTTTATATTTTTTGCATGGCCATTGGACAATGATTTACTATGGTTTTCCTACTAAATTCCAATGGATGATTATTCAAAAATATTGAGAATTAGTTTAGTCTCAAGGCATAGCCAAGAGTTTTACTGGATAATTATAGATTACCTCTCCATTGGATGATTGTACATTTTTCATCTACTTTTTCACATGAGTTTCAGTTGATGCTAGATCTTTGCCTTCTATTTCTTTAGTGAAGCTAAGAGTTAACTTTGATCTTACATTAATAACTATACTTGCATGAATATCCATGCTTTTATACTTCCCCACTGTGGTCAATGTTGATGTATGGCCTTGGCCCATTGATCTTACAATTAACTCACTATTCATATTCAATTTTCTCCAGTTCAGCCCAATAAAATAAGGAAAACAGAAAATGAGGTCCTGATTTATCTTTCCAGTGCTCCTACATAATACAAATACTCTTAAAAACCAATTAATATATAAATTGTCATCATTCATGCTAAAATCAGTTTGAATTAATAGAATCTACTTACAATTAATAGATTACATTGCTCACAGAATAAGAGATAATTTAGAACTATGATTTCACAATAATAAATTATCGGGCTCCCACAGGGTTATGAACTTGGTCGGATGTGACCCTTCTGCAGCAGCTCCTAAATCTGCCTCTTGATTTCATTGTTCTCCAAAACAGAGCACCGATAGATCGGTCCGTTGGGTAGCGGCGCACCTGGGGTCAGATCAATCGGGTGCTTGACTTGACAGTGTAGAGGAACCCCTGTGGGTGAGGTGAAAATGTCCCCGTACTCCTCCACAACCTTATCCATTTGTTGTTGTCATGTAGAGGAGCCTTTTCTGGAGGTCGTGGCCATAGTCTTCTTCTTGCCCTGGGGGCAAATCATTAGGAAAATGAATTTCCTGGTTTGGGAAATGAGCTTATTGCATTGTTTTGCAGTAACCAAAGAGATAGTAGCAGGAGGTGGTACCTCTGGTATCCTGTACAAATTATTTCCCAAAGTAACAATAACAGCACAAGGCCGAGACTCATACACCGCATGACGCTTCCACAAGTATGGTTGTCCTAATAATACATCAGAAACATCAATAGGAACAACGTCGCATAATACCTCATCCGTGAAGGGCTTGATGCTATAGGGAAAGCGGCACTGCTGGCTGACGCGGAGATCTCGTCCTTGGTGAAGCTACCCGATGGTGTATGGATGTGGGTGAGCTGTGGTCGGCAAGCCCAACCGCTTCACGGCGTCTGCTGAAATGAGGTTCTTTTGGCTCCCATTGTCGACAATGAACTGTACAGGGGAGCCCTTTACCCACATCTGGGAGTGGAAGAGATGTTCCTCCTCCTCTGGATCTTCCGGTTCCTCCTTCTAGATCTTTGTAGTGGCAACAGTGGCATTGGGCTCCGCATCAATAATATGTTTCCCTTTTTCATTCCCCTTTTCAGGTTCTGATTCAGAGTCGGAGCATGCATCTGACTCAGAAGCCCTCATCTCGGCCACTAGCGACTGCTTGGCCCGACACTCACTTGTGTTGTGAGTGGAGCTCTTATGGAACTCACACCACTTTCCCCTGTCCTTCTTTGGCTTTGCGGTGCTGTTCTTTTCTTGTGGCTTCGATGAGTTGTCTTTAGCCGCCATGCCTTGGCTCGGTCCTTTGTTCTGCGGTTTGGAAGCACCTTTCCCTTGCTTTTGATTCACAGATCCAAAGTCTCACTTCTTCTGCTTGAATTTCTGCTCAATCTTGGCAGCATACCGGTATGCCGTACCAAGCGAGGAGATGTCGAGGAACTCCATTTCCTCCTGAATGTATCTGTGTAGACAGCTACGATACTTTAGCACCAGATGTTTCTCTAAATATTTGATACCCAACTTTGTGCGCAGGGTATGGAACAGATTCGTCAGCTCATGCACATCTTGATCCCTTTGTTGTCGCAGCGTGGTCCATTGTATGTAATTGTCCTCATAGCTCCCCACGGGATAGTACTGTTCCTTGACGGCGTCTCGGAAAGAATTCCAAGTTGGTACGGCCGAGAACAGAGAGGGTTCTGTCTGGTCCTTGTTCTCACAGTAGGTTTCCCACCAGTCCTTAACATGGGGGGTAGCTTTGAGGAGTGCAAAAATAATCTTCTCCCGGTCTGAAAAGTCATGAACAGCGAAATATCCTTCTAATAGATTCAACCATCTATCTACGGCATCTGCGTCTATTTGACCCTCAAATATGGGAATGTCAAAATTTACTTGTACCTTAAAAGGAGTCACACCTCCAGAGTGGCTGCTGGATGCAGATGCGCCGCCGGTGGGCAGCCGTTGAAGGATCTGAGCAAAGTTATCCATCATCGCGTTCCTTTGTTTTTCGAGGGCCTCCTCGAGCAATATTTTGATAGGATCTCCTACTCCCTCATCTTTCTTTTTGTCCCCCATGGGCGTCCGTCGAGGTTTGCGAGGCCGATCTTGCAAAGGTTCCACCAGATCAAGCCCTAGCTCCTTATACCCCGACCTCGTTGGGGACATGCAAAGAAGGATCGAGAAAAAGCAGACCGCTCTGATACCACTGATCCGGATTTATGCAGGAACGCAACAGAATAAACACATAACCATAAATACAGAGATGCAACGGAAATAACACTTCATTTTATTAATATCAAAGAACTGAAATTTGCTTATAGACAGAATGGAAATAAAACTAGCTAGGGCGTTGGTAGCTATCTCTGAGGAGAGATGTGGCGGCTACAGGCCTTTGAACTGAGTTACAATGAGGCTAGAGGGCCTATTTATTATTTAGAAACAATGGAGAACCCTAAACATCCAAAAACCTAACCCTAGGAGATGAAGTGCCAAAACTATGGGCCCCGTTTGGGTAAATTGGTGTTTCAACTTCCCAGGGACGTAACTTTGGCATACTATCTCTGTTTGACGCACATGATACATCATTAGAAAGATCTATCCGAGGAATAAAACTTTCGCCACGAATATCATTTTGGAAAGGAATGATACAGAATGATATTCGCTGGAGGTACAATGCCCAAAAAACGTCGTTTAGGGCCTCAAAACGGCTTCAGAAGTTCAGGACACGAAAAACTACTAAAAATAGTAAGTTGTGCCGAAACTGAAAAACTGAAAGAGACAATGGTGGGGCCCCAAGTGGAATAGGCGGGTGGCCACCAGTATCCACCTGGATCATTGAGTGAGCCAAAAAAGTAACTTTCCTTACTTTTTGAGTACAACCTTGCAATTGCGAAGAGGACTAGTGTTGCAAAATTATTGGTAAGTGGAAATTAAAAGGCGTAAGAACGTTTTTGAAAAATTTTAAAACGTCAAAATTAAGTCTTCTATCCTTCCTAGCACCTCACGGAAAATGGGAATCCGCAAATTCTAGTCATCAAATATGTGCAAAATGCCTTATGACAGGAAAAATGGAGGACTGGTCCTATGCTGCTACATGAGTTAGGGTTTCATGTGGCAACAGGGAACCTTGTATAGTTTTTCAAGGATAGGAAAGGAGAATATTGTCAGTTAATCATCACATGGAACTTCATCACCATTTGAAAATTGTGTCCTAATTTGAAACAATAAGACTACCCAACTATTTCATTATTTAATTTTGATTGTGTAATACAAAAAAATATCCTAGATAGCTTAAATAATGTAAGCACTTTTGCAAAAATTTAGTGGAGAGAACCTTCAATTACATTTATTTTGAAGTTCCACTTGCATTTTAAGCCATTTTAATTAGTCTTTCATGGCTATCTAGTAAAAATTTCAACCTCTTGTAGAAATTTATTTGTCACTTGTATTAGAAATGCAAAAATCAAATGTAAATAAAAATGATTTGAAATGCTAAAATTCAAATGCGCGCTACATAAAAATGATTTTTTAAAAAACTACATTAACGTTTGATATCACGCGCGCATTCACCCTCAGCTCTTGCAGGACAACATTCGCCCTCAGCATTCACCCTCAGCTCTTGCAGAACAACATTCTCCCTCAGCATTTGCCCTCAGCTCTTGCAGAACAACATTCGCCCTCAGTTCTTGCAAAATGGTAAGTTCTTACTGCAGGCCCTTCCTCCTGTAGTAGGGTTGACCCTATTTGGGTTTTTTTGGAGCCTCTGAGAATACAAAGGTTGTGATTGATTACGGGGCACTGCCTATATTTGTGGAACTTCTTGCGTCTGGGAATGATAATGTTCGAGAATAGGTAGCACGTTCATTTTAGAGGCATAAAATTATTCTTCCCAACTATCTTTATACGTCTGTAATTTTGGAATTTGATTTTAAAAACTACTACCCAACTTTGAGTTCAACTGGTGTTCGTGTAAGGTTGTTTAGGCTTTGGAAAATATTTTTGGAGACTCTGCAACATTTATGGATCTTGCCCTCAGTCATGGAGCTCCGAGGCAGGTGCTTGCCCAGTTGAATGATACTGCCAGAATTTCAATGATACGAAATGCTACATGGGCTCTATCAAATTTTTTCCGTGGTAAACCCCAACCACTATTCGAACAGGTAAGCAGAATACATTTTCTGCCTCTTCTTCTTAGTTCGCAGATACTATGGATTTTTTTTTATAGATCTTGGTGCTTGGTAGATTTGGACGTAATATGGACCTAGGCGCTTGTTCATTACAATGACTCTGTCATCAGGTTTTAGAAAATGCTCAGAAATTTGGGTTTCACAAGGGGATTACCCTTGCTTGCAATTATCGATTATCAATCACATTCAAAAAAGTCTTTCGTAGCATTGCTGAGCTCTTTGTAGGTGAATTTCCGAGGCAATTTCACAATATCTGAACTAAATTTGTCTATCCTTTTCAATACTCTGTGCTTGTAACAGAACCAGACAAACAATCTAGTGGCCAATGCAACAACAACAACACCTCCTATTGCAATGCCTGCAATTCACCCTCTCTGCACACATGAATGACTATGGCACCCTCTTTTGTGAACAGGTACTGGAGCTGAAGGTATTGGTTTCCATTAGGATCGTGGAATTCAACATCCAAAATAGTATCAAATTCCACTGCAATAGTATTCCCCAGCGAGGGCAACAGTTCATTGAGACCTATTGGACTCATCACCCCCAAATAGCCTCCAGGGCTACCTAGAGTGTGATCATCTGGAGCAATAAAAAATGCTCATCCATCCCCAATTGAAACAAGAACAGGACCCACATTGGTTACAGAAAAGGAGAAACACATTTTGAAAGAAGAAGAAACTTTTGTATTAGGGTCCAAAAATCTAACTGGTCTATTGTAAAATTTCGTACCTGCACTTCAAATTGGTACTCCCAAATCCATGCTAAGGTTCACTGTGCCATTCTTTAGATGAGCATCTTAACCTAAAGTTTGATTCCAAAAAACCCAAGTCCCCTGTTCTATGCCCAAGACCTCTGTTACAACAAGTAGAGTTCTGAGCGAAATACTTCACAATAGGAAGCAAAAGAAACATCGCAAAATTGCTCCGCTTTAGACTGATAATTTTCTATGCGAAAATTCAACTGCGGACAGTAAAAACATAATATCAAACACAACCAATCGACAATGGAATTTGAACATGAGGATTTATAACCACAGAAAACCCTCTCCAGGTTAAAAGAATTCCATAATGGCTTTAAGATTCTACTAATGAGTGCTTACAACACCATAGCAATTACTGTCACAATGAAATCTGCTGGAAGAAAAGCCCTTGTATAGTTTCTACATTTCCACAGTGGAAGCAAGAATCTTGCTATCTCTCATGATCTGGTTCTATGGTCAAATCCTTTGCTATGGCTGTCTTGTTCTGCTAAACATGGATCTGTCTTAGCTTTGGCTCTGGTTCTCATTTGGGATCATGGCTATCTGATCTTGCTATGGCTTTGACTATACAAACTTGTTCAATAGGAAAATGTTGACTCTGCTATATATAGGAGCTTCAATGGGTGCTCTCAAACACTTTTTTGGGCAGCTTTGTTTTGTCTCTGATTCAAGGTAGAACTATGTTGGCCTTGGTTTTTTAGTCCTTGGAACTTAGTTCTCTAATATTTTCGATCCTATCCCCAGTTTGCTACTGAGAAAGACATAACTTCATGATATCAAAATTGACCATTTTTGGCCATTTATCTTTAGTAATGGTACAACCTTAATTTGGTGCATTTGTACAGTATCTGAAGAGCACTCTCAAGTTGTTATTCAGTATTTTAGCATAACTACTACATTTAACTGCCATGCTCTAATATTTATATCAACCATAAGCATTCTTAAGGTATTTCCACGTTTGTGAAGCAGAAGGAATGCTTCTGACAGCTTCTTATCATAGTGGTACAATTCTGTTCGCAGTTTATCTTTTATAAACCTCCAATTTTCCAAATGTAGTAGAGACTACAGTTTGCATCTGAAATTTTGGACAAATCTGTTTAGTATTCTATAGAAAATGCATTAAGAATAAAAAAATCCCACAATTTGCAAAAAGCCCACAATTTTGTAAAAAGCCCACATTTTGTAAAAAGCTCACAATTTGTAAAATGCCCACTTTTATTTTATTTTTGCTTATATATTGAGCTCCCATTGAGTTCAATAAGTCTTGGGTTTTCTACACCATTGAGAGAGATTTATTGTTTTCTTTATAGGATAATTTGCATCAATGGAAGAAAACATTGGAGCTGGAAAAAGAATTCAAAAGGGTGAAAGGGGTGATGGCAGAGTTTATTGCCCTTGTAAAAAATGTTGTATGAGAAATAATGTTAGAGTTTTAATAGCAACAGCAACAGTGCATTGTAGGAAATATGGGCACATTGATGGTGGATCGAATGACTATCGTCCCGTGGTAATTAATTATCTATCTTCATTTTGATTATATAGTAAAATTTTATATTATTTTAATATTTTTTATATGCGCACTAATGTTTAATTATTAATGTTTGTAATTTTCATAAAGGCACAGTTGCCCCCCAACTTTTTGCAGATGATCAACCAGCTTCCACAGCAATATAGTAGTAGATTAGATGATGTTGCACCAGTACAAGAGAATATTGCAACAAATATTAGTATTGGAAATGATGTTGTACAAGGTGAAGAACATGAAGCGAATGATGAAGGTAATTTTAATGATCCCATGGAGGTAGATCATGATGACAATAATGAGACAGTTCACATTAATTATGGGACAAATCAAATGCTCCAAGACTTGTATGGTGAGTCAGATGATGATGGTGGAGATAACAGTGACGGTATTTATGATGTACCTCTGATTGAAAGGTCAAGTGAATGACTTTTTGAACACTCAAATGCAACTCTTCTCTCTGCTACATTGTTGCTGGTGAACTTAAAGGTTATGAATAATTTGTCGAACAGATGTATGACACAACTCCTAAGGTATGCAATATGTATATATGACCACATATATGTAAATGTTGATTATTTTCCCTTTTTTTAGTTGTAATAAATGTGTAAAATAATAACTTATATATAAGTTATTATTTTACACATTTATTACAATTAAAAAAAAGGGAAAATAATCAACATTTACATATATGTGATCATATATACATATTTCATACCCTAGGAGTTGTGTCATACATCTGTTCGACAAATTATTTATAACCTTTAAGTTCACCAGCTCTCTGCTATTGTTGCTGGTGAACTTAAAGGTTATGAATAATTTGTCGAACAGATGTATGACACAACTCCTAAGATATGCAATATGTATATATGATCACATATATGTAAATGTTGATTATTTTCCTTTTTTTTAATTGTAATAAATGTGTAAAATAATAATTTATATATATATATCATAGTTATCAAAACCGGCCAGTCAGGATAGCTGTCGGTTGGAACCGCAGCCTTGCAACCCGGTCAATAGCCTATTCTCACCTGTTTTGGCTGGTTAACCGGACCTAACCGGCCGGTTAAGTAAGGAACCGGCCAGTTTATGCATAAGCAGAGCGATTCGTGCTTAGAAGCCAGGTTAAATGTTGTAGTATACCTAGGGGGGATAATATAGGGTACAGAGGGAGGTATCCAAGGGAATAATATGATGTAATAATATAGGAATGATAAATAATTGGGCCATAGTTGATAAATAAAGTGGTTAACCCACATTATGTAAGGGACCACATGTAGCTAGGGAATAAAGTGATAAGCCCATTGTATTGGATGTATGGTAATGAGATACCCATGGTATTGCATGTATGAAACCTATATATAGGCTAGAGTCTCTCCATTGAGAGATGTCAAGGATTATTGTATGGGCAAGCATATGGCTTGTGGAGTGATATCCTTCCTTAAGGAGTGAATGTATGGTGTTGCCCTACCTTAAGGGTTTTGATATTACTGAAGATCTGAAGTTTTATCTTCAATGGTGTTATTTCTTGGGCATATTTTCCATTTTTATATTATTACATCATATTATTCCCTTGGACACCTCCCTCTGTACCCTATATTATCCCCCCAGGTATACTACATTGATCTGACAAGAAAATGTATAAAAATGGAAAATATGCCCAAGAAATAACACCATTGAAGATAAAACTTCAGATCTTCATTAATATCAAAACCCTTAAGGTAGGGCAACACCATACATTCACTCCTTAAGGAAGGAGATCACTCCACAAGCCATATTCTTGCCCATACAATAATCCTTGACATCTCTCAATGGAGAGACTTTAGCCTATATATAGGTTTCATACATGCAATACCATGGGTATCTCAATACCATACATCCAATACAATGGGCTTATCACTTTACTCCCTAGCTACATGTGGTCCCTTACATAATGTGGGTTAACCACTTTATTTATTAACTATGGCCCAATTATTTATCATTCCTATATTATTGCATCATATTATTCCCTTGGATACTTCCCTCTGTACCCTATATTATCCCCCTTAGGTATACTACAGGTGCTCCTCCATGAGTTGCAAATTCCTCAGTGTCTCCTCCATGAGCTGCAAATTCCTCTATTATACTAGCAACAAACTTGTCTAATAACTCATACTCAACACCTTATAGTAGAAACAATACACATGATGACTGCTAAATACAAGGCTGGCTAGCATAAAATCCCTGGCAGCATGCAACTCATCAAGTGTACTTGATGACAATTTCTGTTCTCAAAACAATCAGCAACAACCTTATTTCACACTCAGCTAGGAACTGTCAGACCCTCTCTCTCTGCTCACACATAGCAGTAGCATAAATACAAAACCTTTCACACAACATACAAGCAATTTGATCATGGCATCAAGACTGATGCAAATGGTCTGACGCCACTCAAGGGACAACAACATACAACCTAATGAAAATGTGAATGGCAATAATAAATTGACCACTAGAAAATTCCCGCTTGGAAATGCACTAAACTGGCTACTGACTTTTCTGGGTTTTAATGAATCTTTTCAGTGATAAATTTTGTCAAACACATTGTGAGCAGACTGCTGAAGTTGTAATGCTCTCTCAACTTGTTACAAATAGCACTAATAGTGAGTTTCATAAACCAATTCAATACCTCTAAGTGTTGTAGATGTTTTTCTAGAAATTTATTGGCAAGCAAACATAGATAATGAAGAATACAAGATCTTCAAAATGCTGGTCTGATATCTATATCTATATATATATACTGAACCCAGAATTGTCTTTAAGGCTGATACAATGAATTGACAACAGATCTGAGCAGGGACAGATTGTATATTATAATATTAACTCAGCAATAAAACACAGTGAATAATATAAGAGAAACTTGATACATTACTTCAACAAGTTTGCTTATGTATTTTTCGATGATATGTATTGCATTTGGTGCCATTTTGATATATTCACCTTTGCATGGTATATAAATGAGAAAAAATTTCATATTTTGTCTCTATTGGCTTGGAATCATGGTTGCAAATCTTAAAAATAGTTTTTTTTTTTTTCATTTTATTAAAAAATAATTATTTAATGTATTTTTTTTAAAACCGGTTCATTGAGATCTGACCGCTACCGGTTAGACCGGTTCCGGTTCGAAACCCGGTTCATTAGCTCCACCGATCCGGTCACCGGTTCCGGTTTTAATAACTATGATATATATATATATATGATTAATAATCTTTACAAGACACTACTTTTTGTTTCTGTTGTAGATTGTTGGGTGAATATTTGTTACCATCGCCAAATACTTTACCTCGAACATATCGAGATCTACGTGCTATTATGAAACACTTTGGAATGGAATATAACACTATAGATGCATGTCCTAAATATCATATTATATATTACGGAGAACATGCGTTGAAAACAGAATGTCCGAAATGTGGTACCAGTAGATATCGAACAGATCAACTAACCAAAAAGGTGCCTCAAAAGGTTCTTCGTCATATTCCCATAATTCCACGTTTGTAGCGAATGTTCAGGTGTAACAGCATAGCACAGTTTATGGATTTCCATGCAAAGAATAGAAGTGGAGATGGTGTTCTTTGAATGCCTGCAGATGGTTCTGCATTTAGAGAAATCGAGGAAAAATATGTAGATTTTAAAAATGAACCTCATAATGTCAGGCTTTCATTGGCAGTTGATGGTGTTAATCCATTCGGAGAGCTTAGATATACTTACTCAGTGTGGCCTATTTTCGTTATCAACAATAACATTCCTCCTTGGATGTCAATAAAGAGGGAGCACATAATGTTGACTATGATTATTCCAGGTATTTGATACATTATTTCTTTGAATGTAACATTTTCATTTCTCTCGTTGTTTTCATAAATATATATTTTATTTATTTACTTACTTATATATACATATATCATGGGAGTAATTATTATGTACCGTAATTTTGAACAATTAGGTAAGTACCAAGTCAAAGATATGAATGTATATATTGAGCCTCTTATCGATGAGCTAATACAGTTATGGCATGGCATCACTATGTATGACATCACTAAACCAATCAAGCAGAAGAGATTTCAATGTCGTGGAATGCTTGTATGGACAATTCATGATGCCCAAGGACTAACACATGTTTGTGGTATGTAATATTTCGTTGCACTTTAATATAATACATAATTATCTAAATTAGATATACCATATTTCATGTTTTAAAAATGATCTCATAGTATATTAATTGTTATTGATCCATCTATTGCAGGTCTTCAAACAAAGGGTAGATTTGCATGTCCAGTTTGTGGCCCTAAGATGAAGTATCGTCATTCGCCAGACTTAAAAAAGATGGTGTTTGATGATTTTAGGCACTTCCTCCCTAGGAACCATAAGTATCGTACTACTGAAAAACATCTTTTCAATGATAAAGAAGAAACTAGATTAAAACCACGAAGAATGACACCTCAGTTGTGGATGTTGGAATATAATAGAATTAATAATCGTCGAGCAGCTGGTACGTAATTTGTGTGTGTATATATATATATATATATATTATTTGTTTATGTAATGTTTGGAATTTTTGTTTTAACTAATGAATTTATTTTATTGTATTTTATAATTAATATTGTTCTGATTTATTTTATTCTTTGATATCAAGGTCATTGTCGCGGTGAAGGTACTAATATTGTACTTCCACCTGGAATGAAATGTTATCCTTCTCAATTCACGAGGTTTTCCTACTATGAGGACCTAAAAATAGCTCATTTTTTTTATACAATGCATGTTGGGAAGAATGTGACAGAAATGTTATGGCGAACCATAGATGGTGCACATGATAGAGACAGCCTAGATCCATCTAACTCTGGATCTATCATGCGCCGAGAGGGATCAAATCTCTCAAGGTGCAAACCTATTTTTTGAGTGCAAAACTTTAGGAAAGGTTTGCACCTCGAGAGATTTGATCCTCTCGGCACATGATAGATCCAGAGTTAGATGGATCTAGGCTGGTTCAAGTCGGAAGCATCAACGTCACATTTTTCAGATTATTAAATTTTTTGTATATTTTTGAGATGTAAGATGGATCTAGGCTGGTTTCAGTCGTGTGAGGCCAAGGAAAATCTATCAAAGGTATGATTAATTTTATCAGTAATTTGTAAATATATCAAATATTAATATAATCATTTTAAATATGCTAAATATTTTTTAGATTAACTTGGTCATTTTATTTTTAAATTTTCTTAGTTACCTCAGTTTGTTTAGATGATAAATATTGTTAATAACTTTAATGATGAAAAATGATGAAATAATTTTTTTGAATGCAAAGTGACAATAATAATATTGAAAGATAGAAAATGTGAATAATAAGAATGTACTCATGTTACAAATAGTCTTCATTGTGATCAATCTCAAACTATTCTCTTCTACTATTCTTATTGTCATCCTTGTTAGTTTTGTCATCTTTTCATATCGATTATATGAAAAAGAAAATTTAAATCATAAATAATCAAATATTTAGCTCGAGTTGTTGTAGTAAACATGATACCTTGTCTCTCTTTCTCTCCAATATTAATAGGTTAAATTACTATAACACAAAAATCAATGTGCATTATCAATACCGTTTTGTGCTTACACTAAAATCAATGCATATTGTTTATCCAATCACTTTTATATTAATGTCATAGTCATAGTCATATATCCAATTACATCAAATCATAAATCAACATATACATTTAAATCAATGCATTTAATGCAAGCAATCAAATAAGATTAGAAAATAACTTCTACATTGAAATCAATGCACCTAATGCAATCAATGAAATAAGATTAGAAACCAACATCTACACTGAAATCAATGCATATACTCAAAGCAATCAAATAGGATTAGAAATCGCCATCTACACTAAAATCAATGCATTTAGTGCAAACAATCAAATAGTATTAGGAATAATCTATATTGAAATCAATGCATCTAGTGCAAGCAATCAAATATAGTTATAAATCGACGTCTAAATTGAAATCAACACATCCAGTGCAAGCAATCAAATAGTATTAGGAATCATCACCTACACTGAAATCAATGCATCTAGTGCAAGTAATCATATATCATAATAAATAAATATCTACACTAAAATCGATGGATCTAGTGAAAATAATCAAACAGGATTATAAATCACCATCTCCACTTAAATCAATCCATCTAGTGCAAGAAATATTCTTCCCTCTTTCCACCCTCCATCCATATCTATATCCCCGTCCATCTCTTTTTTTTTGTCTCTATCTTATGAAAATTTTCACGCTCTCGCACTCCATATATATCATTCTCTTTGTCGATCACCCTCTCTCCCATCTCTCTCTTCTTCCCTCTCTTCCCCTTCTCTCCCTCTCCCCAGCTAATATCTCTCTTTCCTCCTCCTTTTTGTCTCTCTCTCTCTCTCTCTCCCTCTTCCTTATCACTCACTCTCTCTCTCTCTCTCTCTAGAAACCAACATCTACACTGAAATCAATGCATTTATTCAAAGAAATAAAATAGGATTAGAAATCGCCATCTACACAGAAATCAATGCATTTACTCAAAGAAATAAAATAGGATTAGAAATCGCCATCTACACTGAAATCAATGAATTTAGTGCAAACAATCAAATAGGATTAGAAATCATCTACATTGAAATTAAGTCATCCAGTGCAAGTAATCAAATATAATTATAAATTGATATCTACATTGAAATCAACACATTCAGTGCAAGCAATCAAATTGTATTAGAAATCACCACCTACACTGAAATCAATGCAAGTAATCAAATTGTATTAGAAATCACCACATACACTGAAATCAATGCAAGGAATCAAATTGTATTAGAAATCACCACATACACTGAAATCAACACATTCAGTGCAAGCAATCAAATTGTATTAGAAATCACCACATACACTGAAATCAATGCAAGTAATCAAATATCATTAGAAATAAATATCTACACTAAAATCGATGCATATAGTGCAAATAATCCCATAGGATTATAAATCACCATCTCCACTTATATCAATCCATCTAGTGTGAGAAATATTCTTCCCTCTCTCCACCCTCCATCCATATCTATCTCCCCCTCCATCTCTTATTTTCTGTCTCTCTATCTCACCCTCCTAAACACACACATATATCAATCTCTTTGTCAATCCCCTCCTCTCCCCATCTCTCTCTTCTTCCCTCTTTTCACCTTCCATATATATCTCTATCTTCCCCCTCTCTCCCTCTCTCTCCATATTCCTTACCACTTTATCTCTCTCTCTCTCTCTCTCTCTCTCTCTCTCTCTCTCTCTCTATTTCTTTCTTCTTACCTCTCTCCTCCTCCCCCTCCAAGTCCATCTCTCTTTCCCTCCCTCTCTCCACTCTCTCACATCCTCTCTCTTCCTTCCTCTCTTTCCATTTCTCTCCCATCTCTCTCTCCCTCTCTCTCTCTCTTCACCCACCAACTATGTTACTATATCCCTCCCTCTCTCCTTATATCTCCTTCTCCCCCCTTATCTCCATCTCTCCTTATTTGTCTCTTTATCTCAACCCCAAACATACACGCTCTCTCTCTATCTCTCCCTTGTCACTCCTTCTCTCTCTCCACTTCTCACTCTTTATATTTCTTATTTCCTACATCTCTCCCCCTCCAACTCCATCTCTCTTATCGATCCCTCTCTCCTCCTCTCTCTCAAGTCCTCTCTCTCATCCTTCCTCTCTCTCTCTCTCCCTAAATCCCTCTCTCTTCCCTGATCTCTCTCTCTCTCTCTCTCTCTCTCTCTCTCTCTCCAATACTCTCTCTTCCCCCATCACTCTCCTCCTCTCTCTCATCCTTCCTCTCTCTCCCTTTCTCTCCCACCTCTCTCTCTCTTTTCCCTCCAATCCTCTCTCTTCCCCCATATCTCTCTCTCTCTCTCTCTCTAATCCTCTCTCTTCCCCCATCCCTTTCTTTCTCTCTCTCTTTCCACCTCTCTCTCTCTCCAACTACATTACTATATCCCTCCCTCTCTCCTTCTCACTTCTTCTCTCCCCCTTCTTTCCATACATCTTACTTTGTCTCTTTATCTCACCCCTAAACATACACACTCTCTCTCCATCTCTCTCTTATAACTCTCTCTCTCTCTTTCTTCTTAGTTATGTAAAATAATGAACATAAATATTTGTAAATATAAAGAAGATTATGGAGTAAATATGAAAGGAGGTTTTATTTACTTAACATACCTCTAGTTTATTTATATTTTTATTTATTTACCATACCCCTTTTCTTTACTATGGTATTTGGCCCATAGGCTTGTTATATAATTACATTTTTATTTATAATCCTATTTGATATATTGTCATTTATTTACCTTACCTCTTTATGCCTCTTTTATATTTATTTATTTACCATACCTCTTTATATATATTTTATATTTATTTATTTATTTATCATACTTTTTTATACCTCTTTTATATTTATTTATTTACCCATGGTATTTGGCCCATGGTATCAATATTAATTTGTCCCATGGTATTCATCCCATAGGCTTCATCTAAATAAAACCTCTTTTTAAAGTTTTTTTTAAATATAAAAAGGTTTATGGAATAAATATAAAAAGAATTTTTATTTATTTACCATAGCTCTGGAGTAAGTATAAATTCATTTTACAAATATTTAATTAAAAGAAATATTAAAAGATTTTGGATTTTGATTGTTTGTGTTGAATTAACTCTTTTCCTTTGATTTAGGAAATGGTATTGACTTTAGTAAAGAGTAAATATGTTTAAAATTTTACTTAATTTGGAAATTCAATGTGGTAACTTTTTTTGTTAAAGGTAAATTTATGATCCATTCAAATTCACGTATATAATTTAATATCCATTCAAATTATATAAATAATACATAATTGTATTAGAAATTGATATATGTTCTAGTACAATGCCATTTTTATTTTTTATTTTTTTTAATTTAAAACTTAAGCCGACATTTTGTATGAGGACGTGACATACACGACATCGGGGTCATATTGGGTACGTGAATGCGCCTCTCGACGCGATAAAAGCGATAAAATTGACAAAATTTGTGCTGACATTGAGAATTCAAATCATGCAATGAAAAGTGTGATCGACGGATAAAATAACAATGGAGGTCGAAATTATAATAATATTCCATGGTTATTAAGAGAACAACAAAGCAATGATATAAAAGAGGTCGTTAGAAGAATTAAATTTCCAACAGGTTTTGCTTCAAACATAAATAATATCTTAATGAAGAAAGGTGACTTCAGTGGGGTGAAAACACATGATTGGCATACCTTTGTTAAGGTAATTTTTTTGGTATACGTTTTTGTATGTTATTGCTTGAATACATATTTTAAATTTTCCTTTTTTTTTGTTTAATTTGGAAACCAATAACGATTCATTTTTTATTGTTATAGTATGTTCTACCTGTATCTCTCCCAAACGACTTCGACAACAATGTCAAACAAGTTATATATGGTCTTAGTAAATACATGAGGTAAGTAGTTTTGATTTATATGCAAAATCTAATTTCTACAATTTCTTTTCGTACTTAATGAAATGATGTATTAATTTACTTGTAATGAAATATATATTATGTTTCATTGAAATAACCTTGCGTAATGATTTGCGGATGGTTTTCATTGAAAGAAATCCATAAAGATGAAATAAAGTATTGGAAGAGAGAAATTCCTCGGCTAATGTGTGAAATGCAAAAGTATCTACCTCCAACATTTTTCAATGCACAAGAACACTACTTGATACACCAAGTTGAGCAGATTGAAATGTGTGGACCAGTACACACAAGGTCAATGTGGATGGTCGAGAGGCACCTGAAATCCTTGAAGGCTTTGGTTAGACAAAGAGCACGACCTGAGGGTTCTATGGTGGAGGGATATGTGGTATATCAATCCATGGTGTATATTAGTCATTATATTCCTAAATTAGCTGTGCCAGCCATGAAGGAGGTGGATTGCATTTGGGATGTGAACTCCATAGAAAAATTTGAAGAGGAGCACTTGTTGTGAAAAGGTAGAATGAAGAAAGTGAGAGGTAAAAGATTTATTATGTATAATGCATAAAATGTTTCATTTTTTTACATCATGTATATGATAATTATATTCATTTAGGTATTATTCTTTCATAATTTATTAATTAATATAATTTACCATGGTTATAAGTAATATTTATTAATTTGGTGAATTATTGGTTTTTTATTCAGGTGCTCAAGATTATGAGGCACTACTTTTATACATTGCAAACAATCTTGAGTGGATGAGTGAATGGATTGAAACATGTAAAGCACGTAACGACGGTAGGTTATCATGGCAACTACTGTCTGAATTGATTAGAGAAGCATATCGTAGTGGAGATGGGAACGTTACGGATAGGGAAATCGATTTAGCATATGGTTTGAAAGATAGAAAGGTAAGCAATTAATTCACCTATTTTATTCATTACTTATTTTATACTATATTTATAATGTGACAAGAAGTTTGATTTTTCGGTTAATTTTCATGCTGTGTAAATTATATGTTTAATTATTAATTGAGAATGCATATTTTTCATGTTTGGCATATTGCAGTTGAAACACCACAAGGCTATGTGGTGCAATGGTCGTCAATTTCGCGTTAAACAGTTGGATGATAACAGGAAAACTTCTAATAGTGGGATAACTGCAGTATTCCAGGTCACTAATGTTTCCTCCAGGAGTGACAGACATCCTCGAGAATCTGAAAATAGATATTATGGGTTCTTAGATGATATAGTTGAGTGTGACTTTAATTCCTTCAAAATAGTTTTGTTCGACGTCAAATGGTATAGGCTATGAATGAATGTATGTGATGATGATAGAACACTTATTCAACATGAAAATGGATTTCCAATGGTTAAAACATCGCAGTTTGAAGCAGGAAAAGATCGCTATGTTTTTCCAAGCCAATGCGAACAAGTCTTTTACTCAGAGGTTCCAGGTGAGAACGAATGGTCATTTGCTATTAGATATGATCCAAGAGGAAGGCCGGTAGAGTATACTATAGAGGAAGAAGATGATATTGATCAAGAAGAAGATGATGCAGTGGCAGATGAGCAGGAAGATGCATTGACAGACGAAGAAGATATCTTAGAAGATGAACCAGGCATAGGAGATGAGGCAACAATTATTGATGATGATGTCGATGAGGATATTATTGAAAATGACATAATTGATGATGATGATGACATGGTTGATCATTTCAACACCGTTTCTGAATCAGATGTTGATATAGATGTCGATCAGTTGGATGAAGATCAAGAAGATACAGAAGAATATTGATACAGATGTTATGTTCGAGTATGAGTTGGTATGTTATAACTTTATATTTTAATATGTAGGAATTATTGTCTGTTGGGAAAAATACTGAGAGGGGGGGTGAATCAGTATTTAGGGCTGACTGAAAACTTTTCACCAGAGATCTTATTATGCTGTTAATTCTTTACTTGGATTATTGCATCATTCTTTTAGTAAACATGTGAAAAGAAATAACGGAATAAGCCATTACAAAAAAGGAACACATATGAACACCAGTATTTAAGGTGGAAACCCAATTTGGGAGAAAACCACCGCTACTGTCATCTCAGTCTTCAATATTTATTATAAAGAAAACATCTTACAATTTTGTGCTGGCGCAGACTCATACCAGCACGCAGGCACCAACCTGCAGAAGGCTTCAACCTTCTCTTGTTCTCCAGCCTCTCCTGGAAGGGAGCTTCGACCCCCTGATTTAACACCAGCTTGAACTGGCAGAAAGCTTCCACTTCTATGTAGAATACTTCAACCCTCAGATCCACCGAATTTCTTCAATTTCTTCATCAGACTTGCATCAGATCTTTATTATTTCTTTGCTGATCTTCCTAGAGATTTTTAATTTCCTCGATCAAATCCATAGGTGCATCATGGATTCAGCGTTATCAGACAACAGAGTTCAATCATGCAGATCTCATAAAGAGATTTTTATTTACAATGCCTCTGCATGCACACATCGTACTATGATTCTCATCACCTTATATAGTTTTCGCCTTTATTGAAACCATGGGTCAAAACCATTCAATTGCTAATGGTATTATTAAAAGTCGAACCAATCCAAATTGAAATCTCGATCTTTGTTCTTCCATGCTCGAATTGTCCCAAAGGTAATCTCTATCTCCGCCAAATAATACTATAGCCAAGGTAAAGTACCAATAACGTGCTGCTGATGGTTTTCTTTCTTTTATTTATCAAATTCGTGGAATTTGATAAATAAATATTATTCACAACCTTTGGAAATTAAATATATAATAGAACTTTATAGTAATAACCAGCGCTTTTATCAAAAGGCTTTTAAATAGACCTTTGGTTTCGGCCCCACATACATAATCGACGGCCCAATCAATATAATTTAAAAAACTGGGGCCCATCGCTTACGATCGTTTCCATCCGACGGCGGAGAACACATCGCTCGGCATCAGATGATCCGACGGATATCGTTTGTTGATGATGCATGGATGATAACGCGCGATGGCGCGTTGTACCTTGGGTAAATTTCGTGCATCTATAGCAAATGAACACCATCCGATGACCCCTTCCCAGATCAACGGTGCTTATCAATATCACTGGGCATCCTGGGTCGAGCAATAACGCGCGATGGCGCGCAGTGACAAGCGGTTTTGTGGAGTCGTACAAGGACGCGTGTCGCGCGTTCTATGGAATCGCACCCATACCTCTTGAAAACTGCTTGCCCGTCGAAGGTGGTGCGATAGAAACCACAAACCACCTTTACTGTTTTCTCGGTCACGGTTCCGCTCTTCCACGCAGGGTTCCGTCGCGCTTCCGTTTGTTATGTTCCACCTCTTTCCTTCCAGGTTCCGTTCATGATTCCAAAGGGTTAGTTCGTGTTCCACCGAAAGTTCAATGCCAAATACTCTGTTTTAGTTCTTTCGCGTTATAACTGGTTTGCTCTCGCTCCTCGTTCCTTTCTCCATGAAAGCCAGTCAGCTCCTTACTAATAGCGTAGACCCTTCCATCATATATTTAACGAATATATATAACTCCATTGTCTACCAGTTTGGATACACTGTCAACCGTATTAACATCGGTTCCTCGATCAACATACAGAGCACAGGGTTTCTTACGGATGTCAATTATCCTTCATCAGGATGCATACATATGTTCACACATGAATTAACTCGTCCTTATTTATATCGATTCTCCATTAAATACAAAGCTTTCCATCAAGGACAATCATATAATAGGATACAGGAAACATATTGCCAACATTGTCTTTAAATAATTTACTAATTATTCGGGTTTGTTGCATGTTGTTTATTATTTCAAACCAATAAATAATGGCCTTACTATTGTTTATTATTTCACAGGATTCGCAGGATTCATTTGATTCTATGGTCAGGTCTCTGAAAAAGCCAATTAAACACTTAAATAGTCAAGATCTGGAAGACAGGCTTTACCCCCACCATAAATTGCTGAAAAACCGGCCTTCAGTTCAGCTTGCTGTGCTGAAGACGAGGGTGGATTTGCATGATCAGTTGAATGAAAATGAATCAGATATTTGGGATGCTTTTGAGGGAAGATCCATAAGCCCCATAGATGAAGATCCCATTGCTGCAGAATTTCTGTCTGCGTTGAAGCACAAGTATAGTGTTGTATCGGAATACAAATTAGAGGACAACTATACCAAGTCTAAATCAACTGAATCCAGTTCTAGTGCTCTTGAACTTACCGAATTAAAGCCAGAAGCAGGATTTACAATCTCTAATGAGAACGGGTATGGTAGTTCCAATATTGGATTGGATGTCCGGAGCTCTGCAATAGGCACTGGACCTGATCGTAATGAACCCCAACTAATTCAATGTGATGAAAATATGGACTTTGATGATGATCAGGAAAACAAGCCAAAGCATTTTGGAAATATTGAAGAAACTGAAGAGGTTTCCTGTGATCGATTGAATCAACTCAGCCATAAGACATCTACTACAGGCTGGTTTGTATCAGAAGGAGAATCGGTTTTGCTTTCCCATGATGATGGATGCTGCTCTTTTCACGATATAGAAAATTCAGAGGTGTGGAGGTTTTAATTATTGTACTTAATTTTGGGGTTTATAGGTGTTATAATTTATACATTTTGGGATTTTCTATTAGAAATAGGGAAAATCCTAGGGGTTAGATTATTCTCATGGTTTAAATTTCTATATTTGAAATAAAATTCACCAATTTCTATTTAAAAAAATGATTTGCCTAAATATTTGATGTAGTTCATTTCAAAAACTGTTGAAATTTTCTAGAAACTATGATTGGGATTTCAAGAATATTTATGCACTCTTTAAATTTTCCCTTAACATAAAGGGCAGTTGATGTATGAGTAATACTTAGTATTGTTTTTTTCCAATCTCCAGGAGAAGGCTGAATATAAAGCTCCATATGGGCTTACCCCAAACATGTGGGGTGATTGATGGTTGATCAGAGCAGCTGGTTCAGATGGTCGCTCTGGTAAATATGTTGTGGCAGCATCTGCAGGTTGTACATTGGACTCAGGTTTCTGTTCATGGGACTTTTATAATAAATAAATTATGGCATTCCATACTGAATCAGAGGCCTTCACTTCAATGTCCAGTACCATCTCTCCAGTTTTGGCAGAGAGGGATGTCTCGGGGAGAAATTTTGGCTTTGCAAATGTTGTGCCAGAGAATCAACATTGGTGGTACAGGCCATGTGGGCCTCCTATGGTATCTACTGCCAGTGCCCAAAAGATAGTTAATATTTATGATATTCGTGATGGAGATCCTGTGATTTCAATGTGTTTGTTTTGAAAGTTTAGGTTTCATAGTAAATCATCAATGGGCTTTGAAATAAGGCACATTGAAATCTTGGATACATGTTTCATGCCAAAATCAGTTGTATCTTCCATAAATACAAAATCTTGGACCACTCTGTATAAATCTGCTTCTCAGACAATATTACATCTCCCTCATTATATAGGTGGTGTTCTTACATGCATAGCAAAGGCATTGTTTTGGCAATCATTTTTTAAGTCACTAGATATTGTGGGTATAAGGATCTAGGGTCTCCACATGAAATTGTGTTGCCCGGAGACTCACTCTGCCTGTCCTTAAATTTGTAAACATAGTAGTATGCCAATGCTTCTTTCATTTTGTATGCATAAGACGATTTTTTGTCAAAGTCCATAATTGTTTTTAAGTTTTATCCATCCCAGTTTTGTTGTGAATGCACAGGTTTTTGGCTCAACACATATATGTTATATCTTTGTACTTTTCCTTTACTAACTATTTGAAATTTCTAGTTATATTTAGAGGTGTATTTTAAGGGATGAGGGGAATTACTTGGATTTAGTGCTGCCAGGCTTATCATTTATTCTCCAAATGAAGCCCTGTAATCTGTAACACTATATGGGCATGCAACTCACTTGTTAAAATATAGTTGATACAATATGTTGTACATGAAGCCTGGAATTGTGTACATTCCTAGAATATATTAATTTGCAGGCATGCTTAAAAGAGAGATAGGGTTTGATAAAATCAAAAACCTTGAACATGAAGAAAAAAAAGAGGCAATTATTTTATACAGATAGAACCAAGACACTATCTCCTCATTAATAACAAAACCTCAGTCCAAAAATCATATGTACAAATTATAGAAGTCGAAAGTTGAAAATTTCTGAAATGGAACCAGGCCCTTTTCAAAAGAATAAATTTAGTAAAAACGAGGGTGAAGAAAGTTATCTTATCAAAATTTCCACATACCGTGTTAGCAAGGAATGAATCCGAGTCCTGAGCAGTGAGACTGAGGAATTTCTTTTTTGCCGTAGGTTGCAGTTCTCTTCTCCAACATGATGAAAAGAAAATTATTAGCTTTGGAGTCTGAAGCCCGAGTCACAACTTGGAAGTTGGTAAGGAAAATTATCAGGGTTGTTGCTAGTTGGCTTGGAGTTCGCAACCTCATTAATTTTCTTTAATGCATTTCCTTCAATGCTGCAGTTGTCACTGGCCAAAAACCTTTACAATAAAATTTATTAGACCCGTCACGCTACGAGGGAAATTTGACGTGATCACTGATCATTGATTTCTTATTGTGATAACAAAAATCGGAGATTTACTATCCTGTTTTAAAGTTTCATTTTTTTTTTAAATTGAAACCGCCATCGGTATACCGACGCCTTGTAAGCGTCGCTCTTCTGACGTTTTTAACAATTTCCATTTTTTTCGGTCTTGTGACGTCCGTCAATATTGCGACAGTTCTAGAAACATCGGAAGAGCGACAACACAAAGACGTCGGAAGGGTGACGTTCAAAATTTCGGACCACATTTCATCGAAATTGCGACAGTTCTTCCTAGCATCGATGTTGTGACGCTTCTGGAAAGCGTTGGTCTTGTCACACTTTTGCAATACGTCGGTCTTCTGACACTTTTGTACGGTGTCAGAAATGAAACAGTTTAGATATGTCAGAAGAGCGACAGTATAAAGACGTCGGAAGAGTGACGTTCAAAACGTCGGACGACATTTCGTCAGAATGGCGACACTTTACAAACGTCGGAAGAGTGACGTTAAAAATGTCGAACCAAATTTTGTCGAAATGGCGACACTTTACAAACGTCAGTTTGGGAAACGTCGGAAGAGCGACGTGTGTTTGGAAGCGACGGAAAAAGTGTCGGTAGGGCGACACTTTGTAAATGCGTCGGAATTGCGACGACACAACAAACCACGTTTTTCCTGTCCTCGAACTGTCACTCTTGCGACGACTGTGTGTTGAAATAGCGACGATTTTGCCGTCGAAAATTGCACCAAATTTTCTAGTGTTACCACTGAACTATTGCTTTTTTGACTCCATAAGCCCAATGGTTGCAGACTTGTAATCTTTTAAATCGACACACATCACAATCAAGTTATTTTCCAAGTACATTTAGCCATCTAGTTTCATCATTATTAGATATCATTGACCCCTTTGAGAAAGCCCTCTTAGACTGAAAAGGCTAAACTTCAGTTACAAGTTGGTTTGAAATAGTTACATGAATTTGTTTGATTAGTAGCTAGTCAAGTGCAATTTTGTGATAACAGGTGGAAATGTTGTTGGCAACACCAATGGAGCATATTTGGCTTCCATAATTATTGGAGGTGGTGGAGGAAGGTGAACAGTGGATGACGCATGATGGATAGTGGGAGAAAATGTTTGTGTAAAGGTTTGAGTATGGGGATGAAAAAAAGAGGTGGTAGGGATTGTTGAAGCAGTAGGACTAGCTAACTTAAGATGGACAGTTTAAGAGGTAATTGAAGAAGCTGCTATGGTCAATGTGGTTAAATCTATAGATTGTTGGAGGTAGGCATCATCAACAGTTGAAGTAAAATCTAGTACCAAATCTTGGAGAAGTTGTATATCAGATGGAATTTGTGAGTGAGCTCCTCTTACTGGACTTTAATGAAAGATAGATGGATCAAATACTATATGGTCAGTCCAATTCTCAGATCTGGTCGTGAATAGACCTTGTTCAAAATGTAAATCAAATTAATTGTCTTGTAAAATGATAAATTTTTCAGGAAGGGAGTTTGATCTATGGAGAACTCTACTACTTTTTTGAATTTTAGTTTTAGGATTTTTTCTTAAAATATTCTCAGGATTTTCCACTATAGGAGGAGGATTGGATCAAGATGGGATCTAGTGGATATTATTTTAGGAGCCATAATTCATATCAGAAGTATAGACAAACTGATTATTTTCAAAAATTGAAAGAAACCAACCTCAATTTTTTTTTCTTTCTATCATACAGTTATTTTAACTGGGGTTTCTGAATTTGAATGAAAGAATTTTTTTCCAATTTATTTTCCCCAGTATGGTAATCACTATGTTATCGTTCTATAATTTTAATATTGGAAAGAATAATCATAAAATGACAACATCAAACCACTTTGGAGCCTAGGATCTAGCCATCCTAGACTCAAAGATGGATATTTGTGTAAGAATTAGATTTGTTTTTAATGTTTTTATGATATTAGGCTAGTTAAACTGATTGTGAAGGTTGTTTTGATTGATAGTTTTGGTTGGATTAAGGGATCTATTTAAACTATTTCCATTGGGATATGGAGTCACAATAGGTTGGGTTGTTGCATCAATTTTTCGAGAGAAATTGCAAGGAAAGCTAACTATATTTACTGGATCTTTAAAACATAGTGAATTCTGGAATGAAAGAAGAGTGATTTCGGTAGTGGTTTAGAAGAAATTAATTATTATTAAACCCAGGACATGAAGAAGAAACACTTATATGGTAAACACAACTAGAATTAAGGTGCTCTATGCAGCAAACCTCAATCTTCATATTTTTGTTTTACAATTAGAATTTAAATGATAAATTGAGATAGATAACAATGGAAAAAATTAAACATAGTAAAGTAAAGACATCAACAGGAAAATACAACACAATAATTGTTGGAAATGTAGTCAGAGTGTTGTCCTTGATGGCAACCCACTCAATGAAGATGAAGACATGCGACTGTTGATGTGTGTTGTCCTTGATGGCAATCCACCTGATGAAGTTATGCTTGACTTGATGGACTTAGTAAATGATGTAAATCTGATGTGATATAATGTTTGTTGACAATATGATGCTAAGTGTTGTCCCTGAAAGGCAACCCACTTGATAAAGATGATGGCAACTTACTTGATGAAGTTCTGCTTGCTAGAATATGTTCTTGATGAAGAAAATATGATGTATCTACAGTGTGCAATGAAGAAAGGAATTCAGAATGTGCTCAAAGTATGATGGAAAAATTATGTCTCTATGAATACGCGGATATGTCTAAAAAGAACGTGATAAGTCGCGTATGGGAAAAAGCGCTCAAAAAGTGTAAATCCAGGGGCCCGTGGTATTGAAGGCTCATGGTATTGATGACTCGTGGTATTGAAAGCTCATGGTATTGATGACTCGTGGTATTGAAGACTCATGGTATTGAAGACTCGTGGTATTGAAGGCTCATGGTATTGATGACTCGTGGTATTGAAGACTCATGGTATTGAAGGCTCATGGTATTGGTTTGACTCGTGGTATTGAAGGCTCATGGTATTGGTTTGGCTCGTGGTATTGAAGGCTCATGGTATTGTTTTGGTCCATGGTATTGAAAAAGATAAACCTATATAAGGAGAAGAAATTCATTGTGCAAATCACAAGTGTGGGTGCAAGATGTCTGAGCTTGAATGAATACTTCTCTTTGAAGTAGATCTGAATGGAAAGGGTTACACTTGAAGATAAATCTGAATGTATGATGCACCAATGATGAAAAAGGGGATCTAGATCTGAAATGCACTTGTATTTGCTAGATACGATTATGGAAAGACTTAGATGCGCGTGATGAGGCGAACATCTAGGCGAACATACATGCGAGAAGTGAAAGGGTGAAATGTCGATGCAGGTCGCTATGTTTCGATATACGATACGTGTTGATAAGTATGCGGTGGTGATGTATGTTTGTGCTTAAAAGTTTGGAAAGGGTCCAGTCTGGAAATATGATGAAATGTGGCCTGCAAGTGGTGTTCTATTGAAGTTGTTGGATCCGGTGTGAAAATTGATGAAACGTGGTCCAAGGTGGTGCTGAAGGTTGTAGCCTTCAGTCAGGGGGTTGTAGCTCCCTTCCAGGTGAGGCTGGTAAACGAGATCAGGGGGTTGTAGCTCCCTTCCAGGTGAGGCTGGTAAACGAGATCGGGGGGTCGTAGCTCCCTTCCGGGAGAGGCTGGTAAACGAGTCAGGGGGTTGGAGCTCCCTTCCAGGAGAGGCTGGTAAACGAGCGCAGGTGGGTGCCTGCGTGCTGGTCAAGTCTGCGCCAGCACATATGTTGTAAGATGTTTTCTCTATAATAAAATATTGAAGGCTGAGCAACTGCAGCGGTGGTTTTCTCCCGATTTGGGTTTCCACCTAAAAATCCTGGTGTTCATGTGTGATGCTTGGTGTGATGGTTTATTCTGCTCTTACTGCACATGTTTACTGTTTATTAAACATCTGATGAATGAATGATGGAATAATAGAAGTGAAGATTTAATGACATACCTAGATCTCTGTGTATACGCTAGTTTCATAAAGGGGATCCGCGTATATACGCTAGTCTATTGAAGGAAAGTAGCGTATGGGTTTTAAGGAATGAAAAAGTAAAAATATTTGAATATGTTGTAAATACTGATTCACCCCTTCCCCTCTCAGTATTTTTCCCAACAATTGGTATCAGAGGAGGTTCTTGTGCAGAAGCTTGATCGCTTAAAGGAGATCCGTCGCAATGGGAAGTCAAGAAGGAGTAATGTCTATAAAGCCACCTCTATTCAATGGAAGAAATCTGATATTCTGGAAGGTACGTACAAAAGCATATATGCAAAGTCTTGGTGCAGATGTATGGGCAATCGTGGAAGAAGGTTATCAATACCCGGCAAGTATTCCTACTGATGCAGCTGAAAGAAGGAAGTATGAAATCAATGCCAAAGCAGTGAATGTCTTATTGGGAAGCATGTATGAATCAGAATTTGCTAAAGTGATGCAGCTACATTCGGCAAAAGACATATGGGACAAAATCATTCTAAGCTATGAAGGAGACACAAAGGTAAAAAGTGCAAAACTCCAAACTCTTAGAATTGAATATGAAAATTTGAAGATGCATAGTGATGAGAGTGTTGCAAGTTTCTTTCTTCGTCTGGATGATATTGTAAATCGAATGAGAAATTTGGGTGAAACCATAGCTGATACTACTCTGGTGGAAAAGGTCTTAAGATCATTGACTTCAAAATTTGACTCTAAAGTTTCAGCTATTGAAGAAAGACAAGATTTGCAAACTCTTACTATTGTTCAATTACATGGTACTCTGACTGCTTTTGAAATGAGACAAGGAGGTCCTTCTCAAGTAAGAGAAGCTGCTTTTAAGGCATCTACAAAAGGAAAGGAAAAGGAAGTTGTCAAAGAATCCGGCTATATATCCGATGAAGAAGAAGCAAATTTCGTGAGAAAGCTCCAACTAGGTACTGGAAGATTCAAAGGTAAGCTTCCCTTCAAATGTTTTGAGTGTGGAAAAGTTGGTCATTATGCTGCTAAATTTCCTTATAGAGAAAAGCATGGTAAAGGGAAACAATTTGAGAAGAGAAAGAGTTATTATGCAAAAGAAGATGATGATGAAGTGTCCAGTGAAGATGAAGAAGATTCTGATCAAGATCTAAAAGTGCTCATGGCTAAGAAGCAAAAGAAGAAGGTTACTCGAGGAAAGGAGATACCACAGAAATCATGTATAGCAAAAATTGAAGAAGATGAAACAGATTCTGACGAAGATCTACAAGCACTCATGGCAAAGAAGAAAAAGGAGAAGGCCACTTGCAATACTCTTCTTTGTGCAAACAATAGTGAAAGTAAAGTTGTGGATCTAGAAGAAGCTCTCAAGATTAAAGAAGAAGAACTACAAAGTTCATACAATAAGCAAGAAACTATCTATAAAGAGATGATCTCAAAAATGAAAGATCAAATAGAAATGCTGAATGAACAGATGGACAAGTATCAAAGGTTTCATACTTATGCATCCAATCGAATTAAAGATCTAGAAGCAGATCTTGAAAAATCAAGCAAGAAGAATGAAGGACTTGAAGCTGCAATCATTTGTCTTGAGGAAGATTTAGAAGCATCAAGTAAGAAAAATAAGGAACCTCTACAATCATTTGAAAAGGAAGGCCTTGAAGCAGAAATCATCTCTCTCAAAGAAGATCTGGAAAAATCAAAAAAGAAGAATGAAGAGCTGCAACAAACATGTGAAGGAAATGAAGATTGGTTGAAAGAAGAGATTCTAAATCTGAAGGATCAAGTTGAAGATGGAAGAAGAAAAGAAGAAAGCATGACAAAGCAATGTCAAGCCTTGGAGGTTGAGGTAAATATTCTCGAAGGTAAATTAGAAGAAAAGGTTAAACTTTTGAGGTTTCATGATAGTACTAACATTTTGGACAATATTCTGAGTAATCAAAGGTCTCCTGCTATCAAACATGGTCTTGGTTTCCATGAAGCTGTTAAAGGAGAATCTAGCTCACAAGGAAGTGCCAAAAATTCAGAGGATGTCAATGCAAAACCTGAAGTGTTGAAAGAGACAAAATCTCAATCAACAATCATGAATTCTCAAAGGAATTCATTCAAGAACGTTGAATGTTTTAAATGTCATAATTATGGACATGTTGCAGCAAATTGCAGGAGCAGATCATTTCAGCCACAAACAAACAGGTTCTACTCAGAAAGGTACTCTAGTTTCTTCAGGGGATATTGTTTCTCATGTAACATATATGGACATAAAGCAGTTGATTGCAAAAGGAGTAAGATTAGAAATACTCATTATGATTCTTATGCTTATTTCTCTGGACACATGAGATGTTATTCTTGTAACAAATATGGACATGTAGAAAAAGAATGCAGGATGAACAGATCTAGGAAAGTGGACAATTTTCAGCACACAGTTGGAAAGCTCAAGCAAATTTGGAAAAAGAAGGAGGACCGATCAGAAACGTAGGGAATTCAGACCCTACTGCAGTCATCCGCTTCTGGAAGCTTACTTCTCTGATTGACTGCAGGAATGATGTGGGATACATTATGGGATTTAGTAATGTACGTCACAAGGGGAGCAATGCATCATGACTCTCATGGTTGATTTGATTATTCTGGTTATATAACAGAACATCTTATATGAAGAAGACAGGTACAGGAAGGACAAGTTCAGGAGGAGATGAAGGTGTGAAATTTTCTATATTTCACTTTTCATACGCGGGTTCTATGAAACAAAGTCGCGTATACACGCGAGTTTCAGCAGACACAGTCGCGTATGCATTGATGATAAGAGAATTTATCTGATAGCTGAAGATATGGAGCAGAGGTCCAGGGGGAGCATCAGTCTGACTGCTGATGATTTCACTGTTAGCATTATTCTGGTTATACTCATGATAATGAAATGATACATGGGTTCTTGTGTTGAAGATTATGGATGAAGCCTGGTTGCTTTATGATGAAGAGAATTCGTTGTTGAGATGAAAGTCTTATAACTCAGAGATGAGGACTGATCATGCAGAGATTGTTGCTGATGACTTGCTGTTGAAGGTGTTTCAGATTGCACAAGTTAAGGAAGAGCACTGGTTTAGGGGGAGCAGCAGGTTGAATACTAATGATTGCATTGTTGGCAATATGACTGCTTATTCTTTGTTTTTTGTGATACTCATGCTCAAATGATGATGACTTGGTACATGGTTTATTATAATGAGTTTTTGAGCCCTGGTTGCTGATAATTATCTTTTGTACTCACACATGGATGAGTTGGATGTCATTTGATTTAGAAATAAATCATGCAGAGTTTGTTACTATGGTTGAGAGATCTTTTGCCTACATATGTTACTTCATGTTAAATTTTGAAGATCATGGTGATGTTGGACCACATGGATGATTGCTTGACACCTATGTGAAGATGTTGTTCTGATATGAGAATCTCTCTTGGAAATATTGTATTGATGCTGCAAAGAATCTGAAGGCTTGGTTACTATTGTGCTGATGCTACAACCGTTGGATGATGCTTGAAGACACAACTACATTGTTCTATCTATCTGTAGTCCAGGGAAGCATTCAAATATCTCAGGAAGAAGCTGAACACTGTCTTTGCCTCACAGAGAATCAGATCTGGTTGAAATTTAGAAGATGGCTTTGGATACGCGGGTTTCCTGAAACACAGTCGCGTATGTACGCGAGTTCATGCACAGAAAACCGCGTATGTCTGATTGCTGACAATTTTTTGGAGTCAGCTCTCTTCAGCATAGCTGCAGTGCTGTTTGGTATCTCTGATACTGTTTGGTATCTCTGGTGGTGTTCCAGTTCTCATAATTCTATTTCTCATGTTTGATAAAGATGCCTTGATGATTTGTTGGTGAAAGTGTTCAGGATGCACAAACTAAGGGGGAGCCTTAGTCATATGAAAAGGATGCATGGATGCACAGATTCAGGGGGAGCATTAGCGTTGCTGAGTATAATGCATTGTTGGCATTATGATGGTTATGTTATATGATCTCTCTTGAGGTCTTCTTGGTGTTGGTCATAAATGGTCATATTTATATTTTGGTGAAAAGGTCTTGTTGAGACCCATGTTGTAAAATTGTAATATTCAGTCATGTAAGGACTTGTCAATTTGTAAACCCACTTGGTTGGGTAGTTGAGTCATGTTTGTAAACCCACTTGGTTGGGTAGCTGAGTCACATTTGTAAACCCACTTGGTTGGGTACTTGACTCTTCTATGTAAATCCACTTGGATGAATCTTTGATGTAAGTATGAGTCATTGGTGATAGGAATGTCATAGAGTCATGTACTTCATTGAAAAATATGTTTGAAGATTCAGCATGAACTCAGGGGGAGCTTGGTCACTTCAGTATACATCAGATCTGCCGAACGCTTCTTCTACATGAGGAGAAAAGGGGGAGAGTATGTTGTTGTGGATCCGCCCGTTGCCCTTGATGTCAAAGGGGGAGAGTGACATAGTGTTTGAATGAAGATAATGATGTGCCCTTTGCCCTTGATGTCAAAGGGGGAGAGTAACATGGTGTTTGAATGATGCCAAAAATGGAGAGAGTGACATGGAAAATAGGGAGAATGACATGGTGTCATTGTACTATTATTGTACTTATCTGTTGTGGTAACCAAACACCATCGTGGTTGCCATCAAGTCCAAAGGGGGAGATTGTTGGAAATATGATGCAGAGTGTTGTCCTTGATGGCAACCCACTAAATAAAGATGAAGACATGCGACTGATGACATGTGTTGTCCTTGATGGCAATCCACCTGATGAAGTTATGCTTGACTTGATGGACTTGGTAAATGATGTAAATCTGATGATTGTTGACAATATGATGCTGAGTGTTGTCCTTGAAAGGCAACCCACTTGATGAAGATGATGACAACTTACTTGATGAAGTTGTGCTTGAGAGAATATGTTCCGGATGAAGAAAATATGATGTATCTACAGTGTGCAATGAAGAAAGGAATTCAGAATGTGCTCAAAGTATGATGGAAAAATTATGTCTCTATGAATACGCAGATATGTCTAAAAAGAACGTGATAAGTCGCGTATGGGAAAAAGCGCTCAAAAAGTGCAAATCCAGGGGCCCGTGGTATTGAAGGCTTATGGTATTGATGACTCGTGGTATTGAAGGCTCATGGTATTGATGACTCGTGGTATTGAAGACTCATGGTATTGAAGACTCGTGGTATTGAAGGCTCATGGTATTGATGACTCGTGGTATTGAAGACTCATGGTATTGAAGGCTCATGGTATTGGTTTGACTCGTGGTATTGAAGGCTCATGGTATTGGTTTGGCTCGTGGTATTGAAGGCTCATGGTATTGTTTTGGCCCATGGTATTGAAAAAGATAAACCTATATAAGGAGAAGAAATTCATTGTGCAAATCACAAAAGTGGGTGCAAGATGTCTGAGCTTGAATGAATACTTCTCTTTGAAGTAGATCTGAATGGAAAGGGTTACACTTGAAGATAAATCTGAATGTATGATGCACAAATGATGAAGAAGGGGATCTAGATCTGAAATGCATTTGTATTTGCTAGATCTGATTATGGAAGGCTTAGATCTGTGATGAGGCGAACATCTAGGCGAACATCTGTCTGAAGTGAAAGGGTATGAAATATCTGATCTGTTCTGTTGTGTTTCTGCTATCTGATCTGTGTTGATAAGTATCTGTTGGTGATGTATGTTTGTGCTAAAAAGTATGGAAAGGGTTCCAGTGTGAAAATTGATGAAACGTGGTCCAAGGTGGTGCTGAAGGTTGTAGCCTTCAGTCAGGGGGTTGTAGCTCCCTTCCAGGTGAGGCTGGTAAACGAGATCGAGGGGGTCGTAGCTCCCTTCCAGGAGAGGCTGGTAAACGAGATCGGGGGGTCGTAGCTCCCTTCCAGGAGAGGCTGGTAAACGAGTCAGGGGGTTGGAGCTCCCTTCCAGGAGAGGCTGGTAAACGAGCGCAGGTGGGTGCCTGCGTGCTGGTCAAGTCTGCGCCAGTACATATGTTGTAAGATGTTTTCTCTATAATAAAATATTGAAGGCTGAGCAACTGCAGCGGTGGTTTTCTCCCGATTTGGGTTTCCACCTAAAAATCCTGGTGTTCATGTGTGATGCTTTGTGTGATGGTTTATTCTGTTCTTACTGCACATGGTTACTGTTTATTAAACATCTGATGAATGAATGATGGAACAATAGAAGTGAAGATTTAATGACATATCTAGATCTGTGTGTATACGCTAGTTTCATAAAGGGGATCCGCGTATATACGCTAGTTTACTGAAGTAAAGTAGCGTATGGGTTTTAAGGAATGAAAAAGTAAAAGATTTGATTATGCAGTAAATGTTTGATTCACCCCCTCTCGGTATTTTTCCCAACAATAATCTTGCAAAATGGTCTTCTATTATTGATGCTCCAGCTCCAAAATTACAATGCTCCAACAGAAAAAGCTTACAGTCTAGGGTCCAACCCCTCCTACTACTGAATAGAAATGTAGTATTTAAACTAATTCATAGTGATTTCCATATCAACATATGCAATCTGCTATTTATTACAATGATAACTGAAAATTGAAAAATGTGACCACAACATGGACACGTTAGAATTTCTGTGAGAAGCCGTTGTAATCTCCATAAATCTGTTATTGTGTGTTGTAGTCTATTGTTGTGCTGGTAGATCTGAGGTTGATATGTTGAAATCATACACTGGTCTGCGAAATTAATTGTTGAGCTGAGATGGTTGTTCCACTGATGTGATGGGCTGTCACCCTTCCCTGTAGTCACATAACTTCTCCCATTCTTGTGGATTTAGAATCTTGATTCTAATTAGCTTCCTATATATTTCATTAGTCTCTATGTATTTCATGAATGTTAGCCTCAACTGGAAAATATGATTGATCTCATGTTCAATATACAAATAATTGTCCATGGCCTCTAAGAAGGCTCTTCCAATAATTGAACCTTTTATTCCTACAAATTTGGTAGTATCTTTGGCAATATCCTTCAATTTCTCGACGTAATTTGATATGTGCATGAGCTTGTAATTGGTCATAAAAAGAGAAGGGAGTCCTCTTTTTACCAGTGGTTTAATTCTATTGAAGAAACCATTGACACCAATTTGTAGTTGATGACACTTTTCTTCTACCTGTGTAACCAAGCTCTTTTTGTTCAATACCTTCTTGACTTCGAAGATGGTTTTTGTCTTGTCTTCCACTCCTATTGGTTCCAATTCAAAATTTCTTTTGTAATTCAATAATTTAATGATATTGTTTACAGTTTTAGGCATGCTTGTTAGCTCTCTATTTTCCTTGTCTATGGAAACACTCACTAATCCAATTACATCTCTCTACGCAAAAATTATTTGGATGAAGGGCCATATCTCATTCATAGACTCAATAATACTAGTCCAAATAATTTACTTGGCCTGGCCAATTGTCTGTCCAATAGTAGTTTCACTCTCTGCCTTGATCAATTTCTCAATCTTCTTTTGAGCTCTCTATATTTCAATCTCATAGGCATTGCCTGAACTTTTTTGCAAATCCTTCAAAGTATTGATCTCTGCTCTTAGCTTTTTAGTTTATTGTCTTTGAAGGGTCATGTTTTCCATGGCTTGGGTTAACTTCCCTACACCACCCGATGTACCTATGGTTGATAGTGTTTCTGTAGGAATGGAAGAAATTGGGACAGCCTCTAACGGGATAATGGACATTTCTACTTTCTCCTTTTCTTTCACTAGTTTTTCCATATCTGTCTCCATCTATTTTAACTGTTAAGATTGCTCCATGATCAATTTTGTCATCTCAGCCTTCTGTGCTTCATTTTCTTCAATGTCTTTTGTCAATGGTTCTTCAGCTACTAATAGTTTAAGTTTTTTCTTGAGGGCTACTATATCAACATTATTTTTCTTCAATATTTATTCTACAACTTCCACACTGCTTGGGCCATACCAAATCTTTACTACTAAATATTCCAATGATTTGATTCTGGTGTCTTTGGCTAGCGAAGATATCTTCTCCATCATTAGTTGATATTGAAGTTAGACAAAGATACCTGCAGTTTGGATAATCTCATGGAAGTGTTGGTCAAAGTGGAGGAAATCATTTCTCTAGTTTGCTTATGCATCTCCATATGATCTAATGGATGGATATCTTTTACATCAAAATAAAATGCATTATGCTTGTAGTCTGTAGGTGTTTTGGGCTAAGATATATGTGCTTGTAAGAAGGTCATTCTAATTTTCCCTTTCTTTGAATCAAAGCCTAATACTGTGTGTGCTACTTGTCTATTTCCAGAAGTGATTGTACAGTACTGGTTTCAAGAATTTCATTCTTCCTCTTGATCTCTCTGAATGTATCAAAGATGTCATCCTTATTCCCCCTTGTAGGAGCAGTGGATGTCAGAGTTTGGAGGTTCTTATACTGAAAAGGAATGGTGGCTGACGATGTGGAGAAAATGGTTTTGCCACCTGCTGGAGATGAACTTGGAGAGTGCCTGATGGTGATGACTATTTGCTATTCCTTTTCACTTCTCTAGCTAATGTCCTTGTGGACTCTAGCTCTTTTTCTATATTTCATTTTAAATTCTCTGGTTGATGTATCAATATGTATATCAAACTAATCATTTCTTGTCCCCTTCCCTGTTGTTTCTTTCTCGGTTTCTTTTCCCTTGTCTTTTGTGCCTCCTATAGTCTTATTTTCCTGTGGAGTGGGGGTTTCAATGCTTGAGGCAGAGATCACCTGTTCTTCATCTTCTTGCAGTGTGTTTTCTTCCCACTATGCTTGCTTCATATATTGTTCTATCTCAGGCCTGTGTGTGGAGATGTATGGGGTTGAATTTTTCTCCACATTTTTCTTGGATATGATCCCCAATGGGTCATAAGATTAGGTGAAACTGTGACTGAATTTCATCTCCTTCAATAGCTTATCGACCTCCTCCCTTGCTGCTCTTCTATTAAAAATAAAAGGGCCAATTTGGGACTTGATCCTAAATTGGGATTTCTTTTTGGAAAATACAAAGTGGACTTCATCTGCATTGATAATTTGTCTTATGTATTCCAAGGAAAATATCCTCATGGGGAGGAACTTTGGCAGCTTGCATGGGGCCAACTCACATCCATATATTCTTATCTCAACATAATTTTGGTACAAGTACCAATCTCTTGTTCTCACTTGATCTTTCAACTGCATAATCTTCTTGATTTCCTCATTCACCCTTGGCTCTGTTGTACTGCTAAGTATATTCATTGTTGGATGTACAATCAACAAAACTCTTATATGTATAATTTTTCTGCTCCTTCATTAGGAAAGTGGTCCAAAGATAACTGATTGAGGCTGAGAGTCATCATTAAGCTTTTTCATCTCAAATTGAAATTTGTTGGCCTGAAAAAATAAGCAAACATATATACCAAAACTGAAGTGTATTTGAACAATTCCTCTGTGTGAAATTTCAGGAATTGATCATGGATGGCATCAAAAAAGAATTGGGAAATATTGAACATGATTGAGGGCTTAGAATATGATGAAAGGATAGATAGAAAACCTATTATGGCCTCATATACCCATTGATCTGTATGATACCCTAGAAAATATGACAAAGTAGTAACAATATGTTGGGTTCTGTCAGGGAAAGTGCATGAGATATACAGAGGATTAATTTTTGGCATTGGGGCATCAATGGCCATGAAACGTTACAAAGTTTCAGCTCTGCTGGAAAAGTCCAGATTTTGATACAGTTCTATAAGAGATTCATAAGAGAAAGGAATGGTTTCTTTAATAGTGGGGGCCTACATCATCTGTTGGATTGATTGGGCACTGACAGTAAATAAGACCTCTCATGCTGGAGTCACTATAGCTCTTTGATTGATGTCATAACATGCATGGAATTTCTTAATGAATTCAAGAGAGCTATGGGTATTTGGGAAAATATAATATGGAAATTTGGTTTACCATAATCCTATATCATCAAGCTCATCTAACAACTTATCCTCAAGCCAGCAGTAGACATCAAATAGATCGAAGTTTGAATCTATCTTGTGGATCTTGTAATCTCTATCAACCAAAGCCACAAGATCCAAGTATACCTGATGGTAAACCATAGGATTGAAGGGCTATTGATCCTTCTTTGGAGGCATTCTGTTTTCTGTGAATAATCTGGGTATGCCTTTGAATATTACAGAGAAGAATGGGAGAAAATAAGTAGGAAATTTAGGAAGGGATTTGTTGTATATTAGAATGGGAGAATGGGAAAAATAAAACGGACAATAGAAGATCTCTGATTGATCCTGTAGATAACTAGATGTTTTTCTGTGCTTGTATTTTGCTGAAATCTTTCACAAATCGACCACCTGCAATAATTGGATAGAATAACAATAGTAAACCTTACCATCGGTGATGAAATTTGGTTTAATAGCATGATTGGGCGACCGTTTGATATGGCGTGGGCCCGTTGGGTAACAACCTAAGCCATTAATTGTATAATGGGTTTGTGGTGGGAGCACATTTGATTGGATGGAGGGGACAGGTGGGAGCTTATGTGGCACAACAGTAATGGATAACGGTCATCCAATGGTCATATGGGAGAGGCTGTTTGGATTGCAACAAAAACACTTTTCAGAGGGGGGTGTACCCGGTAAGTAGTAATGGACAAGGGGGGTGCGAAATTTTTTGGATGTGACACATAGCAACGGGGGAGGTATCGAAAACCATTTATTTCGGACCCCCTCGATGTTAACGTTCAGAGGCTGGGGGGGGCCGAAAAGCTATGTGGGCCGTCAGATGAAGAGGAGGGCGCGGGGATGAAGTGAAAGGTGAGTAGTGTTTAACAGAGATGTGACGGGTGATGAGATGGTGGGGTCGAGAAAGTTAATGAGTGGTCAGGGTATAGTCTAGAAGTTAGGATAGGGATGAAATGCGATTTCAGGAGTTAGGGTATAAGCTATGACATAAAATATGTCATAATATGTCTTCAAATAAAATTTAATTTTGGAACCTTGGAACAAATAACCCTTTATCCAAACTTTAGAATATAACACCCTTTGTTCTTTGATTTTTTTCCCTTTTGTTCGGGAACACATGAACACATGAACATTTTTTAGGATAAGCTTGGATCAAATTTCATGTTTCTTCCCTTCTTATTCTCTTCATGTCTACCTACCCATGTTACTAATCTAACTTTTTTTATTCTTTTGCAGGGTGCATTTGGACTTGTAGACCCTAAATCATATTTTCTTTAAAATTCTAACCTACATCTATCCTTATTTCTTCCATTGACTCAGTTTAAACTATTGATTCAATTTCATTTCTACCTGTCTACTGATATGCCAAGATTAATCAGTTTGGCACATCTTTATTTTCTAACCTATCAACAAAAATTTAAAATTGTACAATCATGCTTAAACTGTATGATTGAACAAACTTATCTAATGAGTAGTTGCATTTTGATTTGAAACACTTTCAATATTATTTCTTTTGGGGTTTTTATTTCTTTTCTTTTTCTCCTTTTTATTTTATACCCTCTTTTATTTTATTTTTTTATATATTTTTTGGAAATCACTTGAATATTGAAAATCATTCTCAATATGAAATTGCATAGATGATGAAATATCCAATCACCTTGAGATCCTATGATTTATAGGATACTAACAATAATTTTTCTTAGATTTGGACTCTTCATTACCCCATGGTTCCCATATCTTGATGCTAAAAACATGGTGGTAACAACAATACCTTTACCAAATCTTACTTTTCCTTTGAGAGACCATGGGGTAGAGGAGGATATTGTAAATTCTCTTGGTAAATTAAAAAAAGTGGAAAAAATGGACTTGGATAGAACATTGAAAGGTATCTTTACATTTTCTAGAATAAGCGTAGAGATAGATCTTAGTAAAGGATCTAAGTAATATTATTTAGTTAAAACATAAAAATTTTAAATGGACTTAGTTTTGGTATTATGGGAATACAACATTTATATATCTAACTTGTTTTCAAATACGAAATCTATAGAACACTTTCCCACAAGCAAAAAAATTCCCAAAAATACAAAGAGGCACCCCTCTAGGCTAAGGGGTTGGTAGTTTCTGGTAGTTTCCTAACACTTTTGAAGACCAAGAAAAGGAGCCTAAGGAAATTAATCCAAATATAGACGCTCAAACACAGCTTGGTATCCAAGCAAAAGGAGGAGCTAGGGATCACTAAGGAATTTTGTCTCATAGGAAGAAGCTTATTGAGTCAATAGACACCATTTCATCAAAGAAGTAGAAAGTGAAAACAACCACCAGAAAGGAATTAACATATACAAAGAGATCCCATGTATCCTGCACCTAAAACTCTCGAATAAAGAAGCCCTAGTATGGACATCATTGTATCAAAGCAACAGAAAGTGAAAAAACCAACCAAAAAGGAATTAGGAATTAGGGCCTATAAAGAGATCACATGTATTCGACACCTCAGACTCTCGGATAAAGAAGACCCCTTATGGAAACCAATTGGAAATGGTAGAAACTACTCCCAAATATGGAAATCAATTGACCATGGTAACAAATACTCCCAACCAAGGTGTTTGGTAAAAAGCTCAGTGTAAAAAAAGAAATTAGAAGAAGTTAAGTGATTACTATTACAGTTAACTTAAAAAAATTATATAATTTGTTTTTACACAAATTTCTTCTTTTTATGGTGCATTAACTCAAAGGTCGACATGGCCTAATAATTATAGTATCTATAGAAAATAACTTTGCTCTTAGTTTCAAGTTGAGTAAAATTAATAATTTTCAAAAAAACATAATAATGAAAAAACAAATTAAATTAAAAAAATAGATTTTATAACGCATCAAAATTATAATAACAAAAACGTGTTTATAGATCAAAATAATTAACAATGTTCATTTTGGAATGAGGGAAAACGATGAGAATATTAGAGTTCCTAAAATTGGCACACATTAAAAATATATTAAATAACTTAGAAAGTGGAAAAAATGATACTTTTGCCTCATTTTTTTCTCAATGAACTTTTTATTTGATGTTTGTCTTTGAACATGCACACCCGGTTGATAGTTTTGTTATTTTTTTTTAGGTTTTTACATAAGGTGACTGATATTTTTAGGGAATTTGATTGGTTAGGTTTTAAAAAAAATTGGGTAACTTTGTATGTTACAGGTCAATTTGGGCATCATCCCCCAAGACCAGTATGAATGGGGTCTATCATCTCCTAATTCAATGCTAACACGGTCTATGATTCCCTAATTTAGTTGCTATATTCCCTAAGAGAAGTCATTCCATTGATGGCTTTAATTGTGAGATTTCCAATGTTTGAAATATAGATTATATGACCCATTGACTTATCAACACTCCTCTAAATGAACCTAGGTGCATTGCAAACCACTTATCCCCATGAAAAGGTACTCTGCAAAGAACTTCCTGACACTTAAGGGTGCGTTGGTCTCCTGAGAGCGAAATCATCATTGTTCCCAGAATCTCCACATGTCGAGTGCCTTCTAGAAGAGATCATAGGTGTCATACTTCAAATACATGTGTTCATCCATCACCAATGAACTTGGAAACATGCCTCACCTATTATTAAAAATCCATTCAATTCCATTTATTGAGAAAATACCTTAAATTTCCCTATAAATTGAGCACTCATCCAAGTGCTACGAAGGGAGAAATTTGGGTAACGTCATGCTATTAGATTCTCAATTGATGAGAGCTGGAAGTACTGTTATGCTACTGAGATGATGGTTGGTGTGATGAGGACAGAATGAAGTTATAGCAGGTTAACGATGAATCGATCTATTGGTTGTAATCTTCTCCTCCTACTTTATTAATAAAGATATATGTTCATTTTCTCATTTGTATGCTTATATATTGTGAATTTCATTCTAAATTGTGTATGTATTCTCAGATATAATCAGTTCGATTTGGTTAAGATAAGTAGATACTTGTATATTTGTGTGTTGTTTATTGTTCTCTATCTTTTATTGCAGGTATCGATCTCACAGCTTTAGTTGGATTGAGAGCGACAACAACAATGAAAGAAGGAGAAAGAGAGCGAAAATATCACAAGTAGGTTTCTTTCCTTTCTATGTATCTATTTTTCTTAGAGAAAATAATAGTTGTCTTTCTTCTGTTGTTATGAGTACAGGAACACCACACTCAGGGAATCTAGTTTATCCGTAGATTAGAATTTCGTATAACAAATTGGCGACTACATTAGGGAATAAATCCATCATCCCTAGTGTTTATGTCTCTATTTACCATCATCAGTAGAATTTAATTCATTTTATCAGTCATTTGAATGAACATTTCTCCTTAGAAGTCTGTTTAAGCTGCTTGTTTTCCAAACTTAGCTACGCCCAACTCACTGTTGGTCAGGGTACAATGCTCTGCAAAGAACTGTCTCCCTTTCAGGGGTGCTCTACAACGCATTGTCTGCCCTTACAGGGTGTGTTTCCCCCTTAACCAGCAAATTCCATAAAAAATTGTCTTTGCATTCAGTTTCAGCCAATTTTCTGATGTATTCTCAGATGCCTGATTTCTCTTAGAGACCAGTAAAAATTACATTTCTTCCTTTGAATAGTAGTTTGTTCAATGTTTCATTTTTTTTTCTTTATCATTTTCAAATTAAATCCAAAGTTGTAAATTTTGCATTAGATCAATTCTTTGTTTTCAAAAAGGAAATTTTCATTTCAGTCTTCATTTCCTAAAGGAAAATTTTCGTTTAATTCTTAATTTTCCCAAGAGAAAATTGTTGTTTCATTCCTCATTTCTCAAAAGAAAACATTGTTTGATTGATTTGTGCATTTAGTTTCTTTTTACCCATTTACATTAAAGGAAATTGAAAAGAAAAATATGTATATGCATTTAAATATTGTGAGTATTGCATAGGAATAGATTAGGGAGACTTGCATTTAGATGTGCTCATTGATGATTTCAAATTATCTGCTTGATCTATCCTTACTAGCTATTTTTTTGGTGTCAAAATAAATTTGAAACAAATGCTTATCATTCTAATTGAATTCTATGAATGTTCATTACATATCGTGGTGAACCTAAAAGGAAAACGTTTAAGCAAGATCAACATAAAATTCACCTCAATCAACCTAAGAAATCATTGTAACATTAACAATAACACTTATAAGGTCTAAGTTAGAGACGTGTTCCAGCATTGTTAACCATAACATCTTTCGCTAACTTTTCTACGATACATTCCGAGTGTGAAATCCCACTCCACGTGCATAATTATATTGGAGCTCGTCCACGTACCTTTGGGAATATCAGGCAGTGTTCTAGTACGAACAGTATAAGGGGGTGCTCTCTCTGTGTTGTTTCACATTAGACAATGCTAACACGGATTTGGGCCTCCACGTACCTTCGGTTATATTTGGGAGGAAAACATTAGGTTTATTACCATCCATAGGTAACCGAGTCGGCTTCCTTGTAACTTGTGATACACCGAACACAACATTCAGGGAGTTTTCATGCCCGTACTTCTTGGTTCGCCGAGAGGTATTCTACAGTTGACAATTACTTGGTAATCCTTTTGCCTAGTATCACCCTTTTATTTTTATTTTTTTTAATAGAATCAATCAAACATCATGGAATAAAAACAACCCTTTCCTCATTTTTTGCGTACAATAGCGCTTAAATCACCTTTACCACCGGAAGTCATTTATGGTTGGCGAAGGTGACCATGTTTTACCGAATTTGGTACCTTTGGAACTCTTGGTCCTACATCATATGATATACCAGAGACATCTGATCCTTTGAGTACTGAGTCTCGATTCATTTTGACTGATCCTAGTTTATCTGCCACTGTTGAGACGAAAATCTTGCAATTACCTGAGGACACTGAAATTCAATCCAATGAAATGGTGAATTCTGAACCTGAGCTTGTTCAACTAGAAGTCGGTCTAATAGTTGATCCCGAAGTATAACAACAAGAAGTTGTTTTGGTGCAACTGTATGATCCTCAGCCATCTATAACAATCAAGTCTTCCTCTTTACTGCAAATTTTATTGTCTAAAATTTATCCGGGGCCTGACTATGAAGTGCTTCCACCTAGTTTGATTTTTATAAAGGAAGAACTTTAGGAAGAGACAACCCCTTTGACCCCCACTCATTTTGGGTCAGAGCTTAATTTATATTAGTATTTTCCTCGTTTGACCGACTATGCTTTTGTTAATCCTTTTGAATTTCAATTTCCCATACATTTTTTAGAGCATCTTAATGTTTTCGACGACACCTGAGTCTTAGAACATTAGTGAAGGAATATTTTTGGATCCTTCATTAATGGGCACCTTTTCATTACCATTGCCTACGACATTGGCAAAAATTTCAAATATAGAGACTAGCATTATGATATCTTCCACTTCATATGACTTAAGGAAGATTCCCAATGATTCTGAAATATATAGGTTGTGTGAACTATGAGGATGGTTCTTTTACTGTGTTAACCTCGTTAAAAAATTAAATAGGTTCCCTTGAGGATAGTTCTTTTATTGTGTCAACCTCGATAAATGAAAGAGATTATTGAGGATAGTTCTTTTACTGTGTCAACCTCGATAAATGAAATAGGTTCTTGAGGATAGTTCTTTTACTATGTCAACATCGATAAATGAAACAGATTCACGAGGAAAGTTATTTTACTGTGTCAGCCTCAATAAATGAAACAGATTCTTGAGGACAGTCCTTTTATTGTATGAGCCTCGATAACTGAAACATATTCATGAGGATAGTTCTTTTACTTTTTCACCCTCGATAAATGAAACAGATTCTTAAGGATAGTTCTTCTACTATTTCAACCTCGATGAATGAAAAAACTTCTTGAGGATAATTATGTTACTATGTCAACCTAGATAAATGAAACATGTATTGAGGATATTTAAAAAATGAAACAAATCCTCTCATAATTAAAATGAGTCTTCCATCTGATCTCATAAATGAACCTTCATTCCATACAGCTATTAGTAACCAACAATCTACTTAGGTGAATGAAATGAAGTGTGGGGGGCATTCGACATGTTCTCTTGTAGGGGCATTCGACATGTGCTCTTGCAAGGGGCATTCAAACCTATTTCAAGCACAATTTTCTCTATTTCAAGCTTGTATAAAAATGAAAATTATCTCGAGTCCATTACAGTTATTATTTTAAAGACTCGTTAAACTACTGAAAATCCCAAGCTTCTTTTGTTATCTTTCATACTCATAAAACACATGAAAATGCCGAGTTATTTCCATTTTTTACTTCTTGTAAATTAAATTGAAAGTCGGCCAAAGCATACTTTTATCCTCTTTTTTTCGAGCTTTGTTAAACATGAAAAAGGAATACGAACCATAATTTTATCCTCTTTTTTCGAGCTTTGATAAAAATTAAAAAGGAATTTAAAGTGCACTTTTATCTATTTTTGGAGCTTTGATAAATGCGAAAAAGGAACCCCCTGGAGTCTTATTTTAGCTCTTTTTAGACTCTGATAATGTGAGAATATTGTCGAGCATTTGTATTTTCGAGCTCGTAAAAGTAAATGAATTGACATCTAGTCGGTATATGTTTAACCCTTTTCCAAGAAGAGATATATTATTTATGAAAAAGGAATACCTTAGTCGAACATGGCTAAGAGGTTTTCTCAAGTATCATTTTACACTTTTTTCGGACCTGAGTGACAAATTTACGAAAAAGGACTCATGGAGTTTTCATTTTGTCCTTTTTTTAAACTCTCTAAACATGACAAAATATCGGGTTTTCACTGTCGTTAGAATCATTAAAGCATAAAATAGTGATGGACTTGTTGATCATGGAAATATCAAGTTTCATTATCGCTAGACTCGTTAAATTATTAAATAGTGATGGATTCACCCGAAGGGTTGAATTGTAGATCAACAATATGTTACCCTCCTCTAGCTTATTAAAAAATAAAGAGGTACTAGTCAACAATGACTGGGGAAAATTTGGGAAAGAGAACATAGCACTTTATGGTAGCAGGTCACTCTTGAACATGACACTTTCACTTCATCACCATGACTTTGGGTTGGGTAATATTCTTGACGGTCTATCATACCTATGATTCATCATACCATCACTTCGGTTTGGGTCAATGTTGCCAACTCTTTTCAGTGTCGTTGATATGTTCAAGAGAAGTCATGCAATAAATCCTCATCTTTTGCAATACTCATAAACCTTCATTTTCATGACCGCCATCCTAGAGCATTGCTACATCAAGGCATATTTTGTCTCTGAAATCATTACTCAAGTTTCGTGATAAATTTTCTTCCTGTCGACATTAGCTCATCATCTCGGAAGTTAACTTAGAAACATCTTTCTAGTGCTTTGGAGCTTGCTACATCATCGACAGGTTTCTCACTTCTGGCAACAAGTTGACATCATCAGACCTTCGACTCAAAGATTTTGTTTGGTTTTCGACATCAAATCATCTATTCAAGCCTTTAAAATTGTACTGCAATACCTTGAGAACCATTAACATCAGTGGCGGTTTCTCTCGTGTTTGTTAACAACTCACATCATTGGCTGGTAATCAAACGACATCTTCCCATGCTCGACTTTAGATCATATATTTGCATGGTTAGGCTTATACTTGAAAGATCGAGTGAATGAGATAAGAAGACCCCGGATCTAGTTTCATCCTTCCAGGTTGCGATTTCAGGAATTGTACCACATCATCCATACGATAGCTTTACATATAGATCGTCATCCAAACATGGGCCTATATCTATAGGCATGTCTATATTTGTAGACGAATTTATGAATTATGTACATGTTATGATAGTTTATATGGTGAGCATGGCTATGCCTCTTTAAGAAATTCATTTCCAAGATGTAAGATATCATGATGTAATGTATTGAAAATTGATGCAGGTCACTGTCCCCTTTAGATCATACTCATCACATTGTAAAGCATCTCATCCAAATATTAACATTATTTTGACTTCATGCTTTGGGGGGCAGCTGTTACAGGTCAATTTGGGCATCATCCCCTAAGACCAGTATGAACAGGGTCTATCATCCCCTAATTCAATACTAACAGGGTTTATCATTCCCTAATTCAGTTGCTATATTCCCTAAGAGAAGTCATTCCATTAATGGCTTTAATTGTGAGATTTCCAATGTTTGAAGTATAGATTATATGACCCATTAGCTCATCAACACTCCTATGAATGGGCCTAAGTGCAATGAAAAGCACTTATCCCCATGCAAGGGTGCTCTGCAAAGCACTTCCTGACACTTAAGGGTGCGGTGGTCCCCTGAGAGCAAAATCATCATTGTTCCAAGAATCTCCACATGTCCAGTGCCTTCTAGAAGAGCTCATAGGTGTCATACTTCGAATACATGTGTTCATCCATCACCACTAAACTTGGAAATAAGTATCACCTATTATTACAAAGCCATTCAATTCCATTTATTGAGAAACTACCTTCAATTTCCCTATAAATTGAGCACTCATCCAAGTGCTAGGAAGGGAGAAATTTGTGTAATGTTATGTTGTTGGATTCTCAATTGATGAGAGCTAGAAGTACTGTTATGCTATTGAGATGATGCTTGGTGTGATGAGGACAGAATGAAGTTGGAGAAAGTTGACGATGAATTGATCTATTGGTTGTAATATTATCCTCCTACTTTCTTAATAAAGATATCTATCATTTTCTCATATGTATGCTTATATCTTGTGAATTTAATTCTCAATTGTGTATTTGTTCTTAGATCTAATTAGTTTGATTTGGTTAAGATAAGTAGATACTTTTATATTTGTCGGTTGTTTGTTGCTCTATGTCTTTCATTGCAGGTATCGATCTAGCGACTTTAGTTGGATTGAGAGCGACCACAACAACAAAAGAAGGAGAAACAGAGAGAAAGGATCACAAGTAGGTTTCTTTCCTTTTTGTCTATCTATTTGTCTTAGAGAAAAGAATAGTTGTCTTTATTCTGTTGTTCTGAGTGAAGGAACACCACACTCATGGAATCTAGTTTATTCGTAGATTAGAATTTCGTATAATATTGTATATAATTTTTTTTTTTAAATATATTTAGCTTTGATATTTTGTATATTTATTTTGTTTATTTAAAATTTAAGAAATTTTTATATTAAATATTATTTTTATAAATTATATATATATATATATATATATATATATATATATATATATATATATATATATATATATAATAAGAATTTGAAGAAATATATATTTTTAAAATAAAGAAAATAATTTTGAACTTGTGTTCTAAGACCATTACTTTGGACTTGCATGGGTTTATTTTTGGATTATCTCTTGTTTTAGGTATTGAAAACTGAAATAAAGAAAGATTGCATGAAGGTTTCATGATGCTAATGAATTTTGATTGAGGTAATGGATTCAAATTCTTCATGGGTTTTTCTTCTTATCTGTCAAACATATTTAAAGTCATATAAATGGCTATATTCTATTTCTTGAGACATGCAAAGAATATTCATTGATAAAAATAACATTTTCTTTTTCATGGTCTCTCTTATTCTCACCTCTTAGTAGAAAATTAAGGAGGAAAGATAATTATTCTCACCTCTCATTAGAAAATTAAAGAGGAAAGACAATCACAAAAGTAATTAGAACAATATATAATGATTTTAAGGGAATTTGATTTATTTGAAACTAAAAGGTTCTAAATCTTATAGGTGGTGGTGTATCATTAACATAATCCCTTAATTTTCGTAAAATTATGAGATTCTTGTTTATGAGAAAAAATTGAATGTAATTATTTTAAAGAGATTTGTTAATTTTTTATTAAAAGATAGTCAATATTGACAATTAAAAAATTTAATTATTTAGATTAGTATCATAAAATATAGTTTTGTTTTCTAAAATAAAAGAGGGTTTGGAGATTTGGATATATTGTTTCTATGTAATTTATTTTCCTTTATCAGAGATAAGTTAATGAAAACTAGTTTTGAATCCAATTTTGAGCAAAGTTGTATTATGTTTCATCTTCTCTTTGTGCTTTAACAGAGATAAGTTAAAGAAAACTAGTTTTGAATCCAATATTGAGCAAATTTGTAATACGTTTCATCTTCTCTTTGTGCATTATTGTTTGAGAAAAGTTTTTTCTTCTACTAAAATTGATGTATGTCACAACAAGATTGATTGAATTATAAAATTTTCTATGTGATTTTTTATTTCAGTTGGTACCTGTTGTTGGGCTGGAATTAAGGTATGTTTTCACCCAATGATTACTTCGAATTGTGATATATTTTTAGGAATTATTCCTCATCTTAACGATAAAGAAAAAGAATATTTATGAAAATCAGGACAATTGGGCTAACGACAAAACGAACGTTTTATAACAGAAATTTGACTTATTGTACCTCTGTTTACAGGAAAGTAGAGTAGCTGAACTGACATTAAACGAAAGACACTTGACAGACAGAGACTCATGGAATCTCAGTGACTCCCAGGAACCGATAGAAGGAAAAAAGATAGATCCAAGCCCGAGAACCCAAACGACATCGATGAGCAGCGGGCTGTCATTTGGAAAATATCATCCCACTGCATGAAAACGCCTTTAAAAGGACCAAGGATGAACTAGATAAGGGAGTTGAATAGGAATTTTGTTCTGTAATCAACGTATCAAGATAGAACTATTTAGTTGTATCCCTATATTATCCTTCAATTTAATAAATAGTTTTGATGTTTTGAACAATCATCTTTTGAGTTTTTCATTGCGTTATAACTTCTGGTGGTTTGGGCCCAGCCCCTGGGAGTTTCCTCGCCAATTTCTGTGCTGTGAATTAGTTACAAAATTTATGTTTAGTTATCTGGTGCATTTTGTGAATTACCTTTCCACTTGATAAAATAGAAACGCATGAGGTTATAATTTCTCTTTCATCGGAATAGTTTATCATTCGTGCTTTCTAGTTTAGAGTAATGCTTTATCATTGTTAGATGTTTTTATTCTCTCCTAATGCCTTTATAGTTGCTTTATGAATCTTAGAGTAACTACTGTTCAATGTTATCTATCTCTAATAATTATATTGTTCCCTCAGTACAATAAGGCGTCCAATTGTTGATTAATTATAGAAAGATGTCAATTAGTTAGTTTGCAGAGAGAATTCCATTGCAAAATTATATAAGTAATTGCTGATTCAATTCATTCAGATTGTTTTTCAATTCATTAAAGTTGTTGTATTCAATTCGTTAAACTTTTTGCTCAATTCACCATTATGTTGTTCAATCATATGTCTCTCTCCTTCTAAGCTAGATAGAGTAGTTAGCTTCATTATACCATTTCATTTCTCTTTGAGTTGATTGAACTTAGAGAATTAGATAATCCTTTTCATAAGCAATATAGAATAAATATTATTCGATCTCACTTGCCTATACTATGATTACACTCTTGAAATAAGAAGACTTACCCCGGGTTGACAATTGAATGAGAAGCTTAGAGGTTGCCTATAATAAGCCACCTTTGTGAACCGACATTTTTGGCACTGTTGCTGGGGAGAGTGTTAAGAGTGATGTCCTTTATTTATCTTTCTCTATTGCTGTGAATAATTGGGTATTAAAAATGAGAGGTAAGAACTTGCGTACCAGCAAGAAAAACACTTGCTCTCTAGCCCGCTTCTTAGCAAATTGTGCAAAGACTAGTAGAATAGGTGCTCTTGTTTTATGACTAGGAAGAAAAAGATAGAAACAAATCGAAATCATCCGAAAAAATCCCCAAAGTCCAAGGGACTGGAGATCCTTGTAAGAACAACATATATAGACGAAATCATTAAGAAAGATAAATCCTAGGCATCCGTAGGACCCGAAACTATTCCCATTCAAATTCCTACCATGCTCCCTCAGGCAGTAGCCTCACCGTTTGTAGCCCACGCCAAGATTCACACTGAGATAGAAGGATCTGAACTAAGCCTTCAGATTTTCGATCATATAGGTATTGACCCTTCAAGAGAGGGAGGTTCTTACAACTTGCAAGAAGGGGAAGGAGAAACTAGCAGTGCAATAAAAATAGAAGCTTCAGAGCCTAAATCCCCTAAAAGAGTGATCGAGACAGAGATACACGGTATCCCATATCAGGAAAGCACTGTAAATATTCCTCTGCACTCACCTCCCAATCCCCATAGGATTACTCCTTCATAACAAGAAATTCTCTAAGATTACTGGCACATCTTTAATCAAATGGCAAAAAAACAAAACCAGAATTAGAGGCAGACATCAACATTGGAGTACCCCATTGTTGATCATGCTACAAATGCCCCTATGAAAGTCACTCCCTTACAAAACATCCCCACCTTCCATGGGTTGACTACGAAAGATCCTGATGCATTATTATTTTAATTTGATGTCCTATGTAGGGGGTATAACTACACCACTGACCCTCAGAAACTAAAACTATTTCCCTCTACTTTAAAGGGAACGACATTACGTTGGTTCATGGGACTAGGTGGAGGAACCATCAATAATTAGGACCAAATAAAGAACATTTTTCTTAATAAATATCAAGATTATTGCCGGACTCGAGAACTAAAAAATGAAATCTTCGATATGTCTGCAACAGACAATGAAACATTAGAAGAATACGTAGAAATATTTCAATACAATTTACAAAGGTCTCTTGTAATATCCCGAAAGGTATATTTTAACTAAGAATGGAGAAAAATAACCAAACTCCATAATATGCTGTAAAGTCACTATTTACTCAACAGAAGATTGCCATGTAAAATAAATACGCATAAAACACTGCAATCTATTAACACATAGAACATGAAGAATCTCAACATTTTATTATAAGTAATGACTAGGGTTACATATAAATTTAACCCAAAACAATTGAGATGGATAACTGGCCACCAAGATGAACTGCTGCACTGCGTTGGCCTCCAAAACTGAACTGCTACACTGTCCCTCTGACAACAGCTGTCCCTGAACCCACTGAAGATAATGAAGCACACGTTGAAGATATGAATGATCCTCACACCAATCCCTGAAGCTCTGCGAAACTTTTGAATGAAGTCTCCTCAAAGACAGTTGGGTTTTTTTCCAACACTCACAACTCACCTGAGGGTTTCCGTCCTGGGGCTACGACTGAAGTAGAGAACCACGTTCTCAAACCTCTAATAAACAAGAAAATGATATGATCTAAAGATATCCCTCAATGGCTTCCTCCTTTTATTTTATAGATCTCTTGGATCCTTCTAGAGCATTATTTTATTATTATTTTATTCATGGAGCACTTTTCCCTCTTATTAAAATATTTCTTTTTTATGCAGAAAAGAGTAAATCAACTACCATGTCTCCTTTGGTCACTGAAGCTCATGCCCAACCATCCCAAACTATAGGTATCCTTCTCCCAATTCCAACGAGCTATTACACTAAGGTGTTCCATCATGTATTCCTCCTGGAATGCCACCTTGAGTGTAATCAGCTGAGTTAAGCCTACAAATAACTCAAATTTCTGGAAGTTTTCGGAATGCACCAGAACGAAAGCCAAAATGCTCGGATGATGGAATGTATCAAGCGAATTCCACTGGACACGATGGAAACTCCTCAAAACTCCTCCAAAAAGCCCCTGAGCCCACTGATAGCACCAAACTGTACATGTAACCTATTTTCTCCTAACTCTAGAAGTCCAACCTAACCCTATCATAGGTGACACCAAAAAAAGGAATATTATAGACCTTCTACCCCAAGATTTCTTTCCCTGAAGCAATCCAAATATGTGGGCCACCATGTTGGCCCGATGTAACTGAGACCCAATGCCTGGATCCCATACAATCCCCTGGGTGCAACTATGCACCTGTGTCAAGCCACTTGGAATAGACCCCTCAAAGCGGGGATCCAAAATTGATCTCTCCCTATATTTGTCAACAAACAATTCTCCGAGAGCTCAATTCCACCATGGCCAATAATCACCCAAGTCCCACGGCTCTGACTACGGATGGTCTTAGACTATAGATGATGCCCTATGAAGTGAAGTCTGCCAACAAACATCAATGCTCCCTAGCTCATGTTGTGTTGTACCTCTAACTGGATAAGCTGCCCCACCAACTACGTACCAAATCATCACCTCTCTCCAATTCAAGTCCTAACTCAATCCCATGCTAATCCTGCTCTCTTGAATTCGGGATGGAGTGCAGAAGAAATGACGACCTGTGCCTCACTTCCAGCAGGAATCTGTATCATCTACTATGTCTAAGGGCCCCTGCTTTGTTGTGCTCCCTATGTAGAAAATCGTACCATCAAGAGGGTACCAACTCATGATCTCTAGCTAATCTATCCTAGAAGAATAATCCAATGTAGTGTCAACCACGTACGGAACATGCCTAGAGAGTTGTCACCATTTCATAGTCAACACATACTGCTCTATCCCGTTGGCCAATGAGATATGCCTATAGAAGAAATCTCCTCTCTCTATAATGGGCCAAAGTGTGCAAGATATGCTGCAAGCCCCATCGATGTACTCCTGGAGAGTGCTACTACCTGAAAATACTGCAACTCTACTGATTACATGTGCATCTTTCTGTACCTCATGAATGTGTTGGTCCAATGATGGATGCTCCACCATCTCCAACAGCTCATATGTCTCCTGATCGGGAATGAAATGCTCCTGCTGTATGCTAGCCCCCTACAGGACTATCCCATAAACCTCCAACATCTCTAGAGGATATGGATCTACAACCACTGTCACTGTACTCGGTGTCTATGCGTCTGAATGCTCCTCCTCAGTGGCTGATCCCAAGGTTAGCTGTATATCCATCATAGACTCAATGTGAGCCTCCAACTGGCTCTCCCCCAAGGGACTATCATGCATGATATGCATAGGATCCTCCTCTGCTGACTCAGGCTCCATCATATGCTGCTCTGGCTAAATCGTCACAAGTGACTCATCACCCAGAGTCTCTCCCATAGAGTCCCCTGATTTCTCACCCTGCACATTGGAATACATTTTTGGCCTACTGTCATCATCTGTGCATGACTACTCTCGCTCCCTAGAAGCATCTACATCTGATCCCCTTGACTCACCTGAAGAAGAGTCCTCATCTTGGCATACAGAAGGAATGCCCTTCTGTTGTGCCATTGTCGCACCATCTGCATCACACAAGCATGAGTGATCAGGCCCTCAAGGTTCTTTGCAGATGAAGCAAAGTCCCTTCCTCCTCAGTTCATTTCTGCTACATGATCCACCAAACTGGAACAACTCCTCCATGGTCAACTGTCTCCTAAAAATCTCAATGTTCTGCTCAACCAGCCCTTGGACTAGTTCATAAGCAGTCGGTGAGACCAACTTCTCTCTCCTCCAAATGCTCAACAACCTAGTCTGCAGCTCCTAGAAAATGGCCCCACGGATTCCCATACATGACAACAGGATGGATTGCATGTGTGCTATGGCTGTGTCAAAATGATGTCTCCTAATGTTGAAGAAGCATTGGAACATCTGCAGAATCAAGCCATCACACTCAAAGTCAAACATGATATCATGAGTCTAGGTCATGGCCATGACTTCTAAAACCTTAAGCTTCCTCCCAAATGTAGAGCCTACATAGTTGTCCAAATCCTGAAAGGTTCATACTATTAGTCTGAAAATTCTTTTCATAATTTCATCATTGTAGGGAGGGAAGGGTGCTGTTATCCTCAAAATATCACTGAAACAAGAGGCAGCTATAATCTTGACTCTCTCACTTAGATGTTCCAAGAATCTAGCTTGTACCAATGCAAGCATATATGGCTCAAAAGCCCAGTTTAAACTCCAATCAGATTGATCTAACTTTGAAATGCAGTATTCCAGTTTCTCTAACATGGGAAAGTCATTTTCTAATCTTCCACTCTTTACGTCCATCCCGAGTGCATAAAGCCAATTTCCCACTTCTTCCTCCTTTTGTAAATTCCTCAGATGCCTTTGTTGGAGCAAATTATGTACCTCCTTGGATAAGGGTCTGTTGTTTTCTTTCAAGGAACCAACTTCTGCATTGTTTAATCTTTTTGGTCTTTGGTTTAGATCGCAACCCACTGAGGCACTGCTATGTTGATTTAGGAGTTGTTTTAAAAACTTCATTGTTTCAATGACATATATGGAAGTAACAGTGGTTTAGTTGGACTTACACAAGGAAAGCTACAAGCACAAGGTGATGATTGCAAGAAAATCCAACCGCTCCAATAGCAAGCTCCTCTAGAAATTGCATTGCTGCTCCAAGAATACATTGCTGCCTGACTTTGGCCTCTGATTTACCCACTGAAAACTGCTCAGAAAATTCTAGGAATTTGAGAAGGTGATCTTTTCCCAAAACCCAGAAAAACCTAGAAAGGGTTTCTTCTAATTCCAACCTTCAAAATTTGACCCTTTGTAGCTTGGCCCTCTTCCAATTTCGTTTTCTGGCTTTGCATCTGCTACTGTCAATCATTTCTCTCCAAAATCCCAACAAAACTCCTCATATGGCTCTCCTATCAATTTCCCAACACCCCAACTCTAAAATTCCACCAATGCAGCTCCCACAAATGAGCCTCCTCCAATGGTTACGTAGGCCCTTCTAACCAAATAGCTTTAACTGAAAACTGGAACCCGTAGGCTGATCCAAGATTGAAGCTCCGATACCACTATAATATCCTGAAAGGGATATTTTAACTAAGAATGGAGAAAAATAACTAAACTCCACAATATGCTATAAAGTCACTATTTACTCAATAGAAGATTTCCATGTAAAATAAAAATGCATAAAACACTGCAATTTATTAACACATAGAATAGGAAGAATCTTAGCATTTTATTATAAGTAATAACTGGGGTTACATATAAATCTAACCCAAAATAGCTGAGATGGAAAACTGGCCACCAAGATGAACTGCTGCACTGCGCTAGCCTCCAAAACTGAACTGCTGCACTCTCCCTCCAGCAACAATTTTCCCTCAAACCCACTGAAGATAATGAAGCACAAGTTGAAGATCTAAATGATCGTCACACCAATCCCTGAAGCTCTACGAAACTTCTGAATGAAGTCTCCTCAAAGAGAGTTGGGTTTCTGTCCAACACTCACAACTCACCCGAGGGTTTCCGTCCTGGGGCTACCGCTGAAGTAGAGAACCACGTTCTCGAACCTCTAATAAAAAAGAAAATGATATGATCCAAAGATATCCCTCAATGGCCTCCTCCATTTCTTTTATAGATCTCTTGGAGCCTTCTAGAGAATTATTTTGTTATTATTTTATTCATGGAGCACTTTTCCCGCTTATTAAAATATTCCTTTTTAGTGCATAAAAGAGTAAATTGGCTACCATGTCTCCTCTGGTCACTAAAGCTCATGCCCAACCATCCCATCCTGTAGGTATCCTTGTCCCGGTTCCAATGAAATATTACACTAAGGTGTTCCATCATGTATACCTCTTGGAATGCCACCTTGAGCGTAATTAGCTGAGTTAAGCCCACAAATAACTCAAATTTCTGAAAGTTGTCGGAATGCACCGGAACGAAAGAAAAGCTGCTCAGATGATGGAATACATCAAGAAAATGCCACCAGACACCATGGAAACTCCTCAAAACTCCTCCAAAATTCCCTAAGCCTGCTGATAGCACCAAACTGTACCTGTGACCTGTCTGCTCCTAACTCTGCAAGTCCAACCTAACCTTGTCATAGGTGACACTAAAAAAAGGAATATTACATCTCCATATACCACGTTATCCAAATACATATTAAAAGCTACAATGATTAAGGGAATGAAAGAAGAATGGGTTGAAACACTTAACATAATGGGAAAAGAGGACATTTCCGAGGAAGAATATGATTAGATTATTTCCCTATGTATTAGGTGTTCTCGAGGTAGTACCCATAATAGGCCAAGTGAACGTGACTCAATAAAAAAAGACATTAAGTAGTCTAGTGGCAATGTAACTAGAGAAGAGTTTTGAAATCTCTTGGAAGATTTCAAAACTAACATTTTGGGTACTTTGACAACATAGGTTGATGTCTTACAAGCCAAGCAGAAGCAAGCTATAGCAGTGCAGAACTTGGCCGTCTTTTGCCCACGCTGTCGGAAGAAGCAAATCTAGAGGGAATGACCCTTAGACACAGTTCATACCTATGCTATTTGCACTAATTACGATACCACAGAGCATTTCCCTTCACTCCTAGGGCTGAAAGCAGTTTACAAGAAAGTAGAGGAAGAGACAAAACCAGTCTACCTAATGAATCAATGTCGAAAATGGCAGAAATGACTAGGTATGCCTCAAGACCTACCTTAGTTCTTTACTTCTCCATAGTTTAACTAGAAAAACCCTGCAACAGCTTTCTAGAATCAAAACATTTTTTCCACTTGGCCGACCCAGTCGTTTCCTATACCACCCTGGCCAACAAAACCCTCATCAGGGAATAATTAGCCAAACTTTCCTTGTTCTCCCCCTTATTGGAAAAACGTTCCATATCAAGCCCAGTGGCTAGCATCCCATTCTCAAACCACTAATTTGCCTCAGAATTGACAGCGACCCCTTGGAATGACCAACCTACCAATGGGAGCAGGGGTATAGAATCAACCTACACTACTAGCTCCATATCCAATCCAGCACAACCCTCAGCCTATCATACATCCTCAATTACCATCCCAACCTAATCCTAATCGCAATAATAAACCAGTTCAACTAATCCATATTATAGAAGATCCAAACCCCGACACTGAACATAAGAAATGCAATGAACTAAGGCTGAGATCAGGACATACTATCTTACCAGCAGAAGTCACGACATCACCTCAATTCAAATCTGGAACCTCAACGGAACCTAGCCAAGAAAATATAATGGAAATAGAGGTAGGACAAGAAAGGGAAACAGTTGACCAAGGGAGGCCTGAAGAGCTTAGGGTGTCTTCGCCTCCATTCCCTGAAAGGTTAACTCTACCTAGACCAATAGTCTCTCCAGATTTTGACATCCTAGGGGAGTTAAGAAATCTTTGTATCAAAATTCCTCTTATTCAGGCCATAAAAGACATTCCCATCTATGCAAAAAAAATTAAAGAGTTGTGTCGAAAGAAGCAAGTAAAAAATACAAAGGTTGTACCCACCATTCATGTGGTAGGGGCGCTATCTGACTTATTATTGGGTAAGGAACCACTCGTGAAATATGAAGACCTAGGAAATCCCATAGTAACTGTGAAAATATTTGGCCACTCCTTTCCAAATGCATTGGTCGAATTAGGGGCGTCCATTAACATTCTAACTATGGGAACCTGCAAAAAACTAGGCATATCAGCTTTAGAACCCACGGCTACATTGCTGGAGCTTGTTGACAGGTCTGTTATCAAACCAGAAGAAATAGTGCAGGACATCCTGGTCTCCATAGACTCATGGGAGTATCCAGCTGATTTTTTAGTTATTAATCCAAAGAACAGGATGGACGAGCACCCATTGATTCTTGGGTGACCTTGGTTGGTGACAACCAATGCTTACATAGGCTTCTGAAGAGGCAACATGACCATCACTAGAGGAGATTCCATAAAAAAATATCATGATTTATCCGCCTGCCAAACCAAGCTTACCCACAATAAAAATTCACAAGAATCCATATACATATTGGGAGAAAAACATTTTTCCACCTCTGACATTAGTGGAAGCTCTTGAATTTAAGGATCAAATTGAATATGATGTAATCGAAAATTTTATGAGTTAGTCACCCATGTTTGGAAATTTAAAATGCCAAATGTTGAAAACATTCCTTGAAGATGAAGTTGAAGAGGACCCCTTGAAAAAACTTGAGGACCAATATATTCCCACAACCACTGTGTGTAACAGCATACCCATTGAGATTGAGCCAGGGAAGATCCTCAATATCAATGGAAATTTGGATGGTAACTAAAATCAAAGGCTCATAAAATTTCTACAGAAGTATCAAGGGGAATTTTCTTGGGACTACGCAGACATGAAGGGATTATATCCTCAACTATGCACCCATCACATCTATACTGATAAGGAGTTCGACCCATTATACAACCTCGGCGAAGGCTAAACATGCACTTAAAAGATATTGTAAAAGAGGAGCTGCAAAAACTGCTAGATGTAAATTTCATTTATCCTATTTCAGACGGCAAATGGGTCTCCCCTCTGGTAGTCATCCCTAAAAATAATGGGAAGTGGATAATCTATGTGGATTACAAAGAACTGAATAAAGCAACACAGAAGGACCACTTCCCCCTCCCTTTTATTGACTAGGTCCTTGATACATTGGCACGGAAATGATTTTTTTCCTTTATTGAAAGGTTCAGTGGTTACAATCAAATCCAGATAGCCCCTGAAGACCAGGATAAGATGACCTTTACCTGCCCATGGGGTAATTTTTCTTACAGGGTTTTACCATTTGGGCTATGTAATTCCCTAGCAACATTTCAAAGAGCCATAATCAACAATTTTTCTGACTTAATAAATGAGGGACTTGAAATCTATATGGATGACTTCACCCCATATGGTGAGGACTTTGATCAAGCATTAGAAACTCTAGAAAAGGTGTTGGAGCGATGTATTTCTACTAGGTTATGTTTAAGCAATGAAAAATTTCACATGATGATGACCGAGGGAGTAATCCTAGGTCACTACATCTCTATAGCTGGAATACATGTAGATCCAACAAAAATAGAGGTAATCCTTCTATTAGCCACACCTTGTACACAAAAAAAGGTATGCATTTTTTTGGGATATGCAGGATATTATCACAGATTTATAAATACTTTCTCACAAATAGCTGCACCTTTGTATGCATTAACATGAAATGTTGAATTCCACTGGACTAATAAATACGACACCGCTTTTGAAGATTTAAAGAAACTGGTCTCAAGAGCACCAATTCTGTGAGGGACTAGCTAGAATTTTCCTTTTCACATCTCTTCAAATGCATCTGACACAAAAATAGGGGAGGTTCTTGGCCAAGAAGAAGAAAAAAAATCCCTATGTTATTTATTATAACAGCAAAAACCTCACTCTTGCCGAATTAAATTATACAATGATTGAAAAGGAGTTCCTGGCTGTCATTTATGCTATTAATAAATTTAGACATTATATAACTGGCTATCAAGTACTCCTGTATACTGATCACTCTGCCATTAGACATTTAGCCAATAAACCAATCATTAATGGGAGAATAACTCGTTGGTTGCTGCTATTGTAGGAATTCGATATAACTATCAAGGACCATCTAGGAAAGGAAAATGTGATCGCAGACTTCCTATCTAGGGTTACAAAGATGGACGACACACTAGTAGTTGATGATCAGTTTCCTGATGAACATTTGTTTGCAGTAGCAGTAAAAACACCATGGTATTCAGATGTGGAAAATTACTTGGTAGTAGGAAAGTTTCCCAGACATTTAACGTCAAGAGAACGGAAACTGACTGTACAACGCAACACAAGGTTCTCCTAGATCAATGGATACCTCTTCCATACGGGGGTCGACATGCACATACGTAGATGCATCATAGAGGAAAATATTTATGACATCCTACGGGCCTGTCAAGATGAACCTTGTGGTGGCCATTTCACAGAATGCGGAACGGGGCACAAAGTGTTACAATTAGGCTATTATTGGCCTACGATTTTCAAAGATGAAAAAATATATGTCCAAGCCTGTGATAGATGCTAAAGAATGTGCTGCCCAGGCCAGGCTGATGAGATGCCACTACAACCACAATTGGTAGTAGAACCATTCGAGCGATGGGCACTGGACTTCGTTGGACCATTCAACCCACCATAAAACCAAAAAATCTACATATTGGTTGCCATAGACTATGTAACGAAATGGGTAGAAGAAGTGGCCTTATCAAGAGCCATGGAAGAATCTGTGATTAATTTCCTTTTTGATTTTTTTGTGCAATATGGTTTTCCACGGGAAGTGATAACTGATGGGGGGGCACAGTTCGTAGGTAATAAAATTACAACCACCCTAAAATATCACCATATCATCCATAGAGTTTCGACTCCTTACCACCCACAGGAAATGGGTAGGTCGAAAGCACCAACAAAGTTCTGGAGGCAATTCTTACCAAAAAAGTATCAACACATCACTGGGACTGGGCCACTAGATTACAAGAAGCCTTATGGGCTTATCGCACAACCTGGCGAAACACCACTGGATATTCCCCATATCATCTAGTATTTGGGAGAGAGCCTATCTTCCCTATCGAGTTCAAAATCAAGACTCTAAGAATAGCCCAGGAGGTAGGGTTGGACTTAACAAAGGCCCAGGTTAAAAGACTCCAACAAATAAATGAGCTAGGTGAAATGCGGCTACCGGCTCTATAGCGCACATCAATCATCCAACAATAGTGAGCTAAGTGGCATGACAACCTTATCAAGAAGAAGATATTTCAAAAAGGAGATTGGGAACTACTCTATAACTCCAAATTACAAGATTTTCCAGGAAAATTACAAACAAGGTGGCTTGGTCCATACAAAATTTAAGAAGTACACAACAATGGCACAATCACCTTGGCCACCATAGATGGGTTTGGTTCTACATTTCAAGTAAATGGGCTATGAGTACACTTCTATTGCAAACCTCTCACAAAGGAATATTTTTGCCAACAGGTACGAAACGATCTCACCATCCAAGTTGCGACAGCAGGGGGTGATAACCCCGCACCTTCAAGTACATGAGAGTTTGCTACCGACATTTGTAAATAATGTATAGAATTTCCTTACAAATCCTAGTTATTATCTTGTTGTACATTCTTCATACTCGTAATTGTATTCTTTTTTTCTCATCCTCTTTCATTTTTATTTCTCCTTGTTGTTCAATCCAATTGAACAGCTGATGTTCAAACGAATTGAAAAACCATATTTTGTGTTTTTTCTTCCCTTGTTTTTCAAATTCTTTGAACAACTGTTGTTCAATCCAATTAAAAGGCTGACTAGCCTTGTTTTTATGTTTTTATTTCCCTTGTTGTTCAAATCCTTTGAACGACTGTTGTTCAATCCAATTGAACGGTTGTTGTTCAATCAGATTGAACAACCATGTTTTGTGTTTTTATTTTCCTTTTTGTTCAAATTCTTTGAACTACAGTTGTTCAATCTAATTGAATGGCTGTTGTTTAATCGGATTGAACAACCGTGTTTTTATTTCCCTTGTTGTTCAATCCAATTGAACGATTGTTATTCAATCGGATTGAACAACCGTGTTTTTGTGTTTTTATTTCCCTTGTTGTTCAAATTCCTTGAAAGAGTATTGTTCAATCCAATTAAATGACTGTTGTTCAATTATATTGAAAAACCATGTTTTTGCGTTTTTATTTCCCTTGTTGTTCAAATTCTTTGAACGACTGTTGTTCAATCGGATTGAACAGCCGTGTTTTTCTGTTTTTATTCTTCTTGTTGTTCAAATTATTTGAATGACTGTTGTTCAATCCAATTGAACAACTACTGTTCAATCTAATTGAATGCTTGTTGTTCAATCGAATTGAACAACTGTGTTTTCTTGTTTTTATTTTCCTTATTGTTCAAATTCTTTGAACGACTGATGTTCAATCCAATTGAATGGTTGTTGTTCAATCGGATTGAGAAAACTTGTTTTTGTGTTTTATTATTCCCTTTGTCAATATCCTCCCCTCAATCCACACCCTAGCTATAAAAGGCATCTCTGAGTAGGAAGTGGTAGTTGAAGAGAAGAAGGAAGCAGTAAAATTACCAATATGATGATTCTTTGACACTATAACCTCTAAACCGGAAGCCGACATTGTACATGTATGAAATGAAAGGTTAAGTCTTTCCCAGTTCAAATTTGTTATCATACAAAACATGACCTCATGATGGTATACCTTTCAGCACTTTCGAGTATTATTTCCCTCCAATATGAAGAAATAGGAATAAGGGATATTAATTGTATTGGCATTCTTTCCTCTCACCATCCTTAACTCTTAAGGAGTTAATGAGCCTCCCTTCATGTATAAAGAATAACTATTATGTTTACATGAAAATTTTTAAGAGAGGATAGGGGGTCTCATCACGAGCCAGCCTACCATGATCATAAGGGTTTAGCAAGTGACATTACCACAATGACAACCACACTAGGGTAATGAATTTCTCAACTACTTGAAGGACAAGAGGTCTCATCATAAGCCAGCCCGATCACCTTGTTACAATCCTAGTGAATGGCACTATGACTATATGGCCATCACTCCAGCACAGTGACCTCCTCATAAATCAAAATGTTTATGGTTTAAAACGAAGTACTATGCTCACATGAAAATTTTCAAGAGAGGATAGGGGGTCTCATCATGAGCCAATCTACCATGTTCATAAGAGTTTAGCAAGTGACATGCCCATAATGGCCACCACACCAGGGTAATGACCTTCTCAACTGCTTGAAGGACAGGAGGTCTCATCACGAAGCGACCTGATCACTCTGCTACAACTTTGGTGATTAGCACTGTGGTTATTTGGCTATCATACCAGCATGGTGATATCTCCACAAAATTGAAAGAATAACTAATTTTACATAAGGATCTTGGCTCATTTTTCGGGTTAAAATAGCAACCCTATCGAGGCTATGAACGCCTGCTGGTAGCAGTGGCCCTGCTTGTGGTATGGAGTATATTTCAATAATAGCCAATTACTCTTACATATACCTTATCTTCCATTTTTTCTTCCATAAGCCACTACTCGAATTAGTGATAATTATAGTCTACCACATAAGTAACTATAAGCGAGATATGCTTACATGTTTGAACTTTGGGATGAAAACACCAATCATTACCTATCTCAGTCTTGCTTATGTCACACTTCATCATTAAAGAAGGAAATCATATCATAATAATAGTTATACTACTTTCTCCCCATCTCTGGTCACTTCTGCATGAGATGCACTTATGTCAAAACTTCCAAAACTGACCTTTACACTGCATACACTCATAATTACCCAATTACTCCTCATTCCTCGAAACTTGAAAGCCACGACCTCCTCTCTCATGTACAGGCTATGATTATTGAATCTTGACATTCCCCCCGCTTGCATTCACGATTGGCCAAATACCTCTTGTTCTTGAGGACGTGGATGCCCTTACTTCAATGGAGGGGTATAATTAGTCATAAATAAGAAAGAATGCGAATTTGCTGCACAAATCTCGTTGGATATGCTGATAAGATGAAAGGAGAATCGCAATTAAGGTATGAAATTACTTGCAGAAGGCTGCAATCTCCCTTTCTCTTGCATACAATATTCATTCTAAACAACAGAGCCAAAAGAGAATACAATCACAAGGAGAAATTAGCTCAGGAAGGTACACCAGACATGGGAGGAAACTCTCTCCGGAATGAACCTTCCAACTTCCCAATTTCCGATGTAGCTAGCGCTATCCTCCATCAAGCTGGTTGGCTGGCATATTTACACTGATTACAAGAATTTGATACAAAGTAGCAATTGAGTTTCTGCAAAACTTACAGGAGGGACAGAACAAGCTTAGGGGAAGAGTTATACTGGTCATAGAAGAAATTATTACTGAAGTCTCTGGGATACCAGCAGAAGGAGAGAGATGGACATAGAAACATCTTCTCTTACGAGAGGAATTCATAGCATATCAGTATCCGAAAGAGCCATTGGAGCGAAAATGAAAATGGATTAACCCTACCTCTCTACATCAATCGTGGCAATAATTGACGACATTCATCCAGAGTTTCATTACATGTGATGGACACCAAGACGTGGTTAAACCTTGTCAACTTAAACTACTAGTTGTGCTTAAACAAAATATTTTAGTTAACCTACCTGCTTTCTTAAATTCTATATTGCATGACACTGCTGTTCGAATATGAAAAGATAAAAACCCCCAAGTAGTTTTCAGTAACCACGGGCTAATCGAAATAATCACCACACGTGAGTTAGAAAAGTAGCAGATAGCCTGGGACAACTTCGTTAACCCTGCCACACAGGTACTTGAGGAAAATCCTGGTGAAACCAAAATTGAGCTCCCCAGGATGAACATACCTATAAGGAAAAGGAACCATGCCTCAACTTTAGAACCAAGTAGAAAAAAGTGGTCCAAAAGACTTCAAGGAACCTCAGACTTCATAGAAGAGGCAGGGCCATCCCACTCACTACCCTCAAGCCCTCAAAACGCACCCTTGCAAGACTATGAGGAAGAGATGGCTTGAGTCTTGGAGCAAATGAGGGCAACCCATGAATCTAGAAGCCTATCAGAGGCCGAAGAGCAAGAGGAACCTTTATACAAATCTACCACTGCCAGTAGTTCTGGCCACACCAAGGTACTACCCCACCAAGACGAATCACATGACTTTAGGGCTCTGTCCCCACTTGAGAATTATGAGGTAAACAATGAAGAGTAGGCAGAAGGGAGAGCAGAAGCAGAAGATCAGTCAGGAGACACCATCCCTTCGGAGCAAAACACAAGCATAGAAGTAGTTTATTTGACACTTGAGGGTAACATTTTCCCACCTAGCCAAGACCCTCATACAGAAGTAAACTCCGAAGTATAGGTAGAAAACACCATCATAGGCAATCTCTAAGTTGGCAGCACCGTTCCTGAAAATGAGGATGTTGCTCCTCCACCCCCTGCTGAAATCAGGTCAGGAGAGAATTTAGCTAAAAAGAAGTTTAAGAAACTGAGCAGGACCTACAAAAGATTGAGGAAAATGGTGAAACATTTAAGAAAACAATTGAAGGTTGTAAATAAGGCTCGAAAGCTTAAGAAAGAATTGACCACGGCAACAACCCAAACATAATTTATCACCAATTCGTTAGATACTACTGAGGCTGGAATGCAGACTGACCTAACAGATACTGCTGAGGCTGGGATACAGACTGACTTGGCAAGCACCGTTGAGATCGAGGTACAAACAAACATGGTGGACACTTTTGGGTCCTCTGTCCAAACTAGGCAAGAATTCACTGATGAAAAGGGAACCCAAATGGAGGAAACCCCTACCTATGCCCCTCTAGTTGAAAAATATGCCAACCAAAAATGTTATAACGAATTAATTCGAACACAACATGAGTTGGCACAATGCAAAAAGGAAGTAGTACCAGCACAAGAGTATTAGGCACTACTAAATAAATTCACAAACCTTTCCACCACAGAAGATGAAACGTTTTCCCAGCTTAGAGAGGAGCAAGAAAAGGTAAAAAGGGCACAAGACCAGGTGGATCAAGGCAAGAAAAAAATCACTACGATTTTTTCTCTGTATTCTGATGCACTAACATGCAAGGCACCAACCACCAACTATGCCCTATTCTTAGTGAAACTATACTTACTGCTGAAAATCAAGGAAGTTAGGGCAGGGAAGCCCACAACTTCCAAAACCATAGAAGAGTTAGTCCACTACTACAATGATCAAGATGAATAGGTCCAATGCCTTTTATGTGAACTTTACATGCATAACTTTTCTCTAGAAGAGGACAGGGACAACAATCCTAGTCCCTTTATAGGAGATGTTCAGTTCCAGGCCTTCTTCTCTTTCACTAAGAACCAGATTAGATGGGACAAAGCCTAAAACACTTTCCAAAAGAGAGAACATGGTATAGACCTATGGGTCAGAGGAGAGCCTGCTAAACCCCTGCAACTGTTCATCCAACGCAAGAATTTCATGCGAAGAAAGGGAGTAAGGACCAAGCTGGGACCCATCGATAAAAAAATTATAGAAAATGGGTGGGAATATTTCAGAGACATACAGGAAATAGCCTAGGAAGCAACCAAACAAAGATGGATGGCCTTCACAAAAAATGTAAAGAAGAGGGAGCCATTTGGCTACAGAAACTTCAAAGCAACCGCCTCCATATTCCTCTCATATAGTAACTTGGTCTTCAACATGGGTCTTGCATGGTTAGGATGCAGGTATAGATGCCCTCTTATCTGGTACCCCCCTGAGGGTTGTGATCATGACTATGAACTGCCAGAAGGGCACACAAATGCTTCCTTTTCAAGAATTATACAGAAACAGTGTTTCAGAGCATACAAGGAAGAAGTCTACCCTGCCTACTCCTTAACACAATTGCATCTCAACTATTTGCTTGCACGAGGACCTGAAAATAGGTAAGCGGGGGAGTATGTTGGGTCGGAATTAAGGTATATTTTCACCCAATGATTACTTTGAATTGTGATAAATTTTTAGGAATTCTTCCTCATCTTAACGATAAAGAAAAACAAGATTTATGAAAATCAGGACAACTCGGTTAATGACAAAAGGAACATTTTATAACAGAAATTTGACTTATTGTATCTCTGTGTACAGGAAATCAGAGTAGCTGAACCGACATTAAACGAAAGACAACTAACAGATAGAGACTCATGGAATCTCAGTTACTCCCAGAAAGCAATAGAAGGCAGAAAGACAGATCCAGGCCTGAGAACCCAAATGACAACCATGAGCAGCAAGCTGTCGTTTGGAAAATACTGCCCTAGTGCATGAAAATTCCTTTAAAAGGACCAAGGATGAACTAGATAAATGAGTTGAATAGGAATTTTCTTCTGTAATCAACGTATCAGGACAGAACTGTTCAGTTGTATCCCTGTATTATCCTTCAATTTAATAAAGAGTTTTGATGTTTTGAACAATCATCTTTTGAGTTTTTCATTGAGTTAGAACTTTTGGTGGTCTGGGCCCAGCCCCTGGGAGTTTCCTCACCAATTTTCGTGATGTGCATTAGTTATGGAATTGATGTCCAGTTATCTGATGCAGTTTGTGAATTACCTTTCCACTCGATAAAATAGAAATGCACAAGGTTACAGTTTCTCTTTCATCAGAATAGCTTAGCATTTGTTCTTTCTGGTTTACAGTAATGCTTTATCATTGTTAGATGTTTCATTCTCTCCCAATGCCTTTATAGTCACTTTATGAATCTTCGAGTAACTATTGTTCAATGTTATCTATCTCTAAGAATTAGATTGTTCCCTCAGTACAATAAGGCATCCAATTGTTGATTAATTATAGAAATATTTCGATTAGTTATTTTGCAAAGAGAATTCCATTGCGAAATTATATAAGCAATTATTGATTCAATTCATTCAGATTCATGTTCAATTGATTAAATTTGTTGTTCAATTCATTAAATTTGTTGTTCAATTCACCATTATGCTGTTCAATCATAGGTTTCTCTCCTTTTGAGCTAGACAGAGTAGTTAGCTGCATTATACCATTTAATTTCTCTTTGAGTTGATTGAACTTCGAGAATTAGATAATCCTTTTGATAAGAAATATAGAGTAACTATCATTCAATCTCACTTGCATATATTGTGCTTACACTCTTGAAATAAGAAGACTTACCCTGGGTTGACAATTGAATGAGAAGCTTAGAGGTTGCCTATAATAAGCCACCTTTGTGAACCAACACTTGTAATTGAATAGAGTGCCTTAATGTGCTCTCCATCTTTTTCAGGAACTTCATTCATATTTTCTTTGTTTTCTAGTTCTATTCACTCTTTCATTATGAGGGTTGAAAACTTAAATTGTATTGGCTTAATTGATTAAAACCATGTTTCTCCTACTCTTATTCTTTCCATCGTAATAAATTTAAGGTTTGCAACTCCCAATATTGGCCACTCTGGTCATAAATAATAAATCTCTTAATAAAGTTTTCCTTGCACTTATTAATAGTCCATCTCCAACCAATTTTTTTTTTTTTTTTTTTTTAATTTATTTATTTATGGAGTTTGAGTGATGTGATGGGCACTCACTCTGTACAGCTAGTAGTTGTCTCTAGGGTTACAACATGTGGTTTCCTTCTAGTGGTTGAAACATGCAACATATTCTAGGCATCTATGTTTGTGATAAATAGATATGACATATAACCAAGATATAACTAAAGATACATCCTTCTATTTTCTAAATATGTGGCTTTCCAAATAAGAGCTTCATAGCCATTTCTAACATGAGTACAACATCTTCCCGATTTTGGTAAGCATGGAAATTGGGATATCATATCAACCATCATATACATATGTTCAATAAAATATATAAATAACTTTCAAATTCTCATTTTTTGGTGTGTTTTATTGAGTAGTAAATGTAATTAGTTTAGCACCGTGACTAATAAAGAGACATTGAATTCATATAGTAGAAATATTCATTTTAATTTGATCTTTTTCTTTGAATAACTGTATGAATCATATTTGGCTAAGATTCACCTTCTAAAGTTAATACCTTTAAAAGAAGATACATACATCTTACATACATTGATTCTAAACCCAATAGAAAACAAACTTCGAGATAAGAAATAATACCAATTTTGTTTTTACTAAACTCAAACCTACTCCATCAATCATGATAGCCTCTTGAGATGGAATAAAAAAATAAATAGACCACCAACAATGGAAGCCCAACTTTAACTATATGTATAGCCCTTCATCGAATTTCTTTCCACAACTTCCAATATTTTCTCCAAATATTTCCTAAATTGAGTTTTGAGGTTGAAGTTATGTTTAACTTCTTTTAAATCCACTCCATTTTTCAATATAGTTACTATCACAATGTTATGCCTATTTGATTGTAATGTTCAAGTTATAATCATTGAACCTTTGATCCATCATTGAAAAATATGAGGGAAAAGTTTCCAATCTATTTAGTATTAGCATGCATATGCTTTTACATTATAATCCATCAACATAAAAATGTTGTTTGAGATTCAAACAATTTTCAATATAACCAACCTAAATCCATCTTAAATATGGATCTACCAATTTCCAAGAAAGATAAATATGAAGTGAAGATGGATCTAAACTAATACTCTTGCATAAATTGAAATTTAATTGACCATAGATAATTCATACCAAAATGTTACTCTTTCTCATTTTCTCTTTGAACAATACAAATGGGTGTGCATGTAGGATGTATTTAACATTAAAAATTATTTTGTGTATTTAAGTGATACTATTTTATTTTTAATACATTATTTTTTATTTTTTAATACATATTAATCAAATTAATTTTAATATTGGATAAGAAATTTGTCGATTTTCTATATATTTATAATACACATTACAATTATTTATTTTCACTTTCACTCGCAATTAATGATGTAATGTCTTGATAATATAATAGCTTAAACTAATTAATTTAAAAAGATTGTGATTTTAGAATATTCTTTACTTTCACTCTACTTATTTTCAACTAACTTTATATATCCTCCGAATTAAGATCCATCACATTATAATAGAATTATAATCCTAATAAATTTTTATTAATTCCAATATATAGTAAAATGTGCTTCATAATTTATACTTATAAACTTATTTCATTAATATTAAACATGTTTTTTTATAATAAAAAATATTGTCTTTTTAACCATTGATTTTTTTTAATTGAATTTTCTATAATTTCAATATATAAACATTATCTTTCAACTAAAATATGTAATTGAGCATTGCTGAAAATAGAAAGTTGGACAAATATATATCAATAACTCAATGCACACTGATTTGCATATTATATAGTATAGTTTTCTAATTTATAAAAAAAAAAAGTGAAAATAATTGGTTTTTGCTAATTCTAAATGCTTAGATGATTTTAATTTAAATTTGAATTCTTTCCCTTTCAAGACATTATAATAAATAAAAGAAGTTTAAATTTCAACTCACTACTACAGCATGTATATTTTATGTAAAATTCTATTATACAATTAGATTCCTTAATAAGTAGCGATTGATTTATAATTTTTTTTAATTATTATAAACATATATATATAGATAGATACGTTAAAAAATATTAAAATATATAATTTATAAATATCATTAAATTTTTATTTAACAAAAAATAATAATAAATCCAAATTTTAAAACACCTTACATTATTTTTATGAATATAAAAAATTAATATTTTATAAATTTAGATAAAACGTAAAATTAAAAATACTAAAATATATAAATTTTCATTTTAATAAAAAAAAAAAACTTTATGAAAATAAACCTAATACTAAAATCATTTGGTTATCATAGTGATACAAGTTGATTGCTTCATCCTTGAGTGTGGGCAAAGAGTGTCCAAGTGAAAAAGAATACCCATATTTGAAAAAATATTCAAAATTCCAAACATAGGAAAAACCACTATCATCTTTGAAAAAATCCACTATGAAGATTAAAAACATTTGAAATTCCAATCTTATCTAGGGAAAAAACATAATACCAAATTTTGAAATTCCTCTTAGGAAAAATACATAATACACTATTAGGAAAAATACATAATACACTAATAAAAATTGATTACTTCATCCATGATGCAAAAGTGTGCAAAGATGGTTCAAATGAGAAAGAATAACTCTCAGCCATGAAAGTTAAAGAGCATGCACGGAGTTAAAGAATAACACTCTTTATGATGGACAACAAAGTCTTCTACGTGATGTAGAAAATCACTGATTGTCACGAGTTTGATGGGAGAGGCACAAAAGATAATTTTAGGCCAAGTCCACAACTTGATGGGTTTTACCCATCAAGTCGTAAAAATGGAAAGAAATCTTACCAAACAAGATGTAGGGTCAGGGTCTTACCAAACAAGATGTAGGGTCTTACCAAACAAAGTGGAATTGTATTAGTGGCCAACATTTTAATTTATCGTTTTCTATGCGAATTAGTGGCCAACATGTAAGTGTATAGTGTCTTATTTGCATCACATTATTGTTATAATAACAAATAGAGTTTAAAACTATATGTCATTATTCATACATTGTATTTTTGGGGAAAGTTTTGACTAATTATTAATAACATAATAGTATAGTTTATAAAAATTCAATATAAAGAATCATGGTAAGTTAAACAAGTTTGGATCATATACTATTTTGAAAAAGAAAAATAATAATTTTTAAAATTGTTATTATTAAAGTATTTGTCATCATAATATATTTCCTAACTTAGATCCGTGAGATCCATGATCCATTGTAAACAAGTATTTTCTATGAATTTATTTGATTTTGTTGGGATTAATATGGTTTTCATATTTTCTGATTACAATCTTCATATCATATTATCAAATCACAATCCTCCAATTTCCCTAGGATTTAGGTGTACCAATAGCAAAATTTTGTGTTAGAAAATTATATATTACAGAGCAATGCGACACATAAAATATGCAGAAAAACACAAGCACACAAAACACATAAAACTAGAGAGACAAAGATATACGTTGTTCACCCAGTTTGGGTTACGTCCACCCTGAACAGCCAGTCCTTCCTTTTTACTATCCAGCAAAATGAAGAGACACAACCTACAACAGATCCGCTGTAATATCCTCTGTTCTCTCTCACAGTCTCCCTATCTGTTTCTCGCTTTGAGAATACACATACAATACACAGCTGTAATACAATACCCTCATACGAGGCGAGGGGTTGCCTTCTAGGGAAAAAAACCCTAAACTAAACATAACTTTTACCGTCATATCATCCGCCTAATGAACAACCTAGATTGACTAGAAATTATTATACTTTTACAAGGAAATTTTACATCTGTTTTTAGCTTCGGGGGTGCTACCCCCAAAACCCCCTGCGAGGGGGGGGGGGGGGTTGGGGCTCCATAAAGTTACAGTTGCTCCCCCTGGACCCCCCAGGCAGCGTTTAATTATGGGCGGAATTGCCGCCCCATTAAGGTACGGGGGGTCATACATTGTGATACAAAATAAACAAGATAATCGGGCTCCACACCCAACATTTTGATCCACTAGTATCTAAATTTTCATTTCCTAGCTACTGTAATCTACTAGTATTTTAGTCCTTCACTTTATTCCTAGATGGATTGAGCATATTTTAATTGTGTTTGATAGGAAAAAAAGGAAAATAACTGCCATTCTGGATGTTGTTAAGTACCCAACATTTTATTATATCACATAAACTATATTTATGCTAATGAATCATTCATTATCAACTTATTTGTTTTTTGTTAGATTCATAAGAACTTCATATCCTTAAATCACAACATTTTAGTTTCCTAAGGATTTAAGCCTCTCCAGAACACATTTTTAACCCATCTACTTGTGACTCTCCACTTCTTAACTTACTTAATCCATTTGTATTGTAATATTCAACTTGATTATTGGTTTGATTGATCCTTTACTTATGATTGACCATAGAGAATAGATGTTGCAAATTGAATGGTATTTTACAAGAATCACTCTGCTTTAACATCATGTCAAAGCTTCTTTTAAGAGAGACAATACATTACTCTATCCTCTTTCGAACATGGAAATTATTTTGGACTTTAGTCTTCTGTCTTGTTTCTCCCATGTTTTTTTATTAATTCTATTATCCCTAAAAAATAAAGGTAAACAATAAACATGTTTAATAACATCCCTTTATTCCACTTTAATAAAATTGAATTCATAGTATTTCACTAGATAAGTTTTCATCTAATGAGAGTTATGAAAGAAATATTTTCAAATTTGTAATGAAATGGATTTATTTTGCAACTTTGAAAATAGTAAGAAAATTTATTGTAGTAGGTATAAATTATGAAATTGAAGATACAAATGAACATGAGAACAAAGGTAGTCTGTTAGGTCCTTATATTACTAGTATAGTCCCTTATTTTTGTTAGTGTAACCCCCATATTGTTATTATTGTGCCCTTAAATTATTATTGTTAGGTCAGCTAGGATTACATTATGGCCCCACTAGGATTACATTGTGGCCCCATAGACTCCTATATATAGAAAGGAGGTTTTGTCATTTGTATCATCCAAGAATTGTTCATTTATGTAAAGTATTGGAGGTTTCCCCCTCAAAGTGGCTAATTTCTAAGGCATTTATCTCTCTTTTCTTCTATTTTTGGAGCTGGTTTCATAACATTTGGTATCAGAGCTTTGGATTCTAGGGTTTTGCTGCTCCAAACATGTCATCGTAGCATTTTCGCTATAATTTTTTTTCTACGAAGTTTCAGAAGCTGAAATATATAGAGTGTGAAGCCGAAATCTTGAGGAACATCATCGCAAAATTTCAGAGCTTGGTTCACAATATTTTCAGAGATATGATTTGTGGAATTTAGGTCTTTTTGCAAGCTCCTAAATTTAACCTAAACAGGTCATCGCAGAATTTTCGCTATAATTTTTTTTATACAAGGTTTCAGAAACTAAAATTGTCACAAAGAGAAGTCGAAATCCTGAGGAACCTCCTGTAACAATTTCAGATCTTGGTTCGCAATATTTTTGGAGATATGATCTGTGGAAGTTAGGATTTTTTCAAGCTCTCGAATTTCATCTCAAAGAGACAACCGTGGGAAAAAATCATAACTCTCTCTGAGCATCGGATTGCAATTCTATAAAAAGTAGCCACAATTACACGGACTGTAGTTTTCGGTATATCAATTTCAGACCCAAGGGAGGAAACAATGACATGTGGCAAGTCATAAAATTTTGCTCTACTGAACTAGTCCATAATTAGGTCATCATGAGATATTGGGCATAACGTTGCCTTGAAGAATCTAAATCAGGTCAGACCTATGGCATTCAAAAGAAGATTCACAGGGATACTTCTGGGCCAAATTTTAGCTATTGAAGATCCGAAATCATAGAGATAATTCAGTTTCAATATCAAGCTCCTCAAAATTCCCCCTAAAAAGAATGCAACATCCATTAAGCCTTCAGAAGGCTCTGCTATGACTCATGAAGAAAAAGAAACACAACATGAGATATCAAAATTACAAGAGCAACTGCACCAAATTTCTCTATCGCAAAGAGCAAAAAAAAATGAAATGGAAGTTTTGAAGAAAGGTGTGGAAACTAAGATGGATTGTTTGAAGAAAGGCATGGAAGCTAAGATGAATGGTTTGGAAGCTAAGATGAATGGTATGGAAGTGGGCAGGGAAGCTAAGATGGATGAAATGGAAGCTAAGATCGATGAAAAAATGAAAGACAACATGGAAAACATGAAGAATGATCTAAAAGTAGACATCGAAGGTTTGGCAAAGTTGATACAAGAAATGTTTCCTAATGGCGAAAAGATATTAGAGGAAACTCATTATGAGAACAAAATAAGCGTTAATCATGATTTCATAATCTCTAATGTTGGATGGAAGAACCACCATATTCTAAAGATGGATATGAGGAACTTTGATGGCAAGGACCCTGTAACATGGATACTACAAATGGAGAAATATTTTGATCTCAATAATGTGAAAAAAACACAAAAGGTATCGAACAAAATACATTTTTATGGTATCGAAGGCTTTGATCCCATAAAAAAATTGTCACTAGGTCAATTTTTATGGAGGAAATGATAGCACATTATGAGGATACAAAGAGTAACACCTTCTTTAGCCAATTGATAAATCTCAAACAAAAGGGTTCAATGGCGGAGCACATTGAGGACTTCCAAAAATTGAATATAAGGGTAACTGATATTCCAGAGGAACACATGATTGGTTTCTTCATAGGGAATTTAAAGGATAACATCCAACATGAAGTTCACGTTTGGGAACCTGATTCATTAGAGAAGGCATTCAAGGTGGAAAGAAAAATTGAATGTAAAATTATGGTGACAAGGAAGCCTACCAGTCACATCTATAAAGATGGAAGTGTTGCTACTCCTAGACTTCCACAACCTACAAGGTTGACACCACAAAAATTGGAAGAAAAAAGAGCAAAATGGTTTTCCTATAGTTGTGATAGCAAACACACTAAAGGTCATAAGTGCATCAAGAAGAAATTATTCTACGTAGATTGTGAAGAGGAGGAAGAAAATGAAGAAGAAACTTCAAAAGTAGAGGATATACACTAGGAAGTAACCCTAGAAGAAGAAGAAATGAGTCTGACCATATCATGTAATGCATTGGCAGGAATTACCACTCCTCAAACTCTCAATATAGAAGGACATATCAAGAAGAAAAAGGTAATAGTTTTGATTGATTCGGGTAGTACCCATAATTTTATTAATTGTAAGGTAGCCAAGTAATTGAATTGTTTCCTATACCCAACACCAAAATGTCAAGTGATGGTTGCAAATGGAGGAACTATAAATTTCTCTGGAAAATGCCATAATATCAAGCTAGCCATGGGGGAATATGTATTGAATAGTCCAACTATTTCCATCCCAATGGGAGGTGCTAATGTTGTACTAGGAGTAAAATGGTTACAATCTTTGGGGATGGTAGATTTTAATTTTCAAGAAATTTTCTTAAAAAATTTTTTGGAAGGAAAGGAAATCGAATTATGGGGCATCGCAGGGAAGCCAAGAAATATAATAAGCTCTAATGTCATGAAAAATATTCTAAAGAAAGAACAAAGAGGCATAATTTCACAATTATTCTCACTGGAAGTTCCAACATCAAAATCATATATTTCTCCAGATCTCCAAAAATTCTTCAAAAATCATTCTGAGGTGTTTGATAATCCCAAAGGACTCCCACATATTCATGATCATGATCATGCTATTCATTTCATTCCAGGAAGTGTTCCTCCAAACATCAGGCCTTACAAATATCCTTATGTCCAAAAGAGCGAAATTGAACATATGATTGCAAAAATGTTAGAGGCTGGTATAATTCAACTTGGTGAAAGTTCTTTCTCTACTCCAGTAGTATTGGTGCACAAGAAAGATGGATCATGGCGCATGTGTCTGGATTATAGGGAGCTCAATAAGCTCACTATTAAAGATAAATTTCCCATTCCTGTGATGGATGAGATATTGGATGAATTACATGGAGAAATTTATTTTACCAAGTTGGATCTTCGTTCAGGATATCATCAAATTAGAATTAAGACTAAATATATTCCGAAACAACATTTCGACTCAGAGGGTCATTATGAATTTTTGGTCATGACCTTTGGCCTTACCAATGCACCTTCTACATTTCAAGGGTTGATGAATTCCATTTTCAAACCCTTAGGCTTAGAAAATTGTGCTAGTATTTTTTGATGATATACTAATCTACAACAGGTCTTGGAAGGATCATGTTCTACATGTTGACAGGGTGCTCAAACTATTGGAGGAGAAACAATTATATGAAAAAACATACAAATGTTTCTTTGGAGTACAAGAGGTGGAATATTTGGGTCATATTGTATCTCACGAGTGTGTTAAGGTAGACCTTAAAAAAAATAAATCCATTAAGGAATGGAAAGCCCACACAACCATAAAGCAGTTGCACGAATTTCTTGGGTTAACAGGGTATTATCAAAAGTTTGTTAAGAATTATGGGAGAATAGCAGCACCTATAACAACATTATTGAAGAAAGATGCATTTTCATGGACTCCTGAAGCAACTAGGGCCTTTGAACCTCTTAAAGAGGCAATGTGCCTAGCACTAGTCTTAGCTACGTTAGACTTCACAGAAACCTTTATTGTGGAATGTGATGCCTCAGGAAATGGAATTGGTGCTGTTTTAATGCAAGAAGGAAGACCCATTGCTTTTTAAAGTCATTCAATAAAAATAAAGTATTTACAAAAGGATATTTATGAGAAGGAAATGTTGGCAATACTACATGCACTAAAGAAATGGAGACCTTACCTAATGGGAAGACACTTCAAGGTAAAAACTGATCATGATAGTCTTAAATTTTTTTTGGAACAAAGACTATCTTCATAAGAGCAACAAAAATGGGTCACAAAGATGTTGGGTTATGACTTTGAAATCGTCTACAAAAAAGGGAACCTAAATGTTGTTGCAGATGCACTCTCAAGAAAGGATGAAGAGGTGGAAGAATTTCTTTGTGCCATTTCAATTATCCAACCAAATTGGATAACTGAAGCAAGGGATGAATGGAAGAAGGACGAAGAAGTGTGGACTCTCATTCAAAATTTGCAGCAAGATCCTAGTACATCTAATACATTTAGTTGGAAAAATGATTCCTTATGGTACAAAGATCTCTTATATATTTGAAATAATTCCCAACTAAAACAAAAGATTCTTTTGGAATTGCACACTTCTCCTTTAGGAGGACACTTGGGATTTTTAAAAACTTACCATAGGGTGAAGAAACAATTTTTTTGGGATGGCCTTAAATCTAATATTCAAAATTTTGTGGTGAAATGTTTGGTTTGCCAGCAAAATAAAGTGGAGACAATTAATACCTCGAGTCTTCTACAACCTTTATCCATTCCAAGTCAATGTTGGGAGGATATTTCAATGGATTTTATCATAGTTTTACCTAAGTCCGAAGGAAGGAGTGTCATCATGGTGGTAGTTGATAGACTTACCAAGTATGCAAACTTTTGTGCATTATCTCATCCATTTAAAGCGAGTACAATTACTACTGAATTTATGGAAACAATTCAAAAGTTACATAGAGACCCGAATATTATTGTAAGTGAAAAAGATCCCATTTTTACAGGAAATATTTGGACGGAATTATTTTCTTGTTTGGGTACTCAAATGGCTCATAGCTCATCTTATCATCCTCAATCCGATGGTCAAACTGAGATAGTGAATACATTTTTGGAAGGATATCTTCATTGTTTTGTATCTGATAAGCAAGCACAATGGATCAAGAGGTTACCTATGGCTGAATGGTGGTATAACACTTCCTTCCATACTACAACAAAAATGACCCCATTTATGGCACTTTATGGATATCATCCACCATTTATCAAATCTTCTTTAAGGGAAAATTCTAGGGTTCAAGAAGTGGAGGATCACATTGAGAATCAACAAAAAGTTCTCCAACTCTTAAAGGATAAACTAAATTTGGCACAAAATCAAATGAAACAATAGGCAGATCAACGTTGCAGTGAGAGAATTTTTGATGTGGGAGACTGGGTATTTTTACGGCTATAACCATACAAACAAATTTCCCTTAAGCAAGCTAAGAAGGATAATAAATTATCACCAAATTACTATGGTCCTTACAAGGTTTTGAAAAATATTGGTACTATGGCATACAAATTGGAGCTTCCTGCTTCTTCGTGAGTGCATCCAATTTTCCATGTTTCATGCTTAAAAAAGGTTATAGGGGACAAACTTCCAGCTCAAAAAATATTGCCAAAACTTGATGAGGAAGGAAAAACCATATTGGAACCTGAAGCAGTCATGGAAACAAGAACTCGACAATTACGAAATCGATAAATTTCAGAGTATCTCATCAAATGGAAGAACTTACCCACAGAAGATTCTACATGGGAGGATGAAAATTTTATAAAAAAGCACCCAGAGCTACTCAAGCATTGAGGACAACACCTTTTTGAAGGAGAGGAGCATGTTAGGTCCTTATATTACTAGTATAGTCCCTTGTTGTTGTTAGTGTAACCCCCTTATTGTTATTTTTGTACCCCTGTAACCCCCATATTGTTATTATTGTGCCCTTAAATTATTATTGTTAGGTTGGCTAGGATTACATTGTGGCCCCATGGACTCCTATATATAGAAAGGAGGTTTTGTCATTTGTATCATCCAATAATTGTTCATTTATGTAATGTATTGGAGGTTTCCCCCTCGAAGTGGCTGATTCCTAAGGCGTCGATCTCTCTTTTCTTCTATTTTTGGAGCTGGTTTCAAAACATAGTCAAATAGATGTTCTAGAATATTCCTTTTAAGTTAATTGATTCCTATGCTTGGTCATTGAGAGCTTTCATTTTATAAATAAATCCACTCATTTCCATTGTTTAAAATACCTTATAGCCTTATGTTTTTATTTTGTTCAAATGGTTGATTACATAATTAAGCAATTAGATGTTATGACCTCAATTTCACCGATAAGAGACATTCTATTGATTATTTAGAAGCATCATTAGCTGAAAAGAAGAAAACATAATAACACTATGTCATGTCTATTTTACACCACCTTAAAGAGAAATAAATAAATATTTTAAATTGGCATTTTGTTCACTTGTGTAGTTTTCCTTCACTAGCCCTCATGAGACTTGCAAATTATATCCTTCAATGCTTTTGAAACTCCACTCACATGTGTGAAGTTGGCCTCTTTGGTTCATTTAAAGTGGTAGGATTGAATCAAGTTCCTCCATGTTAATGTACATGATGAAATCAATCTCGCATCTCATTAATGATAAGTTATTCAGCCCTAAAGTCTCTTTCAAACATTCGAAACAGAGTTCAATGATTAACTTTCATATTGCATATATTTATCCAAATAATTCATAATTTTCCTATAAATGAAAGCCATGGGGTTGTATTTTAAAAAGAGAAGATATGCTAAGTTATCTTGGAGGAATGAGATTAGGGATTGCAAGGTTCCATTAGATGAATGATAATGGGGATCACTGATTTTATGCTCTCATATTTACCATTAATTTCCCTCATGATTGTTTCCTCAAAGGACAAAGACTTGTTCATTACCATTGCTAGAGAGGGTTTCACGAAGAAAAACGACCAATTCAAAGGAAAGCACTAGAATCCATCTTGATCCAAACATATTCACCCAGTGTTGTTCCACGTTTTGTGTTTTTCCATTGGACTAATATATGAGTATATTGTTTTTTCCCTCTAATTTATTATATTTAAATAACATTTTGGTGGTTTGAATTTATTTTCATGCATTCTCTTTTGCTTTTATTTTTTTGTGGTAATACTCTTTCGTTTGTCCTATAAATAACCATTGTCCTTATTTAACTTACAACCTACCTTAATAGCAATTTTTTCTCACTACTACAAGGAATCCCCAACTCAAAATGGAAAACCCACTTGAATTTAGATCGTCATATCTTACTTCTTAGGTTGTTCTTATTAATTTTCTAACCTTTGGTGACTTGTAAGAACATTAATGGACTTGTATTTGCATTTAGTAATCACTCTTAATGGTTTCTTTTCCAAAAATATAATTCCTTGTGAACTAGATGATTCACATGGTTGTATCTCTCTGTTATGCATAAGTTCAATGAAAGAGACACATTTTATCATGGAATCCCCATGAATTGACTATGTGTTGGCCATAAATATATTTTCACAAGTAGTATAGCTAACCCAACTTGTAACTTGCATGAATGGATTTGTAAAAACACATTATTCTTGACTTGAATCTAATTTTATGTCTTAGGTTGTTGGTTCAATCAGTTTAGGTATAAAATTTCAAATTTTCAAGAATTATGGGATGATATTCTATTTTCTTTCTTGTTTTCTTCATGATTCGCTAAAATAGTGGATAGGAAGTTCCTAGCATTGGAAAGAGGGATAGCTTATTTACTTATCATGGCACATGGATGAATAGATTAGAACTTCATATATTCAATGTCTTTTCTATCTCACAAATTACACAAATATGGGACATAAATCCTCCCAACTTGAGTATTGTCTTCATCTTGCACTCATAAGTGATCCTAATGAATCATAAAAATATGAAAGGATTAAATACATTTAGTTTCAAATTTTTAGTTTTGTATTGTGATATCTATTTAACAAATTTCACATTTAGAAGTTAATTAGGTGACAATTCATCAAATTTATTTAACCTTTTCCAAAATTCATTCTTAGAGTAGTGTCAACATTTCAAAAGGTTTACAATGCCTAGAAATTAAGTAGGAAAAGTAATAGTACTTCACGTTCACATGGTTTTATTTTATCAAGTTTCTTTAAACTTTTGTGTAATTAAATTTAAGCACTGTATGTCAAAAATTGTTGTTGCTTCATGTGAAGTACACACATGAAGGACCTAATGATTCTCTTCTATGCTAAGTTTGATCTTCATTCTACACCTATAAAGTGACATTCGTGAATTAGAAAAGATGAGGAGTTTGAAACACCTCTTTTCTCACACCATTAAGTAAACCTACTAGTTTTGTGATGCTAGTTTTGCCACATAAAAAACAATCAATTTACTTGAGAATATAAAAAAATTATTCCTCCTCTCGAGGTCAAATTTTTTTTTAAAGTTTCATTTGGATTGTGGGGATAGGTATCGAAAAAAAATACCCTTAGAAATTTCTCATTTGAATCATATAAGTTATGTTATGTATATTTAAAATCATTTATTTCAAATGTGCAAAATCGAAGGCAAGGAGATACCCTTTGGGTCATATGTTGAGGTAAACTTATTTTTTCTACTCTCCTTAGGTTACCTATTTGTTGCTTAGAAATGATTATTGAATGATTTAGTATAACAATCCCTTTCCCACACTTGAGAAGTTATTGTTGTGAGAAAAAATAGGATTTCTACCTAGGTGTCATTTATGGGTTACATTTGCACCCAAGGTAGATAGTATTGGTGCTTGGGGAATGTTTCTAGCTCCAACAAGACGTACCCCCAATTCCCTTCATTATAAATAACTCTTTAATACATTAACTAGTCATCTACATTGGATTTATACCTCATCTACTAAGAGATTTTAGAAGGGGAACTTACACATAAGTGAAAATATACTGAGGCCATATGACATATGCTTTTATTTTTTCAAAATCAACATGCCAAAAAAATCGCCCAAATCAAACCATATTTCATTTTCTTTTTAAGGATCAACTTTATATTACTAATGCAAAACATTACATAGAGTTTTACCTCTGTTTTATGGGCTGCCCTGTAGGGAAATCGAGCCAAAAACAAAAATTTATTTTCTTCAAATTACAAGTGTTTTTCTTCACAAGCCTATACAACATAACAAAGAGGTGACTTATAGCCTAATGTTTATATTTTATTCAAATGTTTGATTACATAATCAAGCAACTAGATGTTATGACCTCATTTCACTAATAAGAGACATTCAACTGATTATTTGGAAGCATCATGAAATGGAAATATGAAAACATAATAACACTACCTCATGGATGTTTTACACTACCTCAGAGAAATAAATAAATAGTTTAAATTAGTTTTTTTTCACTTGTGTAGCCTTCATTCAGTTCATGAAACTTGCAAGTTATATCCTTCATTACTTTTGAAAGTCCACTCAGATGTGTGAAGTTGACCTCTTTGGTGCATTTAAAGTGGCAGGACTGAATCAAGTTCCTCTATGATAATGTATGTATATGATGAAATTAGTCTTGCATCCCATTACTCATTAGTAATTCAACCATAAAGTGTTTTTCAAACACTAGAAACCTAGTTGAATGATTAGCTTTCACATTTAATATATTTCTTCAAAGAGTTCATAATTTTCCTATAAATGGAAGCCATGGTGTAATATTTTAAAGAGAAGAAATGAAAGGTTAGGTTGGAGGAATGAGATTAGGGATTGCAAGGTTGCATTACATGAACGAAAATGCTAATGGGGATAAGTGATTTTATGCTATCATATTTACCATCAATTCCCCTTATGCTTGTTGCATTCTTGCCTTAAAGAACAAAGACTTGTTCATTAACCATTGCTAAAGGACTCGTCCCAAGGAAAGTATTAGAGTCCATCTTAGTCCAAACATTTTCACCAAGTGTTGTTCCTAATTTTGTGTTTTACCATTAGACTAATATATGAGTATTGTTTTTTACCTCCAATTTATTATATTTAATTAAAAATTTTGTGGTTAAGTTTGAATTTATTTGCATGCATTATTTCTTGTTTTTAATTTTTTTAATGGTAATACTCGTTTTTTTGACCCATAACTAACCATTGTATTTTTTAACTTACAAACTACCTTAATAACAAGGTTGTTCTCACTATTGCAAGGAATACCCAACACAAAATGACAACTCCACTTGAATTTAGATTACCATTTCTTATTTCTTATGTTTTTTTAATTAATTTTCTAACCTTTGGTGAGTTGCAACAACATTAATGGACCTGTATTTGAATTTAGTAATTACTGTTAATGGATTATTTTCCAAAAAATTCATTTCTTGTAAACTCGAAGATTCACATGGTTTTATCTTCGTATTATGCACAAGTTCCATGGCAGAGACAAATTTTATCATGGAATCCACATGGATTGACTATGTCTTGGCCATAAATTTATTTTCACAAGTGGTATAGCTACCCCAACTTGTAACTTCCATTAATGGATTTGTAAAGAACCATTAGTGTTGAATTGAATCTAATTTTATTCCTTAGGTTTTTTGTTCAATGAGTTTAGGTATAAAATTTCAAATTTTCAAGAATTATGGGATGATATTCTATGTTCATTCTCAATTTCTTCATGATTAGCTAAAATAGTGGATAGGAAGTTCCTAGCACTGGAAAGAGAGATAGCTTATTTACTTATCATGGCACATGGATGAATAGATTAGAACTTCATATATTCGATGTCTTTTCAATCTCACTAATTACACAAATAAGGGACATTAAATCCTCCAACTCGAATATTGTCTTCATCTTGCACTCATAAGTGATCCTAATTAATCATAAAAATATGAAAGGATTAAATACCTTTGGTTGTAAATTTTTAGTTTTGTATTGTGATTATCTATTTCACAAATTTCGCATTTAGAGGTTAATTAGGTGAAGAACCCTAAAGTTCACATTTTTTTCTTCATCAAATATATTTAACCTTTTTGAAAATTCATTCTAGGAGTAGTGTAAACATTTGAAACATTTTACAACACCTAGAAACTAGGTACACAAAGCAAGAGTGCTTCAAGTTCACATGGTTTTCTTTTATCAAGTTTCTTGATTTTCTTACCAATTTAGTTTTAAGCACTTCGTCTAAAAAACATTGTTGTTGCTTCATATGAAGTACACACAAGAATGACCTGATGATTCTCCTTTATACTCAGTATGCTCTTCATTCTACACCTATAATTTAACTTTGGTGAATTAGAAAAGATGAGGAGTTTTAAATACCTCTTTTGTGTTAGGTCCCTATATTACTAGTATAGTCCCTTATTATTGTTAGTGTAACCCTCTTATTGTTATTATTGTACTCTTGTAACCCCCATTTTGTTATTATTGTGCCCTTAAATTATTATTGTTAGGTCGGCTAGGATTACATTGTGGCCCACTAGGATTACATTATGGCCCCATGGACTCCTATATATAGAAAGGAGGTTTTGTAAATTGTATCATCCAAGAATTGTTCATTTATGTAATGTATTGGAGGTTGCCCCCTCGAAGTGGCTTATTTATAAGGCGTTTATATCTTTTTTCTTCTATTTTTGGAGCTGGTTACACAAAATTTGGTATCAGAGCTTTGGATTTTAGGGCTTCGCTACTCCAAACAGGTCATCATGGAATTTTCGCTATAAATTTTTTTTCTACAAAGTTTCAGAAGCTGAAATTTTTAGGGTGCGAAGCTGAAATCCTGAGGAAGATTGTCTAAAAATTTCAGAGCTTGGTTCACAATATTTTCGGAGATATCATCTGTGGAAGTTAGGTCTTTTTTCAAGCTCCTAAACAGGTCATCATGGCATTTTCGCTATAAATGTTTTTCTACGAAGGTTCAGAATCTGAAATTTGTATGGTGCGAAGCTGAAATCCTGAGGAAATTCGTCAAAAACTTTTAGAGCTTGGTTCGAAATATTTTTTGAGATATGATCTGTGGAAGGTAGTGCTTTTTCAGGCTCCTGAATTTCATCTCAAAGAGGTGATCGTGGAAAAAGTTCAATAACTCTCTCTTTGGGTAGTGGATTTGATTTCTGTAAAAATTGGTCATAAGTACACAAACTGTAGTTTCTTGGCTATCAATATTAGAGACAAAGGATGAAACAGTGACACGTGGCAAGTCCTACAAGTTTTCTCTACTGAACCAGTCCAGAATTAGGTCATTGTGGGAGATTGGACACAACTTTGTCTTGGGGAATCCAAATTATATCAGACCTGTGGAATTTGAAAGAAGCTTCATAGGGCTACGACAGGGCTGAATTTCAAATATTGAAGATTTTCAATTACAGAGATAATTCAATTTCAATATCGAGCTCCTCAAAGCAAGTAAAAGGTGTGTATTTTTTTTCCGAATTGCATAAGTCTTGTTTGAAGAATCAAGTTGAATTGATTCCAAGGGAATATTGTAGAATAGGTATCAATATTGGATTCTAAAATGACACCTAAAAAGAATTCAAACCCATTAAGCCTTCATAAGGCTCTACCATGACTCATGAAGATGAAGAATTGCAACATGATCTATCAAAATTACAAGAGCAAGTGCAACAAATTTCACTCTCGCAAAGAGCAACAAAAATGAAATGGAAGTTTTGAAGAAAGGCGTGGAAGTGAAGATGGACGGTTTGAAGAAAGGCATGGAAGCTAAGATGGATGGTGTGGAAGTGAAGATGGATGGTTTGAAGAAAGGCGTGGAAGCTAAGATGGATGGAATGGAAGCTGGCATGGAAGCTAAGATGGATGATCTAAAATCAAACATCGAATATTTGACAAAGTTGATACAAGAAATGTTTCCTAATGGTGAAAAGATAGTAGAAGAACCTCATGATGAGAACAAAATAAATGTTAATCGTGATTTCATAAACTCTAATGTTGGCGGGAAGAACCACCATATTCCAAAAATGGATATGAGGAAGTTTGATGGAAAGGATCCTGTAACATGGATACTACAGATGGAGCAATATTGTGATCTCCATAATGTGCAAAACACACAAAAGGTACGCATTGCAACTTTACATTTAGAACAAAATACATTTGTATGGTATCGATGGCTTTGCTCCCGTAAAAAAATTGTCACTTGGTCAATTTTTACGGAGGAAATGATAGCACATTATGAGGATACAAAGAGAAACACCTTCTTTAGCCAATTGATAATCTCAAACAAAAGGGTTTAGTGGGGCAGCACATTGAGGACTTCCAAAAATTGAATATAAGGGTAACTGATATTCCAGAGGAACACAGGATTGATCTCTTCATAGGCACTTTAAAGGATAACATCCAACATGAAGTTCGCGTTTTGGAACCCGATTCATTGGAGAAGGCATTCAAGTTGGCAAGAAAAGTTGAATGTAAAATAATGGCGACAAGGAAGCCTACCACTCAATTCTATAAAGAAGGAAGTGTTGCTATGCCTAGATTTCCACAACCTACAAGGTTGACACCACAACAATTGGAAGAAAAAATAGCAAAAGGGATTTGCTACAGTTGTGATAGAAAATACACTAAAGGTCATAAGTGTGCTGAGAAGAAATTATTTTACATAGATTGTGAAGAGGAAGAAGAAAATGAACAAGAATAGGATATACACCAAGAACCAGCCCCAGAAGAGGAAGAAATGAATCCAACCATATCGTGTAATGCACTGGCAGGAATTACCACTCCTCAAAATCTCAAGATAAAAGGAAAAATCAAGAAGAAAAAGGTAATAGTGTTGATTGATTCAGGTAGCACCCATAATTTTATTCATTGTAAGGTAGCCAAGGAATTAAATTTTTTCCTATACCTAGCACCAGAATGTCAAGTGATGGTTGCAAATGGAGGAACTATAAATTGCTCTGGAAAATACCATAATATCAAGCTAACCATGGGGGAATATGTGTTGACTAGTCCAATGCTTTCCATTCCTATGGGAGGTGCTGATGTTGTACTAGGAGTACAATGGTTACAATCTTTGGGGACGGTAGCTTTTAATTTTCAAGAAATTTTCTTGAAATTTTTTTCAGAAGGAAAGGAAGTCGAATTACGGGGTATTGAAGGGAAGCCGGGGATCTCAAGGGTTATTGTGAGTGACAGAGATCCCATTTTTATGGGAAATTTTTGGACGGAGTTATTTTCTTGTTTGGGTACTCAATTAGCTCATGGCTCATCTTATCGTCCTCAATCTGATGGTCAAACAGAGATAGTAAATAAATGTTTGGAAGGATATCTTCGTTGTTTTGTATCTGATAAACAAACACAATGGGTCAAGTGGTTACCTCTCGCTGAATGGTGGTATAACACTTCCTTCCATACTGCAGCAAAAATGACCCCATTTATGGCACTTAATGGATATCATCCACCATCGATCACATCATCTTTAAGGGAAAATTTGAAGGTTCAAGCAGTGGAAGATCACGTCGAGCATCAGCAAGAAGTTCTCCAACTCTTAAAGGATAACCTGAATTTGGCACAAAATCGAATGAAACAACAGGCAGATCAACATCGCAGCGAGAGAAGTTTTGATATAGGAGATTGGGTATTTTTAAGGCTACAACCATATAAACAAATGTCCCTCAAGCAAGCTAAGAAGGATAATAAATTATCGCCAAAGTACTATGGTCCTTACAAGGTGTTGCAAAAGATGGTACTATGGCATACAAATTGGAGCTTCCTGCTTCTTCGCGAGTACATCCAGTTTTCCATGTTTCGTGCTTAAAGAAGGTTATAGGTGAAAATCTTCCAGTTCAAACAATATTACCAGAACTTGATGAGGAAGGAAAAATCATATTGGAACCGGAAGCAGTCACGGAAACAAGAACTCGACAACTACGGAATCGATCAATTTCAAAATATCTCATCAAGTGGAAGAACTTACCCACTGAAGATTCTACATGGGAGGATGAGAATTTTATACAAAAGCACCCAGAGCTACTCAAGCGTTGAGGACAACACTTTTTTTGAAGGAGAGGGGCATGTTAGGTCCCTATATTACTAGTATAGTCCTTTATTGTTGTTAGTGTAACCCCCTTATTGTTATTATTGTACCCTTGTAACCCCCATTTTGTTATTATTGTGCCCTTAAATTATTATTGTTAGGTCGGCTAGGATTACATTGTGGCCCACTAGGATTACATTATGGCCCCATGGACTCCTATATATAGAAAGGAGGCTTTGTAAATTGTATCATCCAAGAATTGTTCATTTATGTAATGTATTGGAGGTTGCCCCCTCGAAGTGGCTTATTTCTAAGGCGTTTATATCTTTTTTCTTCTTTTTTTGGAGCTGGTTACACAACATTTTGTCACACCATTACACACATCTACTAGCTTCATTATGCTAGTTTAGCCCCATAAAAAGCAATCAATTTACTTGAGAATTATTCCTCTAACGATCACAACGCATTTCATAATCTAGATTGGGATTGTGGGGATAGCTATCGAAAAAAATCCCCAAAGTTATTTATCATTTGAATAATAGAAGTCATCTTATGCAACTTTAAAACCATTTACTTCAAATTTGAAAAATCCAAGGCAAGGAGATACCCTTTGGGTCAGATGTTGAGGTAATGTTATTCTTTCTACTCTACTTAGGCTACCTATTTATTGTTTGGAAATTAATATTGAATGATTTAGTATAGCAATCCATTTCCCACACTTGAGAAAGGTATATTTGTGAGCAAAACAATGATTTCTACCTAAGTGCCATTTATGGGTTACATTTGGACTCGAGGAAAATAGTATTGGTGCTTGGGGAATGTTTCTAGCTCCAACATGACATACGCCCAATTCCATTAATTATAAATAACTCTTTCATACCTTCACTTGTCATCTTCAATGGATGCATACCTCATATATTAAGAGATTTTGGAAGGGAAACTTACACATAAGTGAAAATGCACTAAAGCCATATGAGATGCTTTTATTTTTTGAAAATCAGTATGCCAAAAAGTTCACCTACATCAAACCATATTTCATATTATTATTTTTTGTTTAAGGATAAATTTTATATTACTAATGAAAAACATTACATGGAGTTTGTCTTTGTTTTATGGGTTGCCCTGTAGGGAAATCAACCCAAAAACAAAAATTTAATTTCTTCAAATTGCAAGTGTTTTTCTTGATAAGCCTATACAACATAACAAATAGGTGACTAGAGCTGAAGCTACCATGTAAAGAGTTACAAAATAAATTTCTCTATTCAACGGAGCTAGCTAGAAAATAACAAAACTGAGAGTTTAATTGAGACATAATAGAGAATGATAATTTGACTTGGGCCGATCAGGAAGCAATGGGTCCTAAGCAAGAAGCCACGAACCATCATCCACTACAAAGTATCAGAACATGGGCTTACCAACCACTAAGTAGCTATAAGCCATGAACCAATGAGAAGTTACTAACCTTGAACCACTAAGTAGCTACGAGCCATGAACCATTGACCAAATACTAACCTTGAACCACCGTCCAGAGAGAAGCCACAAACCACATACCTCACAGAAAATGCCAATGAAAAATTATTGAAAAGCTAAGAGCCATATTTCATTGAGGTACCCTGGGCTTCAAACCAAGGCCCCTGAGGAGTGTAACTTGAAGTCCCTTACCATGTAAAGCACTTCTTGAAATGAGGTTCCAATTCACATGTTGCACTTGACCCCTAACACATGGAATTATTACTCATACACCCTACCATGAATCATGGTGTCTCGTGAGCGAGATGATAAGAAAATACTATGGTGATATTCAATGCCATATAATCACCCCACAATACTTAATTGTAGAATTTTTTTTATTGAAATATGTTATGAAATCAAACCCATTAGTATAAGGTTAAGTTCGAGCATGTCGTTGATAGTGTCACTGGCAACTAAGAGTGGTGTATTCTTTGAGTTTCTTTGCAAACTCCATGAGTTTTTATCATTAAGGAGAATATTTTCTAGATCCTGGTATATCCATACCAAGCATATAATTGATATTTACCATCTATATTCGATGAATTATAATCGAGAGGATTCCCTCTAAAGGCCACACCATAACAATGAAGCTAAGGGGGAGCCAGAGGCACCAGAGAAAACAAAGGAGGCCAAGGTTGGAAAAATGTAAAGCCAACTGCGATACATATAGACTAGCTTTGAGAATGAAAACCAGTCTTTAGAGCTCTAGGACCTAGCCTTCCTAGTCTCAGAGAGCGATATCTCAATTGTTTGCAAAGATGTAAGCTTGTTTGCCTTTAAAGGTTGATTTTAGGCTATTTACGAAGCATGAGTTTATTTGATTGTTTGGTTGGGGATGATGATTTAGGCAGCATAGATAGAAAAGGGAAATCTCTAAGTCATTGGGAAATGGAGTCAAGTTGGAATGGTAACAAGTTTGTAGATGAATCAGGGATATCAAAGGGGAAATCTAACTTGGCTATTGGATCTACATAGTATTTCAGGTGAAATTAAATGGACATTAAAGGTTTAGAATGAAAAGTAGAACTAAGGGAAACTAAGAATCCTTAATTATATGTACTTCACAACAAAGGGACTTAAAACATTATTTGAACATGAAGAAGTATTCCATAGACAGAGCTAACCATAAATTATAGAAACCACACTTCAGCAAATAATAATTCAAAGAAAAAATTTTCAAATAAAATCTAGGAGTCGAGGAACGCTCTATTTCATCCAAAGATTTTACTTTTAAGGATAAGAAAACATTCAAGATTCACAAATAATTGCATTCATAGAAGAGGGAACTCCTATAAATCTTTGATTACAGCTATAAGGACCTTCAAAAAAATTATTTGAGCAAGTACAAAGGGTATGATCAAAACAGACCTCTTTGGAAAACTTTGGACAATGGTACTTTGAAGGAAGACTTCAAAAACAGTTTTTAAGTGGCATCAAGTAAGCAGGGTAAACCATAAATCATTCTTGAGGCCAACTATATTGAACTATTTAAGAAGTAAACAAGCATAAGGGTTCAAGAGAGCAATTAAGAATCTCTAGAATTCCTCAGCAGAGGAAAACATAAAATGGTGAAGAGTAGACAAGTCTAAGGTGCTTCTAGGAGACATTTCTTAGCCTAAACATTTTACTCTACTGTAGTAAGAAATGATGAAACATAATGGAAAATAGGAAAACATTAACAGATTAGAGTACTTCACCAAAAACCAAGCTCAGGGATCCAATGACAGAGCTTTCTCCATCAACAAACAGGTTAAAACATCCACAGGTTCCAGAACATCAATTTTCTTTCAACTTCAGCAGAGCTATGTATTACTTCAAAAGAGTCATCAAATGCCAACTTTACAATGAGTTCCAATGCAATATTTATGCTGAAAATGAGGGGGTGGAATTTATTTAGGGTTCAAAATGTTATTAATTACATAGTAAATGCATTTCTAGCCTTGAAAAACCATGCAAGGCATATGACAGAAATAGGTGCAACTATTTCTCTATTTCAATAACTTTATCTTAACTTATGATAGAAATATAGGAGAAAATATTGACTTTCACGGCTTATTCCTATCTTTACAATAACTGTCCTGACAGATTAAAATATCTTTCTAGTGTAATAACTATCAATTTTCCCTTTGAGACAGAAAGTAGGCCATAGGTGGCAACTAGATCTTTTGGAGAAAAAGTGCCTCCTGCTGATGTATTCGAGGCTGCTTTAGCCTAATATTTCTTTAATTCCATCAATAAACTGTGTTTTTAGGCCTGATTATGATTTTTTGCCTTTATAGTCATCCTCGCTGTCTTCGACTTTGTTGATTGTATTTCTATTATTTAATCCTTTGTTCACAGTCTCTATCTTCGTCCTTAATCCTTGTTTCAACCATTATCCTTTATCTTCTGATCAAGCCTTTAACCTTTTGCCTTTAGTCTTCTTCACTGATTTTTTTTCATTGCCGCATACAAGTGTTTCTTCTATGCGCTGGAGGGTTTGATTTGTAATCAATGTCCATGAAACATTGACTAAAAACTTTGAAATTCGACCCTTTTTGTCCCTTTTTTGCATTTGATTAGGCTTTGAGGATCGTTACCCTTGGATTTTTGCCACCGTTTCTTTGGCTGTGGGAGACCCTTTAACACCTTATCCACCATAAAAACTTGTAAAACAAACAAAATATTAAACTTGTGTTTTGGTAGATTGCATTCAGAGGCTCGGGAGAAGGCGACGGGGCGATTTCAGAGGAGGAAAATGCACAGAAGGGGTTCTTTGGACGAAACCATGAAGAAACAAGGGAAAACATTAAATTAGGGTGCGAAATGGTGAAAATTGGTTTTTTGAAACCAAAAGTGGTTTTCGCGCAAGGGATGGGCGATAAACAGTTTTTCGCAAATCGAACGTGATATGTTTCAGGTGTTGACACGCGTCCTGGGAAAAACCGCCTATTTTGTGTTAAAAACACACGAAAGGGGGAATGGGATGAGTTTGTATGGGATGCAATCTTGGTTGTTGGATCTGGGGAGATCTAGATCAACAGTGGAGAGGGAGCACGATGGCACAACGTGCTTGGTGGTGGGACGAGGGGATGACATCAGCTACTTTGTCGCAGAGCGAAAAGTTCAATGCGTGGGGTGAAAATTGGTTGGGTGGAGTTAGAATGTTAGAATCAATGGGAGCCGTTGGATTGGGGAAACAGACGGCTGAGATTAACTGCGGGGGGGCTGGGTGTATGGAAGGATCTCATCGGCGGGTGCCTCCGCAGTGAATGGGAGAATGTGGGCCGTTGGATCGGGAAACGATCAATGGTGGAGATTAAACTATAGGGGGACTGGGGAGTACGAGCCACTTTGGTCAGGTGCCCCCGCAGTAAACCTGAGCCGTTGATCTGGGAGGAATGGACGGTCCAAATTAAATCACGGAAATGACTTGGTAGGGGACAGACAGGAGGGAGGATGGCGATGCGAAAGAGCGCGAGTCGTCCGATTTGGGGAAATGGACGGCTGAAATTAACTTAGCGTATCGTACATCAGTGAAAAAAGGAATGCGGGAGTGACCCTTTTCGATTTGCGATGGAGCGCGAACCATCCGATCTAGATTAGATCGACGGCGGAGATTTACTCGAGAGATCGCATCGGCGAAGGAAAAGCGGAAGGGAAAGGGTGATGCACCGATGCGATGGAGCGCGGACCGTCCGATCTGAGGGAGATCGATGGTCGGGATTTTATCGGCAGGGGGAGATCATTGACATGGAATTGCGATGTGATGTACGATAGCCATCGCATCTTGGGGAATGGACAGCTGTGATCTCATCGGAAGATCGGCCATCGGCGGAAAAAGGAGAAAGGAAGCAGAACTTAGAAAGTGCGATGCACCGATCGTCGATGGGCTTAGCGCTTGGTCATGGGGCCTGGTCTCATGATGGAGAAAGGGGATGGGGCTTAGCCGAAAGGTGCTTAAAGCCTTATGCTAAAAGGAGTGTTTTAAGGCCAAAATGAAGGTTTTTTGAGCCTTTTCAAGGATTACGATAAGTGTAAAAAGGAGTTTTAAACCATTATAAATGGGTTTTAATGGTTTAAAGGGGTAAATGAAAGGGTTTAAAGGGATTTTTCAGAGAAAAAATGATTGATTTGGATAAGTGATAATGAGCGGGAAAAATGAATGAAACAGGCTTAGGAAACAGTCTCTTTTGGTATCAGTAGGGTAACTTAGAGGCTTTGATTGAAGATTTTCAGTGGATTGGTATACTTGGGATAAAGAACTTAGTGGGTTTTCAAGGACTCACAAATTTTTTCATAAAAATTTATTTCTTGAAAGCTTAATAACCTTTTTAGCCATCATGAGATATAACAAAAATTATAGATGGATAACAATGGCTCCACTTGGGGAGGACAACTATCTTTTTAGGTGTCTAGAACCTCCAGTATCCATTGGGCAGCAATCCTTCTCTTTCTTGGACTTGATGATATTTCAGCAATCTGCAGCATATGACATTCTTCAAAGCAGCATCACTACCTACCCAATCCTACTTGTCCTAGCATTTTTTCTTCTTTTGAGCGCATTTGAACTAGCAAACTCCTTTACATATTATTTTGAAAATATAAAGATAAAACTATCTAATCCTATCCTTATTTCTTCCAAGAGTTCAGATTAAACTGTTGAACTCTTTTATTTCTACCTATACTACTATCTGTCAAGATTAAGTTGTTTGACAGATCTGTATTCTCTATATTCTAAAACAGAAATTTAAAACATAACTAAATCAGGATTAAGCAGTTTGATTTGCTATGGTGTCTATGGATTTATGTACAAGTTGCACATAGACTTTATTTGCAGAAAAATAAAAAAAAATTGTGAAGGCTTAAGATCTGAAAATTATGAATATCCTTCTTCCCTTTTTCAGCTGTGATTTTGAAATGATCCTTCTTTCTTATCTCCTTTTCCTCATTTAGGTCTTGAATCTTTGCAAGGGCTCATTTGAGCTTGGCCCTTGCAATTCTATTCCTCATGGCATAATGTTTTTCCATCTTCTTCTACATGTCAATGTTTATTTTTGCCTTCTCAAGCTGACCCTATAGGTGCACATTGGCTCTCTCTAGCCAATATTCTCTATCATAGATGATTTCCATGGCAATCAGCTCACTTGGAGTGAGCTGCTCTGCCAATTTTATATCTTTCTCTCTTTCCCGGGCTAAAGCCTTCTTCAACCCAATTTTCCCTGGCCTCTTCCTAGGAAGTTGTTCTTCCTCACCCTCATTGTCATCAAAAGTGCCCAAGGACTCATCTAGCAAAGCCTTGGCCTTTCTGGCCTCCTTCCAAGCTCTAATAGCCCTGACTTCACTGAGGGATTTCTCTGTCTATAACTGCTAGCTTTCTAACTCAAGGAAGTTGATCACATTCTTTTCCCTACCAATATTAGCTTGTAGCTCACTAATCTTGGCATCCTTGGTTTTGAGTAGCACGTTTGCAATCCTCTCCTCATCCTCATCCACAAGGTCAATAAGTTGAAAATCTTGTTCAGTTTCATGTGTATCCTGCTCTTCAACAATGACCTGCTCTGTGACCTTTTCCTTACCCTTATCAAGTTGTTTTGTTCATGTAGAAGGTGTTGGGGTTCCCATGTTTTGGCAAGGTTGGCAATACCAAAAGATGAGACAACATAGAACCACTTTCAGACCTTAGGATCTAGCCCTCATAGGTCCAGAGAGGGATCTCTCTATGATTATCAAAGGATATATGTCTTTGAAGCTCTCAATAGTGATTTTAGGCTAGTTATAGGCTCAAGGTTGTTTGTTTGATTGTTTGAGTTTGGTTGTTGAGAATCAGGAAGGAAGGTTTCACCATAAGACAAGGATAGGTAAAGAAGGAAGCTAGGCAAGGATAGATAACTCAGGGAACATCAAAGCCATTAGGCAATGGAGTCAAGAAAGGATTTACTTATGTTCAATGTGTAAGCTTCAGTTGGGCTAGTCATCTAGAGCATTTGGATCTCAAAGACTGATTGGTGGGATGGAACATTAAGGAATGAGAATGAAGGATGGAGAACCATCTGATTCCGTCTATAGATCGGGCCAGAGGTCATTTAACTCCAGGCCTGCTTGGACAAAACCATAGGAAACACAAGGGATCTTGAAAAGGTTTATATGGAAGGGATAGGTTATGAAGAGGCAGAGACAGGCTTCTAAACCTCCCAATGTTCCTAACCTCTTTCAATTAAATCTTAACAAAAACATATGAACATTGATTCTATTAACTTTCACATCAGAGAGCAGGAAATAATCATCCACTGCACTGGTTTAGTCAATTAAAAAACAATATTCAGATACACATATGAGCAGAAAACATTAAATACTGAGAGAGCTGGGACATAAGGTACCTAACAAGGGTAAATCTTATGTCATGCATTCAGATGCCAGTCAGAAGAACATGAAATGAAATGGAAATAAACGCAGAGATGAGAAAAACACCACCAACTGTTGTAGATCAGGATCTAATGAAAACTGCTTATCATGTTAAACACAATACCAATCAGGTACATCACTGCCCAAAGCTTTTACATTCAACCTGAATACATCATATTTCTCAGCCTATCATACAATCATTACACAGGGAACTTGGCTCAGGACAAAAATGCTTGCAATTCACTGATAACGCATCAACAACCATTATAATGATATCCTTCTATGCTTTATAGCAGAAGAGACACAGAGGACCGACTGAGGAGGTAGGTGAATTTTAAATGTTACATTTAAACACAACAATGAATGCAGGGCCGAGGCCCATTCCGCTTGATATGCTGTATATTTAATCTTTGTCATCTCCCCGGTGCAATAGAGATCTGCTTCAGATATGATTTGACCTTTTGGCTGTAGTACTCCAGGTGATTTGAACAAAATGAAAGAAACTGCTGAGAGGTCTGCCTCATAGATGTTAGATTGTTTTGAACCATAGCTGGGATGAAAAAATCCTTCAGGGACACGGCGCATAATAAAGACTGTATGGGAGACCTGTCCTTTATGGAAAAACATTATGCTGATAAGTAAACCTTGATATTACATCTTATTGATGTTCAGGATCTCCAGATCGATCCTCGGGGTCTTCAAAATGATGCTTTGCCTCTTTAAACCCCTGGTTCAGAGCTCAAGATCTTCGTTGATGTGTACTAATCGCTCTGTTCTGTACTGAAACTCCTTGCTGCTTCATTACTGCCTCTGTTGAGTTAGCTCGATCTTTAAATGGCGCCGACAGGACTTTCGGCATTTGAACTCTGCTTTCCTTTAATGTAAGTCCTGACAGCCCCATTCCTTGACTTTCCTGATGGTACTAGCCCATTAGATTTGATCCTGACTGCGCCGCTCGCCGTTGAGGTAGTACATTGAACATCGGCGGTCCTCTTCCTCTAGAAACTCTACAACACAGCAAAGTTGTGAAGAAAACAGTGGACGGAGCAATGGATGCAGGGTGAACGAAATGGCAGTGCAGCGGTGGCGGAAACAATGCTATTATGTAAAAGAACGATGAAAATGTAGTGGAGTGGTGGAATGCGTGGACAATAGGGTTTGGTAGAAATATGCAGCGCAGACCGTTGGATTCAGGCCTGGAGATGAAGATCGACGACGGAGATTGACCTGCGGGCTGACTTATCAGACATATCGAAACCTTAGACTTTGGCGAAAATGTATGGAAATGCAAACAAATGCAACGAAATGCATGTAAGAAGTGGGACCCAGCGGAGGCGGAGGGCGATTAAACCTGAGCCGTCAGATCCGGGAGGAAACGGACGACGGAGATGTAATCAGATCAATCACAATCGGGGGGAACACAGGGTGACACATATAAAAACTTCCGATTGCGATTGAGGAGGATGAGCGATAGTCGTTGGATCGTGAAACATATGGATGGCCATGATCAAATCGGAAGGTTTCAATCGGGGGACGGAGGGAAGGGGTTGCGATTGAGCGCTGGTCGTTGGATCTGGGGATCAGATCAACGGTTCACGTTCAATCGGAGGGAGAGCGCGATCAGAGAATCGGAGAAAGGACTTGCAATTGGGTTCATTGGAGGAATGGAGCGATTAGTGCGATGACCGTCAGATCGGCGGGGAAAAGGCCGGCCCAGATTGAATCGGGAGATTACAATCAGGGGTCGGACGAAACGGTTTGCGATTGCGATCGGAGAGGGGTTTGCGATTGAGCGTTGACCGTTAGATCTGAAGGCCAGATCAACGGCTCACAATCCATCGGAGGGAGAAACAGGAGGCGCAAAGGGAATGAAGCGATTAGCGTTGGGCCGTAGGATCTGCGAGGAGGATGGACGGCGGAGATTTAATCGGGGGGGAAACAGAAAGACTTACGATCAGCGATCGGGCGGAGGGTGCGATTGAGCGCCGACTGTCCGATCTGGCAGGGAGATCAACGGTGGAGAAGTGGATCGGAGGACTGCAATCGGGGCGGCACTGTTGAGACTTGCGATTGCGATTGGAGAGGGGTTGCGATTAGAGGCCCGTCGTTGGATCTTCAGGGTAGATCAACGGCTTTGATTACATCGCGAGACTTGATTAATAAAACAGTCGCATCGGGGATTTTCAATGATGCACGAGAATTTCACCCGCCCGACGCTCCAATTGCGATTAGCGCTTGGGACTTAAGCGCTTGGTCCCAACGCACGGGCATGTGTGGGAAGTGGTTAAGGGGCTGGCGGAAAGGGGCTAGGCCTTTAATAAGGTCGGAAGATGGGGTTTTTGCCCATTTTAATGGATTTTAAGGGGTTTAAAGGGAAACGATAAGAAGAAAAATGGGAAATAAAGAGTAAGGGAAGGATTTAAGGGGATTTTGGGGGGATTTGAGGGGTAAACGGGGAAATAGAAGGGGAGACAAGGGGGGATAAAAAGAGGCTAAATGAGGGTAAAATAAAGGGAATTCGGACAAAGGGAAAGAAGGAGAATTGATGTATGTTGCAGGGGTAAAGGAGGGAATAATAGGCCCTTTTTAGCAATTTACTAGCAGAGGGGGGATTTGTATTAGGCACAGCAATTGAGAGAATTCAAGGAGGATGGGTTTTCAGGGGAAAGGCATTCCTTGAAGGCTCAAAAAAATCTAGCCCCCAGCTGACTTGTCAAGAATTTCATAGGGGGGCTAACAGTGGCTCCACATGGGGATGGCTTCTTCTTGAAGGAGTCAAGAATTCAGAAAATGATCTCTTGGTGTAGGCCAGATGCCAGCTGCTATAAGCCATCTTTCTTCTTTCTTTAGATTAGCTGCCACAATATATTGGATACACAAATCAGCAGAAACATTTTCCCAACCAATCTACCTACCCAAACTAGAGCTCTAACAATTTTCCCTTGGGTGCATTTGAACTAGCAGACCCTTTACATTTTATTTTGAAAAACAAAAAAAAACCTATTCTAATTCTACCCTTATTGCTCCATGAGGCCAGATTAGACTGTTGGCCTCATACAATTCTCTACCTAAACTACTACCTATTGGGATTAAACTGTCCAACAGGTTTCTTCACCTACATTCTAAGACAGGAAATTTAAACACAGCCAAGCCAGGATTAGACTGTCTGATTTGCTGGAGTGAAAACTTTGTAGCAAACTGCAAACAAAACTGTGAAGGCATGAAATCTGCAGTTTTGAAAATATCCTTCTTTCTTTGTTTCAGCTCTGATTTTAGGCATGTTAGAGCTGATTTTCTTTCCTCTGCTGATCCAGATTTTGAGCTTGTTTGGATCAGCTATTCTGCTTCCTTTTGGCTCAGATTTTGAGTTTATTAGAGCCAATCCTTTTGCCCCAGAGGTTCATGTTTTGAGCATGTCTGAACCTCTCTTTTCATTCTGTTTTTTGGAACAATTTCTTCTCTTTTTGCTGAAAATGAAAATTTGCAACGGTATATACAATGGAAATGAAACTGGAAATGGAGAATTAGCAGAAATAGTGTTTGAGCATCCTGCCATTGACAGGACCCCAAACAACTCGAAACCATCAAGTTCTTGCAAGAAAAACGCATTAGGACCCACAGTGGCTTGAATGATGAAGGGACCTTGCCACAAGCTGTCGAATTTTCCATGTTTGCCTTTATCCTCTCTTCTTGAATCCCACTTCAGGACCTTGTCCCCAACTTTGAAATTTGCTGCTTTGGTCCTTTTGTCAAACTGTGTCTTCATGTTTTCCTGCACTTTGACAGCTCTGTTATAAACCTGCTCCCTTGTTTGCTGAAGATGGATTGTTTCATTAATTCTCCTTATCATGATGTTCTCTTCTGACTGGATTTCTTGGATAAGATTTACCACTGGTATCCCAAGGCTAGTAGGAAAAACTGCTTCTGTCCCATAAACCAGCTGGAAGGGTGACATGCCAATAGATTTCTTTGTAGTGAGCCTGTCTGCCCACAAGGCTTGTATCAACCTTTTATGCCATGACCTTTTGTTCTCTTACAACAGCTTCTTAATGATTGTAACCAAGCTTTTATTTGATGATTCAGCTAGACCATTACCCTGGGGGTAATAGGCAGTTGAATGTCCAAGTGCAATTCCGTACCTGTGACAGAAATAAATCATTCTTTTGGATCCGAAAGCAGCAGCATTGTCAGTGATTATTTTCTTTGGGCAGCCAAACCAAGATAAGATAAAGTCTTCTAGGAACCTAATGATGACAGAATCAGTGGCATTCCTAGTGGGTATGGCTTCAATCCACTTAGTGAAGTAATCAGTAGCAGTCAAGATCCATTTGTGTTTCCCAGAAGAAGAGGGGTGGATTTCTCCAATGAAGTCTAAGCCCCATTGCATGAAGGGACCTTCTATGGTGATAGGTTGTAGAGGGAGGGGAAGGAGCTTTCTTTTGCCCTCAAAAATTTGGCATTTGTGGTAGGTAAGGACCATTTTATGAACATCACTAAAGAGTGTAGGCCAATAGTACCCAGCCTTGAGTATCTTATTTGTAGTGGCCTTCTAACTCAGGTGGCCTCCACACTCCCCAGCATGGAATTCTTGTTTGATTCTTTCAGTTTCAGTTTCAGGAAAACATTTCAGCAAAAGACCATTTGGATTTTTCCAATATAGACTCTCATTCATAATGCAGTAATTTCTAGCTTTGAGTTTTATGAATCTGGCCTTTGTTTTGGACAGTTCTGGAGGGGCATTGAGGTGTGTGAGCACGTAAAGGATATCAGTGTACCAAGGAGAGTTCTGAAACTTCTCCTCAACAGTTGGATGGGGCAATCCTTCCTTCTCATCTAGGGCATTCATCATGTTAATATCAAGGGCCTGTAGATTAGATTCAACCATCAATTGGGCCAGGCCTTGACCTTTGATCAGCTTGGTGGGTTTGATTTCAATGTCATATTCTAAAATTGTAGCAATCCATTTGCCCCTTTTCCCATCTGGGTCTTGGGACAGGATATCTTTGACCACTATATTTGGCACATAGGCAATGGTGTGAGAATGCAGAATGTACACCCTAAAGTCTTTTAAGGCCTTAATCAGGGCATAGTCCTGCTTTTCCATGATGTTGTAATTTAAGGGCGCATCTCTTAAGGCTTTACTGAAGAAGGCTATAAGCTGTTCATTACCTTCTGAATTTTTCTGCAGCAAAACTGCAGCTATTGTGTGTGGGGAAGCAAATGAAAAGATCAGAAAGTCTTTTGAAAAGTCGGGGCTGATAAGGACAGGGGCCTGGGTGAGTGCAAGCTTTACTGACTCAAAAGATTTCTTGGCTTCAACAGTCCACTTAATTCCAGCATCTTTCTTCAGCATTTCAGTCATTTTCCTAAGATGCTCAGCAAGGTTGGGGATAAATCTTCTAAGGAAATTGATCTTCCCAATGAAGGACTGTAGCTCCTTGATGTTTCTTGGATGCATAATTTGGAGTATTCCCTCAACTCTCTGGGGGTCTATCCTAATCCATTTCTCAGATATAATGTGGCCAAGAAGCTTACCTTCTTGCAGCCCGAAAACAGTCTTCTTAGGATTTAGGGACAGACCATACCTTCTACATTTTTCAAAAACTTTCCTAAGATGTTTTAAGTGTTCTTCTTCTGTTTTAGAAAAGATAGTTAAGTCATCCAAGTAGATAACTATGAAGTGTCCAATCTCATCCGAGAAAGCAATATCCATTGCTCTCTGGAAGGTAGCTCCAGCATTCATCAATCCAAAAGGCATTTTCACATACATGAAGGTGCCCCATGGAGTGGTGAAAGCTGTTTTGAGTTGATCTTCTGGGAGTACTAGAACTTGGTTGTATCCTAAAAAACCATCAAGTAGGGAGATTCTTTTAGAGCCTACTACCTTCTGTAAGATATGTTCCATTCTAGGCAAAGGGTAGTTGTCTTTCAGGGAGGCTCTATTCAGGTTTCTGAAATCTATGCATAGTTTGATCTCCCCTGTCTTCTTCCTTACAGACACTAAGTTTGAAACCCAATCAGAAAACCTTACAGGGACAATTATGCCTGCCTCATACATCTTTTTAATTTCCTTCTCTACTGCAGGCAATTGTTTTGGATTAATCCTACGGAGTTTTTGTCTGAAAGGTTTCTGATTTTCCTTAAGTGGTATCTTGTGTTGTATGATGTTGGTGTCATAGGCCTTTAAGTCTTCATAGCTCCATGCAAACACATCAATGAATTCCTTAAACAAGTCAATGTATCTTTTCTTCATGTCTGCAGGTATAGACTTAGCCAGTTTTATCATTTTGGGTTTGTCTTCAGTGCCTATGTTACACTCTTCTACATCTGATTCTGCATGTTCTATTGTGGGCTTTTTTGCAACATCATCGAAATCAAAGAGGTCCTCTAAGGGTGCTAAGCCTCTTGGTATGTTCTTGTCTTTGGCTTGCAGCACCTCCATTTCTTCTCTATCTGCGTTTTCACGTTTTACGGCTGAATCTCCAGTTTCTTCAGAAAAAGAATTTATTTCTATACTACAAGTTGTTTCTAGTTCATTTGGGGAATCCTCACTTGGGCAGCTGTCATCAAATTTTGAGTCTGAATCAGAAAATTTGAACTCATTTCTGCCCATCAGGAAATCTTCAATCTGTTTGTCTCCTTCAAAGACCTGCTAGTATTTTTCATTGTCTGGCACTGCAGGCCTGAATTTAGTCTGAATGATGATTTGTTGGTCAACTGGGGCCTTAGGATATGAGCTAGCCAGGCAGGCTAGTCCATTTGCAATAGCGTTTTGACCCCTAGGGATGGATACTAAATCATATTCAACAAACGTTTTCAGCAAATCTAGAGTATCATTCCTATATGCCCTAAGCCTGGGGTGTTTTGCCGAATACTCACCATTCATCTGTTTGATCACTAACTCAGAGTCTCCTCTCATGACTATCCTACGGGCTCCTAATTTTTTCAACAGACTTAAGCCCAAGATTAGAGCCTCATATTCTATAATGTTGTTCGTGCATTTGAAATGCAGATTGACAGCGTGGCTTTCTGCGTGGTCATTTTTGGTGTTACGTAGCCACACTCCTGCTCCAACGCTTTGTCTAGTATAGGACCCATCAAAGTTCATTTCCCACAAGGGTTCTTTGTTTACTTCCACTTCACTTTCTCCCTTACAGCTGGGTTCGCCATTAGGTTGAGTTGGGAGGTCTGCACTAGGTTGTAAACTATCTTGTTGTTCATAGAGGCCATGGATGTCAGGGAGGTGGTTAGCTTGCTGTTCTTGTTTTGTTTCTGTTTCACTTGGAGTGAGAGGTCCACTACAGATCCTGCAGGCTTCATTGCTGATTTCCTCTTCATTTTCAGTGTGCTGCCCATGGTCTTCCTGGTCATATTCTTCCAGAGTGGCCATTATGTGGAGGTCCATAGGCTCGGTGTTCTCATTTGTATGCCTATTCTGGGACTCTGGCTCTTCTAAGGATTCATCATTACAAAAGATGAAGGAGTCAAGGTCGGTATGCACAAAATATAACGGTGAATTTTCAGGTTTCTCGGGGATACTGACTAGGAATTTCATTTGGGATTCTCTATACAGTCTTCTTAATTGGCCAAATATAGGGATAGTGGCATATGAGCCATCCATCTACATGGTGCCTTGCAGCTTGGCTCCCCATGATCTAGATAATAACATGCCATACTTGGGTGGCACGTCTTCCACCACTACATCCATGACCATACATTTCGCAGGAATCTGAGTCAAACTCACACACAAGTCTTTGATCAGGCCAAGACATTTTACTCTACTCGAGTCAAAAGAATACAAGTCTTTATAGGGTCTGGTGATTTCTAGGCCTAACCTTTCCATAACTACCTTAGGCATCAGGTTGTGTGAGGCTCCAGAATCATGCATTGCATTGTGGAGTATTTTATCATGAATGTTGAGACTAATATAGAAAGGTGGTACTACCCCTTCCTGAAACTTTCCTTCAATCTTAGGACCAAACAAGAGGGCAGGCTGATCATCATTCAAGTTTACAGAATCAGTGTTTTCCCCTAAATTCAATGCTTTCAGAATTTGGCCTTTATATACATCCTGAGAGGCCAGCTCAGATAATGGTACAGAGATTTTAATTTTTGCAATCTCACTTTCTAAACTGAAAGTGGATTGACTTTTGGAAGTGTTCAACTCTGTTTTATTTGCCACTGTTTTAGTGGCTGAATCAGTTTGTGTTTTCTCATTATGTACATGTGTAGAAACAGTTTTATCAGGAGCACTAACTGAGGTGCTAGTGCTACTGGTTTTTTGACCCTGTTTTCCCATGCTTTGGTTGTCCTTTTCTTTGTTACTCTCAGAACTCCTGGCTGTTGAATTGTTGTTCACAGCAGTTACTTTAGAAGATTTTTCAAGCCTTTTCTTGATGGTAACCTCGGGAGTTTTGGTTTTGGAAGTGTCTTGGTTCTTTTTGCTCTTGAGCTCATATTGCTCTCTGACCTGTAACATGGCATTTTGGAACCCAAGTCTGTACTCTTCAGTTTCTAATCTTTCCTCATCCAAATATGAAGATGAGGGTTGATCTTCCTCTGAGTCACAGTTCAGAATTGAGTCCTCTGTTTCAAACATGTTAATAGTATTCCCTTCAGACTCTTCTATGATTCCCTCATCCTCATCAAGAAAGTTTTGGAATGGGGGAATGACTTGTTGATCTGACTCTTTCTGTCTGTTGGGAGTGTTGTTGTTTCTTCTAAAGTTTTGATTTTGGTTCCTGTTTGGAGTGACAACCATCTTTTCCATCATTTGGTATAGCTTATCCACATTCTTAGACAATCTGTCAATATTTGGATCTGAAGTGGAGGCTATAGTGTCATCCTTGTATGTTACTCTCTTCTCAGCTCTCAGTTTGGCCCTTTTCTCAATCAAATTTGCGTCTATGTTTACTGCCCCTTTCTGCATATCCTCCAGGGTGGTGTACTCTTTATCTCTAAGCTCATAGGCCATGTCGGCATCAAATCCATCAGGATATTTTGCTAGGGCCATGCCTTGTGGAGGTTTCATGTGTGGGGGAAGAGCATTGTAAATGCTGTTGAACCTAGTGGTGTAATTGTGGACACTCTCTCCTGCGTTCCTCTTAAGGGACATGTATTCTGCTAGGAGCTGGCGAGGGTTTGCTCTAGTTTCCCATTTTTTGATGAAAATATGGTATAAAGCAGGGAGATCTTGGATACTACTAGCAGGTAGGTTTTTAAACCACTTTTTAACCTCTCCCCCCAGGCTCTGCGCAAAAATTCTCATTTTGATTGTTTCATCATCAATTTCCATATAGTCAAAAGAGTCTTCCATTTTATCAACATGCTGCTGTGCTGTTGTAGGCTCTTTAGCAGGGAAGTGCGGGATATTTGATTGATAATCATTTCGTAAGGGCAGTAGAGGCTGAGGTAGGACTAGAGGTGCATACCAGGCTGCCATGATGATGTTCTGGTGGGGTATAGGGTTGGCTTGAGTAGCTGGTATTTGGATGACAGGGATGTTTGGACCAGCAGAAGTCTGTTGAGCAGATCTCGGGTGAGAAAGCCCCAAGTTTTGGAGAAATTGGAGATTAGGTGGTGTGGAAGGAGGGGTTTCACTGTCCCTAGGGTCCGGCTGGTCTAAAACACTGAATGACCTAGTTCTAGGTAATCTGTTTTGAAGGCCTAGGTCGAAGAAAGGGTCTAATAGAGCTACGAGACCTTCTGGTGCAAAATTGGCTCTATGAATGTTGTTGGAAATGGTTGATCTCCTACTTGCAAGTGTTCTTTTAAGGATTTTCTCAGGATTATCAACTATTTCAGGTGGGTCTGGATCGGGGAAAGCTCTTGTATGAATGATTCTGTGAGCTAGAGTGTTATTTTTAGCCAAGCAGCTTAACCCTACATAGTTATTTCTGCTGTGGTTGATGTTGTCTCAGGGCTGGTCTCCCAGTGGAGCCTTCATTATGTTTTGAATCTGGTCTCCCAGTGGAGTCTTTTGTTTGGGAACAATGGAGTCGCCAGGTGGAAGGTTTAGGATGTTTCTAGGGGGGTACACTGTCCACCACAGTGATGAGGCAATATTCCCTTTCAAGAATATCCCACAAAACACAGCAAACTCTAACCAGAGATGGACTGGGAGGGCATTTACCAGATGTGTCACCTCCTAAAGAGGATGAGATCCGGAGGCTACCTGGCCCTTACCAGGCTCTGTCTAAGAGTAAGGGGTAAAAAACACCAGAGGGAAGTGGAATAGGAAGGATAAGTGTTTTACTGCCAACCTAACCAGAGCTCTAAGCTTCTAAGGAGGTTTGAAATGAAAAAACACTTAGAACTTCCCCAGCAGAGTCGCCATTATGTTGGGGTTCCCATGTTTTGGCAAGGTTGGCAATACCAAAAGATGAGACAACATAAAACCACTTTCAGACCTTAGGATCTAGCCCTCCTAGGTCCAGAGAGGGATCTCTCTATGATTATCAAAGGATATATGTCTTTGAAGCTCTCAATAGTGATTTTAGGCTAGTTATAGGCTCAAGGTTGTTTGTTTGATTGTTTGAGTTTGGTTGTTGAGAATCAGGAAGGAAGGTTTCACCATAAGACAAGGATGGGTAAAGAAGGAAGCTAGGCAAGGATAGATAACTCAGAGAACATTAAGGCCATTGGACGATGGAGTCAAGAAAGGATTTACTTATGTTCAATGTTTAAGCTTCAGTTGGGCTAGTCATCTAGAGCATTTGGATCTCAAAGACTGATTGGTGGGATGGAACATTAAGGAATGAGAATGAAGGATGGAGAACCATCTGATTCTGTCTATAGATCAGGCCAGAGGTCATTTAACTCTAGGCCTGCTTGGACAAAACCATAGGCAACACAAGGGATCTTGAAAAGGTTTATATGGAAGGGATAGGTTATGAAGAGGCAGAGATAGGCTTCTAAACCTCCCAATGTTCCTAACCTCTTTCAATTAAATCTTAACAAAAACATCTGAACATTGATTCTATTAACCTGCACATTAGAGAGCAGGCAATAATCATCCACTACATTGGTTTAGTCAATTAAAAAACAATATTCAGATACACATATGAGCAGAAAAAATTAAAGACTGAGAGAGCTGGGACATAAGGTACCTAACAAGGGTAAATCTTATGTCATGCGTTCAGATGCCAGTCAGAAGAACATGAAATGAAATGGAAATAAACGCAGAGATGAGAAAAACATCACCAACTGTTGTAGATCAGGATCCAATGAAAACTGCTTATCATGTTAAACACAATACCAATCAGGTAAATCACTGCCCAAAGCTTTTACATTTAGCCTGAATACATCATATTTCTCATCCTATCATACAATCATTACACAGGGAACTTGGCTCAGGACAAAAATTCTTGCAATTCACTGATAACGCATCAACAACCATTACAATGATATCCTTCTGTGCTTTATAGCAGAAGAGACACAGAGGACCGACTGAGGAGGTAGGTGAATTTTAAATGTTACATTTAAACACAACAATGAATGTAGGGCTGAGGCCCATTCCGCTTGATATGATGTATATTTAATCTTTATCATCTCCCCGGTGCAATAGAGATATGCTTCGGATATGATTTGACCTTTTGGCTGCAGTAATCCAGGTGATTTGAACAAAATGAAAGAAATTGCTGAGAGGTCTGCCTCATAGATGTTAGATTGTTTTGAACCATAGCTGGGATGAAAAACTCCTTCAGGGGCACGACACATAATAAAGACTGTATGGGAGACCTGTCCTTTATGGAAAAACATTCTGCTGATAAGTAAACCTTGATATTACCTCTTATCGATGTTCAGGATGTTACACCATTTTTTGGTTATCTAACCTATTATCATTAGATGGACCCAAGTACACCATGTAAGACCAGTTTTACCTAAGTAAAATGGCTTTCACTATGTTAAAACAGGAAACCCCAAAAGGAAATATTAAACAAACCCATATTTGTTTGATTTTCCTCATGGAATAATTAATTAAACCATAATTTAATTATTATTCCCAGTCATGTTTAACCCAAAATCAAAGAAATTAATTAGATAAACCTTTATTTATCTTATTTTTTTCTAGGAATAATCATTTAAACCTTTTTTAGATGATATTCCTTGTTAAATATGACCAAATCACCCATAAATAATTAAATAAATCATTATTTATTTAATTATCTTTCAACCACTTCTTTAAATAATTAAATAAATCATTATTTATTTGATTATCTTCTAACCGCTTCCTTAAAAAGATAAATAAATCATTTATTTATTTATTTTTGACAAATTAAGGGATTTGGCCCAAGTCAAATACCTTTTCCCTCCAACAAATATAATAAAATATTCCATAAAAAGTGGATCTAGATCTGGTTAACCCATGCACCAAGATCTAGAATGACCCAATATTTTGTTATAAATAGGAGGGTTTTTCCTACCATTCTTCACCTTTTGCTGCCTATTAGATCACTCTGGATCTATACACTTGGTCACATATCTCCATCATTTGCTCCCATTGAGCTCTACTCTTTGCATTGGGTTTTCTGCATCAACTAGAGAGAGAAATCTTAGATCTGAAGTGTTGAGGACTTCCAAGAACCCATCCCACTAAGGGGAATTGGATACTCCTTCTAGTTTTGCTCACAAGTGCCCCATTAATACAAAAATTATTTCAAAAATTGTTCTTGTCTTGTCTATTGGTATATGGAGCAAACCCTTGTTTTTACTGCTTAATGTCTTTCCATACATAGATCTGGTATTTTGTAGCTCTTTTCTTGTCTAACTAACCGCAGATCTGAAGATATTGGTAGCCACTTTTGTTGTTAGGGCTATTAGTTATGCGTAGCTAAAGTGGTCCTTTTTCGTACACTTTGACAAAGGATTCATACTAACAAATGGTGAATCCACACGGGTTTTAAATTACGACCGCTGTTGTTTTTCATATTCCTGCATATCCAGCTACTTCAGACCCTAGGGTTTCTTTTCAGCTGTTTATTTTTCCTATTTTTATGTTGTTTTTCTCACATAAAACCCTAAAACATTAAAATTTCTAACTTTCACGTGTTTCTGGCCCTATTGCGCAGGTAAGCAACACCAGCCGCAACTGAGACAACAACTTTTCTGAAAATCTGCCGCCGAGACAACCGGAATGGGGGTCGCACTTTTTGGCCCTAAACCTGCGACCTGGACCTCCAGGTCGCACTTTTCAGCCTGTTTCCTGCGACCTGCACCGAAATCAGGTTAGAAACTGCGACCTGCCATTTTTTCAGCAATTTTTCGGCAATTTTTCTGGGTTTTGCTGCAGCTTCTGCTAGGGTCCTCCAGCCTCTGTCTCAGCCCGTTTTGACCAAGTTCTGATCTGTTTTTACTCATCTAAGTGGGAACCTAGCCCCCTAGGGCTTTAGTACCCTCCACTTTTTGTGGAAGAGTTTTAAGCTGTTTCAGCCGTCTGTTTTTCAGAGCTTCAGCCACCTTTTTTCCAGATCTGTTACCTCCCTTTCAGATCCTTTGAAATCAACCTTTCTTCCTTTCAAATCACCTCCTGTCGTTTTGTTTGGACCTACTTTCTGGGCCTCCCTCTTGCCCCCTCCATTTTTTGTTGATTTCCTAACTTTTTCCAGCCACCTTGCCTCTGTCTCTTGGCTGTGATCTGCACCTCTTTTCAGCAGCTTTATCCTCTAGATCCCTGTCCCTTTCGACCCTAGATCTATTGACCTCTTTTTATGTGTGTTTTGAGTAGATTTTTGCCCTCTTTTAGAGTAGTTTTGAGAGACCCGCATTTTTGGGTTAGATTGATGCATAGTTAGCTGTTAAATGTTCTGTCCTTTCAGCAATCTATATTGTTCTACGCAGATTTCTTTTCAGTTACGCAACACACTTTTTCTTGCTCTCAAAATGAAAAGGGTTTAAAAATTAAAATTAATGCACACCACACACTGACCCTAAGTGAAGAAGCGCCTGGTTAACACCGCCTCGTAAAGACTCTAAAATCAATTGTCACTGCACCTTATCTGCCCTTGACATCGCTTGATTCTGTCCCTTTCTGCCCTTGTCGGTTTCCTTCTTCCTGTCATCATTGCACCCCCAAGGCGCCTTTCCCGGAGACTTCTTGGCCTTCATCCTCAGTTTCCGGTCGATCGACCTGCTCCGCCCCGCCGTCGTCGAGCCAGTCCACCTTCGAGTCCGCACTCCGACTCCTCTCCTGATTCATCGGGTCCTCCTTCTCCTCCTGGTTCTCCCCTTGTCACCTTCACTATGTCTGGTCCAGGGCCTAATGCTAGCGGTTCTCCCGGCCCTAATGCCGGCCCTACTACTAGCGGAACCGCCATATGAACTACCCTGGCCACCCCTGTGTTGCCGTACATTGCAGGCCTCAGCCTCCCCGATTTCCATCAGTTGATCAATGACCCCATTCACCACAATGCTAATTGTCCTGCTATGCCAACCAAGCTCCCCTCCGACATCCCTAAGTTTGAGGGCCTTAATGGCGAAGATCCAACCAATCATGTCCGATCTTTCCACATGTGGTGTTCCTCCAATTCCATTACCGATGACTCCATCCGTCTTCGTTTGTTCCAACGCACGCTCACCGGTGAAGCTTCTAAATGGTATGTCGAACAAGCCACCTCTACCCATACCACCTTTGAGACTCTTTCTCAAGCCTTTTTTTCGTACTTCCAGCTCCCTCTCCGATACGATACTGGCACGGAGCTCTTGACTTCCTTCAAGCAATCCTCTTCAACACACCTTTCCGCCCATATTTAGGAATGGCGAAGAAGACGGAGCTTATGTCGAGCCCCTCCCTTCGAAGATAGGGTTTACATGGACTGGTTCCTTCGCACCCTTCCCGCTCCCATCGGAAAAGATGTCGCCTCCCATTTCCCTCAAACCAAAGAAGCCGCCCTCCAAATAGCCTTGAAATGTGACCTGATCTACGCCCAATCCGGGTAATGTTTATACCGGCTCTCCCGACCTCCCTGTGCCCGGTGGCGCTAACGCCCCGGGGGCATCTCATTCCACTGACGGTATCGTTGGAGCCCTTTCCCATCCATACGCTCAACCTCCTATGGGCTATGGTCTCCCTCAGAGAGGGGCCAGCTCCTCCAGCACTCTTCCCCCTCCCGGTAGCATGTATCCAAGATATAGCATGCCTCCTCCTTTTGCCCAACCTACCCATTACCCTTATCCGCAGCCTGGTGCGCCAGCTCCTCCGGCATATGCACTTCCTCCTCCCTTGCCTCCTCAACCCCAGCACCAGCACCTACAGCCCCCTCCAGGGCAAGTATTTTCATAGCAGGGCGCGACTAATCCCCCTTCTTCTCAAAGAAGGCGGAGAGGCAATCCAAACCAATCTGCCCCTGGTACCCGCGGACCCAATCCTGGTGTGGACCCTAACACTGCCAACCAGCAACAGGGCACTCAGCCCAAGTCGGACAGGCCGCTTCGCACAAGTAAGCCTTGTTCGTGTTGCGGTGTTTATGGTCCTAATGTGGCCACTACCCAGCCAGCTGTGTTTACTAATCCTTTCCCTCAACAAGGATTCGTGGCTAGCCAACCGCTCGACAGCTAGGTAGCCACCCCCCCTTCCCTTTCTGGTTCCTCTAATTACCAGATCCGTATGATGCACTCCGATCCTAACCCGTCCGTCGATCTTCACCTTCAAACTCAGTCTTGCCAGTACTCCAAGCCTCCTGCTCAGTCTGCTCCCGAGCCTCCTTCTTTAGGTTCTCCAGAGCCTCTTTCGTCGCCCAGTGGCCCCTTACATATCCCTCAACCAAAAGTTGAGGTTCATACCAAGATACCTAAGGGCCCACTACGTCGAAACGCTGCTCCCAGTCGAGCTGCCCATTCATATAGCATAGTAGATGATTTGGTGCAATCTCCTGCCGCCATTTCCACACTGGAGCTCCTCCAGTCATGCCCTTCCCAAAAGAAGGCTCTACTATCTGCCGTGGGCGCTGTAGATCCTGGTGATGACCAAATGATTGTTTTCGACGCCACTCAATCGGACCATCCTCCTCTCCCTCCGGCCGCCCAAATCCTAGCTTCAAAATCCGAACGCCAACGTACGGTAGTCATCGATGAGGGGCATCCACCGCGTGATGTCTACAGCTCTCTTTTGGAAGCAACTCGATCCCCTGACGGCCCCTTCCACGATCACCCTTCGAGCGTGGGATGGTCATGCCTCCCAGCCTACTGGCCTGTTTCGTAACTGTCCCATCACCCTCGCCGGTAAGACTGTTTGCGTTGATGTCGAAGTCATTGACGCCCCTCTAGACTACAACATCCTATTGGGGCAAAGCTACACCTATGCCATGTCTGCTGTCCCATCCGCGGTCTTCCGCAAGATGTCTTTTCCACATAATGGAAAGATAGTCACCATTGACCAGCTATCGTATCATGAGCCGTCGTCTCCATCCGCATCCGAGACGACCATCTCTTCAGAGCTAATACAACCGTCGACTTCGACCTGTCCGTCTCGCTACAAAGATTCCCCGCCGGAACCCTTCTCAACCTTCCCTCCCCCGGCTCCTATCACCGATCCCATCTTATCGAACATTTGGATGATGCAATCGTCTCGGCCGCCCTTCGCCGCCCGCCCGCTTGGCCGCAACCTCCCCTTCCCCTCCGCACCCCGCTCCTACCCACCCTCTGCAATGTGCTCGGACCCTCCTTCCTTCCGGCCCTCCCCTACAGCTGGTATCCTTGAACCCCTTTATCCCCCCCGGGACCCCCGCTCCCCCGGCCTTAACCACCGCGGAGCCGTCCCTCCCCGTCATTACCCTCGGCGTATACCTTTCCTAGCCCTCTCGAGTATTTTCTCGTCCGCTCGCGGCCACCCTCTCAACCTCACCCCCGCGCTACCCGTCCGGTACATTGACCCTCCGCCCGCTACCCTCCCGGCCACCCCAAACCTTACCCGCGACCGGTTCAACCGGTCCCCCTCACTTCCTCCGGGCCCCCAGCACCTCCACAGGACCCTACCCCTATGGTGCTAGCCCCTGGAAAGAAAGGCAAAGCTCGTAAGGGGGCAACCCATCAAGACCAAGCTGCCTCGACAACCCCTACCCCTCCGCGACCGCCAAAGCCCGCTATCCAATGCGCTTTGTGCGATATCGTCGGCCACGCCACCCATATGTGTCCTGAATTGCCACACCTCAAGATTCTGGTCAACGAGACATTTCCCGACTCTGACATCCCTGAATTCTACGTCACTGTCCCAAACTCTATCCCGAAACTCAAAACCTTGCGCACAAACCACCCTTGTGCTTTGTGCGATTTCCACGGCCATTACACCCACTGCTGTCCCCACCTTGACGAGTATCGTTCCTCCTTGGACATGTAACGCTGATTCAAGGCCACTTCGATAGGACCAGAGGATCGTCCCACTCCCATTCACATTCCTCCTCCCGCTATCGAGCCAACAGAGCCATCAACCACCATTTTGTACCTGTCATCATCCTTGCGAGATAGATCACCTACCCTTCAACCTGCAGATACTCTCGGCTCCTCAGCCGACCTTGGATCTGTTGATATTGCACATCTGAGCCCTTCTCCTCCTGATGACACGTCACACATCACTACCTCCTCGGGTGACCTTTCTTCCTACAGTCTTCCCATCTTCCTGTCCGATGAAGACATTATGGAAGCCATGACCAACCCGGACTTTCCATGGGACGATATGCACCATCGCGCATACTTCCTTCCACATCATTCCCATGACCAATTTGCCGTGGAAACCAAAGACTTCATCCCCAATGCAGTCGATTGGTTCAAAAACCCCATCCCTACACCCGATGCTTTCGAAGAAGGAAACATGGCCAATATCTCTCCTACCATCAAAATTGACATTTCAGTCACACCAGGTATCGAAGAATATATCACCTTGGGCGCCCAATGCACCCCAGAATAAATCGAAGCTTACACCAAGCTTTTCAAAGAATTCCGCAATATTTTCGCCTGGTCCTATTCTGAAATGCCCGGACTCGATCCCGCCATCGAAGAGCCGAACAAACACCATATCGACACATGGCCTGATTCCAAGCCAGTCCGTCAAAAGTTGAGACCCATTCATCCTTCTAGACGTGACGCTATCAAAGCCGAAATTGATAAGCTCAAGCAGGCTGGTTTCATTTACCCCATTGAATACACCACTTGGGTCTCCAACCCAGTTCCCGTTCTCAAGAAACAAGGCACCATCCATGTCTACACCGACTTTCACGACTTGAACAAAGCTTGTCCCAAAGACAATTTCCCCACACCGTTCATTGACCAAATCATTGACGAGTGTGCGGGGCATGAGGTTCTATCCTTTATGGATGGTTTCTCCGAATACAATCAAATTTCTATCCGTCTTGTTGATCAACTCAAAAACGCGTTCATTAGTCCGTGGGGAACTTTTGCTTACCGGGTCATGCCTTTTGGCCTTAAAAACGCCGGCGCCACTTTTCGACAGACCATGTATTATTGTTTCCATGACTTAGCTCATATTATCCTTGCTTATTTAGATGACCTCACTGCACGTTCTAAGCATCGGGCATAGCACCTACACGATCTACGTGCCATTTTTCTCCGATGTCGCAAGTATAATATCCGCCTTAACCCGTTGAAATGCGTCTTTTGCATTCCTGCCGACCGTCTCTTAGGCTTCATCGTGTCTAAGGATGGTATCACTCTTGACCCTTTGAAATTTCAAGCCATTCTTGAACTTCCCATTCCACGTACCCTACGCCAGCTCCAAAGTCTCCAAGGCAAAGCTAATTTTCTTCGTCGGTTCGTCCCTGACTATGCCACCACTGCGCATGGGTTCCTTAGACTGCTCCGATCCAATATCCCATTTGTTTGGGATACCTCTGCACATGAGTCTTTCGATGCCCTCAAGCAAGCCCTCACATCCGCTCCTTTGATCCGCCCTCTCGACTTCGATTGGGACTTCATCCTGTACATCTCCGCTTCCACCTATTCGGTCGCTGGAGTCCTTATCCAGGAAGATGAAAATGGTGTCGAGCATGTGATTTACTACTTCAGCAAGAATCTTGTAGGGCCTCTTGTTTCCTACTCGTATGAAGAAAAATTAGCACTGGCTATCGTGTTCTCAGTCCAAAAACTTTGTCATTATATCCTCATGCGCTCCACCAAGGTCGTGACTAATTCCAACCCCATGGCCTTCCTATTGAGTCGTCGTATCCTCACTGGGAAGTACGCCCATTGGGCCATTATTCTTCAGGAATTCAACCTCGAATTTGTCACACCAAAGAGTAAGAAAGGCTGAGCCCTCGCTGAGCTCATTTCTGACTTACCTACCGGATTGCAAGACCCTCCAGTTAATGATGATTTTCCTGATGAACACTTATTTTCCATTACTGCTGACGACCCGTGGTATGGCGATATTATTACTTACTTGCGAACCCAAAAGTTCGCCCTCCACCTTGATCGTGAGGCTCGCCGACGTATCCGACACCAAGCCCCCCGATACCTCCCTATCGTGTGACGACCTCTATCGTCGTGGGGTTTACACCGTCCTTCGTCGTTGCCTCACACACGCTGAAGCTGAACAGGTCCTTAATGCCTGCCATAGTGGCGCTTGCGGTGGTCACCTCTCCAGTCTTGCTACTGCCCAGAAAGTCATGCGCGCTGGGTATTTTTTGCCTTCTCTCTTTAGTGATTACATTGAGGCAGTCAAACACTGTCCCAATTGCCAACATTTCTCCCCTAAGGCGCGAGCTCCACCAGCTCCCTTCCATCCGGTCATCTCAACCGGCCCCTTCTGTAAATGGGCCATTGACTTTATGGAGTGTCACCCGCCATCCGCCGGTAACCATAAGTATATCATCGTGGCAGTCGACTATTTCACCAAATGGGCCGAGGCCATGCCAACTTTCAACAACACAACAGTTACCGCGGCCCTCTTTTTCTTTAACCATGTTATAGCTCGATTCGGGGTTCCCAAAAAACTGGTCTCTGACCATGGCAAACATTTTGAAGATGAGATATGGCGTGAGCTATCCTCACCGTTGGGTTTTGAGCACCAATATTCCTCCTCCTATTACCCCCCAAGGTACGGCTGTTGAAGCAACCAACAAAATCCTCAAACTATGCTTCAACGAACGGTGAATAAGCACAAACCGGCATATCATGCTTCTCCCCGCTTTCAGGCCTATCGAACTTCGTTAAAACTCTCCACCGGGTTTACTCCTTTCCACCTCGGTTTTTGGAGGAGGAGGCAGCCTTTACCGATCGAGTGTGAAATTCCTTCTACATCCGGGCCGTTGAACTTCTCCCCGACACCCAACCTCTAGAACAACGACTTATCATGCTCGAGCGCGCTTCCGAAGACCGCCGTGTTGCCTTACAAACCATGGAAGTGGCCAAAAAGTGCACCAAAGCTCAGTATGACCGAAAAGTCCAGCCTCGCATTTTTCACGAAGGCGACCTTTTTATAGTATATGACCAGGCCCATGATGTCCTTGGTCATGGGAAGTTTGACTCATTATGGCTAGGCCCTTACATCATTAGTAAGGATCTCGGTAAGGGGGCATACCTCTTAGAGGACTTCGAAGGCCACCCCCTTCCTAATCCTCGCAATGCACTCTATCTTAAGAAATATTACCCTTAGCATTTCCCCTCTGAAATGCATGTTTTATTTCCTTTTAGATAGCCAGCATTTGTTTTTTCATGTTTATAATTTGTTGCTTCACCCGGACCCATTTTGTCCAAGAAGGGCCACTCCACATCTGCTTTAAATCAAATTTTCTCACTTACAACACTTGTATTTGGGGCATCACTTCGCCCCCATACTTGTCCATGTTCGTGTCAATTTTCGTCATGAGTTCCCACCTTGAACTCATGTTTTCATAGTCCCCCACTGGGCCTTTACTGTGTGGCAGCACTATTGCGTCGCCTTTGTTTAGAGCATCCAAGTTGAGTCATCATTGCATCCATGGAGTCTATCCTGCATCCCTTTGTACCCTACTATAGCCCTCCATCCTTCATTACTTGCTCTCTCTCTTGTGTCGCACATTATGACCTTCAGTCCCACTGTCCCCTGTCCCACATGATATTGTGTCAGTTGCTGCCATGTCATTCATGCCCTTTATGCTCTAACAAGGGAAGTCGTCCATTTGCTACTCAGTCCTTTCCTTTTCACTCTCATCATTAGTGTCAGTATGTCCGTCGCTCCACTGTTTTCTCTCGTGCCTTAGTTGGGGACATCTCACTCCCTCAACTATGGCGGACCTCCTTCTATCGACATCAGCACTTTCATTCCAGAAGGAAGGTCTAGAGGGCGGTGTACCTTGGTTCCAGCTTCCACTCTTGTTCGGTGCCTCGGATCAGGCAAAGGGATCTCTCATTTCCCTTTGGTTTGATTGTTTCTCCAGCCCTTTTAGCATGATCGAGATTCGTATACTCATGTGTGTGCTGATCCGCCAGCTGTTTCAGCTCTCGATGATTCCCCGGGTGTGTGTGAGATGTTTCAACCTCATGAGGGGGTGGATCACAGTGTTTTCCCCACATTGCCGGATGACCTCTTCTTTGCAAACTTTCGATGCAAACTTCCGTATATTTGATGATGCCGGTCGTAGCCACTCATAGCCGCCTTCGACTTGCATGTATCTCAGATTTTGTGAGCCCTTCCCCATTTACAGGGGGCATTTGGGTTGTATTTATCTCATGTACTCAGATATTATTGTACCAGTCCTGGCTGTTATCCCAGGCACAACATGTATGTGGGATTCCTCATTGTATTTTTATCTAGCTCATGATTATGCTGGCTGTACTCTATGGTTCGGTCCCTTGTTTACTGGACACACTATTCTTTTGTACTTTTTCTCGGCGGGCATAGGTATGCCTCCCCTGCCGCCTTCAGCACAAGTACCCTCTCATAAAAAGAGACTTGTTGCACCTGCGAGTCTCGTCTCCTTAGGGTCTAGTCCTTCAGCACACTATCTACCTCACACTTCTCTCTCTGACATCCCTTTTCGTTGTCTGGTGATTGTATTCTTACAACGTACTTCGGTCATACGATTTGCTCCTGACACTCGCACGCTGGGGGGAAATCTGTTACACCATTTTTTGGTCATCTAACCTATTATCATCGATGGACCCAAGTACACCATGTAAGACTAGTTTTACTCCAAGTAAAATTGCTTTCACTATGTTAAAACAGAAACCCCAAAAGGAAATATTAAACAAACCCATATTTGTTTGATTTTCCTCATGGAATAATTAGTTAAACCATAATTTAATTATTATTCCAAATATGTTTAACTCCAAAATCAAAGAAATTAATTAGATAAACCTTTATTTATCTTATTATTTTCTAGGAATAATCATTTAAACCTTTTATTTAGATGATATTCCCTTGTTAACATGACCAAATCACCTATAAATAATTAAATAAATCACTATTTATTTAATTATCTTCAACCACTTCCTTAAATAATTAAATAAATCATTATTTATTTGATTATCTCCTAACCGCTTCCTTAAAAATATAAATAAATCATTTATTTATTTATTTTTGATAAATTAAGGGATTTGACCCAAGTCAAGTACCTTTTCCCTCCAACAAATATAATAAAATATTCCATAAAAAGTGGATCTAGATTTGGTAAACCCATGTACCAAGATCTAGAATGACCCAATATTTTGTTATAAATAGGAGGGTTTTTCTAATCATTATTCACCTTTTGTTGCCTACTAGATCACTCTGGATCTATACACTTGGTCTCATTTTTCATCATTTGATCCCATTGAGCTTCATTTTTGCATTGGGTTTTCTACACTTACAAGAGAGAGAAAGCTTAGATCTGAAGTGCTGAGGACTACAAAGAACCCATCCCACCGAGGGAAATTATACTCCTCTTCTAGTTTTCCTCATAAAGTGCCCCATTAATACAAAAAATTCTTTCAAAAATTGTTCTTGTCTTGTCTATTGGTATATGGAGCAAACCCTTGTTTTTACTCGCAAAATGTCTTTCCATACATAGATCCGTATTTTGTAGCTCTTTTCTTATCTAATTAACCGCAGATCAAGATATTGGCACCACTTTGTTAAAGTTAGGGCTATTGTGGGTTATGCATAGCTAAAGTGGTCCTTTTTCGTACACTCGACACAGATTCATACTAACACAATGTGGATCTCCAGATCGATCCTCGAGGTCTTCAAAATGATGCTTTGCCTCTTTAAACCTCTGGTTCAGAGCTCAAGATCTTCGTTGACGTGCACTAATCCTCCTGCTCTGTACTAAAACTCCTTGCTACTTCATTACTACCTCTGTTGAGTTAGCTCGATCTTTAAATGGCGCCAACAGGACTTTCGGCGTTTGAACTCTGCTTTCCTTTAATGTAAGTCCTGACAGCCCCATTCCTTGACTTTCCTGATGGTACTAGCCCATTAGATTTGATCCTGACTGCGCCGCTCGCCGTTGAGGTAGTACATTGAACATCGGCGGTCCTCTTCCTCTAGAAACTCTACAACACAGCAAAGTTGTGAAGAAAACAGTGGACGGAGCAATGGATGCAGGGTGAACGAAATGGCAGTGCAGCGGTGGCGGAAACAATGCTATTATGTAAAAGAACGATGAAAATGTAGTGGAGTGGTGGAATGCGTGGACAATAGGGTTTGGTAGAAATATGCAGCGCAGACCGTTGGATTCAGGCCTGGAGATGAAGATCGACGACGGAGATTGACCTGCGGGCTGACTTATCAGACATATCGAAACCTTAGACTTTGGCGAAAATGTATGGAAATGCAAACAAATGCAACGAAATGCATGTAAGAAGTGGGACCCAGCGGAGGCGGAGGGCGATTAAACCTGAGCCGTCAGATCCGGGAGGAAACGGACGACGGAGATGTAATCAGATCAATCACAATCGGGGGGAACACAGGGTGACACATATAAAAACTTCCGATTGCGATTGAGGAGGATGAGCGATAGTCGTTGGATCGTGAAACATATGGATGGCCATGATCAAATCGGAAGGTTTCAATCGGGGGACGGAGGGAAGGGGTTGCGATTGAGCGCTGGTCGTTGGATCTGGGGATCAGATCAACGGTTCACGTTCAATCGGAGGGAGAGCGCGATCAGAGAATCGGAGAAAGGACTTGCAATTGGGTTCATTGGAGGAATGGAGCGATTAGTGCGATGACCGTCAGATCGGCGGGGAAAAGGCCGGCCCAGATTGAATCGGGAGATTACAATCAGGGGTCGGACGAAACGGTTTGCGATTGCGATCGGAGAGGGGTTTGCGATTGAGCGTTGACCGTTAGATCTGAAGGCCAGATCAACGGCTCACAATCCATCGGAGGGAGAAACAGGAGGCGCAAAGGGAATGAAGCGATTAGCGTTGGGCCGTAGGATCTGCGAGGAGGATGGACGGCGGAGATTTAATCGGGGGGGAAACAGAAAGACTTGCGATCAGCGATCGGGCGGAGGGTGCGATTGAGCGCCGACTGTCCGATCTGGCAGGGAGATCAACGGTGGAGAAGTGGATCGGAGGACTGCAATCGGGGCGGCACTGTTGAGACTTGCGATTGCGATTGGAGAGGGGTTGCGATTAGAGGCCCGTCGTTGGATCTTCAGGGTAGATCAACGGCTTTGATTACATCGCGAGACTTGATTAATAAAACAGTCGCATCGGGGATTTTCAATGATGCACGAGAATTTCACCCGCCCGACGCTCCAATTGCGATTAGCGCTTGGGACTTAAGCGCTTGGTCCCAACGCACGGGCATGTGTGGGAAGTGGTTAAGGGGCTGGCGGAAAGGGGCTAGGCCTTTAATAAGGTCGGAAGATGGGGTTTTTGCCCATTTTAATGGATTTTAAGGGGTTTAAAGGGAAACGATAAGGAGAAAAATGGGAAATAAAGAGTAAGGGAAGGACTTAAGGGGATTTTGGGGGGATTTGAGGGGTAAACGGGGAAATAGAAGGGGAGACAAGGGGGGATAAAAAGAGGCTAAATGAGGGTAAAAGAAAGGGAATTCGGACAAAGGGAAAGAAGGGGAATTGATGTATGTTGCAGGGGTAAAGGAGGGAATAATAGGCCCTTTTTAGCAATTTACTAGCAGAGGGGGGATTTGTATTAGGCACAATAATTGAGAGACTTCAAGGAGGATGGGTTTTCAGGGGAAAGGCATTCCTTGAAGGCTCAAAACAATCTAGCCCCCAGCTGACTTGTCAAGAATTTCATAAGGGGGCTAATAGAAGGCATGGCCCCTTGCATCTCAATTGCAACAAACACATGCTTGTATCCCCTCTGGTAGGTGAAAGGAAAAATCTCAATGTCAATCATCTCAGTGTCAGTCTCACTATCTCTTTCACTACTGGATGCTCTGGTGTCATGAGATGAGGGTGAAAGGCTGTGGCAAGGTGATGAAGGAGGATCATCATGGGGTGAAGGAATGTGAGTGAGTGGAGATGTGTGAATAGAAGGAAGTGAAGGAGAAATAGGAATGGGAGGATGAGATGAGGAAGGGATATCTTGATGATGATGGCCATGTGGAGTAGTGAAAAATTCATGGGCAATCAAGGTCTCCCATGGAATGCCTTTTTGCTATAGTTGGTGCATAACCACTAGCTTGATATGTGAGTGATGGAATAGGCTTTGCATTTGCTGAGGATAATCTCTCTTTTGCACTATGTAGGCCATTTTGTCAATGCTTCGTAAAAGGTAATATGGTATATGCAACATCCTCACTCTAGTCAAGTGCATAAGAAGTCAGATCTAAGATGAGTAAAGACGGGAAAAACTTCCCTCACATGTGAAATACTTCATGATTATCCTCATCATGGGTGCATATATATCAAGTAGATGTGAAAAAGGAAAGATGGACTTGTGGTGATATTTATACCTAGGTTTTAGACATGGCTCAAAGTAACTCATGTCCAGGTTTTCTTGCTTGAACCACTTTTCTCTCACACTTGGTATTCTTGTAGCATTTGCAATGGAATCTATATACAACTCAAAGGTAACCCTAGAAAGATTAACTTGTTTGTCATGCAAATTGATAATGAAAAGTCTTGTTAGCTCAGGGTGGTTTTGTACTTGCTGCACCTTCTCACAAAATTCAAAGCAACCTACATGTTTGAAGCAGAAAACAGTAAGGGGAGATGTCATGAGTTCTCTTGTATTGAGGGGTTGAAATATGTTTATCTTCCCTCCATTGTGATCATGCCTCCTTGGCATTTGGGCCTCCATACCACTTTCTTTACCCTCAGACATTGTAAACTATGTTTTTGAAACCCTAGGGCTAATGTGAAATGAGATGAAGGGAGGGTATGAAATGGAAGTTTTGCAAATGAAGGGAATGAGTGAGAAATAGGGGGAATGGATGTTGTGTCAAGCAAGATGAATGAAAGCCCTCAAACAATGTAATTCCCTTTTTTTGACTAATACTCTTTAAAGGAAGATGAAGCAAATGGTAAAACAATGATTTCAAGGTTGAAACTTAGGGTTTGATTAGGGTTTCATTCCATTGATTAAGAAATCACCAAAATAGATTGAAAATGGGTGTATGTCAGGTACTTACACTTATCAGTGTTTGAAGAACCTTTAGTAAAGACTTGAAGGAGATTTGGAGTGATTTGAGTGGTTGGAGGGTTTAGAAACCCTTACTGTCCAAGCGCATAGTGCTAAGGCTGAGGGCGCAATGCCAAGGCTAAGCACGCAGTGCCAGTTCTGAGCGCGCAATGCCAAGAGAATGACAAGAGGGCCTTATCGAGTAAGAGCACAACGCCACTCCCAGCACGTAGCGCCACCTCCTAGGTGCACAACACCTTCACAAAATGAATGGAGGGAAAATGCCAGGGGTACAACGCCCACTCCCAAGTGCACAACGCCAAGCTAAACGTGCATCGCCTATCAAACTTTCCAAAATTCGGCTTGAAAACTCAGAAACTCTTCTCCTCTCAAACTTCTAATGCTTTGCAATGCAACAATGATTTATTTGAAGTTTTAGATGGGCTCTTATAGACTTATGGATTTAATTTAACTTTGAAAACCCACTTTCTAATTCTTAAAGTCCTTTTTCGTTTCTCACTAACCGTTTTACACTTTTTTGCATGCAGGTTTTTTGACATCACTAAGTTGGCTTTTCTTTTGATCATTTAGGCATGACAAGTTCATTTTGACAAGTTTTTTATTCAAACGAAAAGTAGCATCTTCAAAATCTTCTCTTGTTTCCACCATGGAGCTCAACTCATGCTTTTTACCTTCTCTAACCACTTCCTTCAAAACCCTAGATGTCTGCAACTCTTTTATAGAAATCATCAATTTTTTCTTTTATGTTCTCTATAGCCCTTTCGAGTTCATTAATTTTTGTTGAGTTCACCTCACATTTTTCAATATTTCTTCAATATCTTCTGATATACTTCGTTCATGCTTGGTCTTGTGTTCTTCCTCCATGTCATTTTCTGCAAGTGATCACTGTTTTGGCACTCAACTGGACCATCAAGCTCAAAACCCTAATTCTCTACAAGACCAAGACCAAGTTGCAGTATATGATCCATCTTAGGTAAAGGGTAGTTGTCATTCAAGGAGGCTTTGTTTAAATTTTTGAAGTCTATGCATAGCCTAATTTCACCTGTCTTCTTCCTCACTTACACAAGGTTTGAGACCCATTTTGAGTATCTGAGTGGGATTATTATTCCAGCAGCATACATCTTTTTTATTTATTTCTCAACTAGAGGCATTAAGACAGGGTTTATCCTACGCAACTTGTGCTTGAATGGTTTCTGGTTTTCCTTGAGAGGAATCTTGTGCTGAATGATGTTTGTGTCATAGGACTTCAAGTCCTCATAGCCCCATGCAAAGACATCCTTAAACTCTTTGAAAATCTCAATGTATTTCTATTTTATAAGAGTTGGTAGTGTTTTGGACAGCTTTATCATTTTAGGTTTTTCTTCACTGCCTATGTTGCATTTTTGTACATCTGTTTCGATGGATTCCATTGTAGGATTCCTAGCAACATCATTGAAATCAAAGAACTCTTCTAAGGGGGAAAGTCCTCTTGGCAATAAGTTATCTTTTCATTGCAATATATCGATGTCTCTTTTGTCTGATTCTTCAAACAATTCTGCCTCAAGAGGGTGTTCTAGCATATTTACATCAGCATCAGAAGGTGGCTCAGTTTTGTGTGTTTTCTCTTTAGCAGAGCAATCCTCTTGGTGGTCTAAGTCTGATTTTGGCATCTCCAATTCATTTTTGGATTGTAGGAAGTCTTCAATGTGTTTGTCATCTTCAAACACTTGTGAATAATCTATGTTATTAGGGACTGTAGGTATTTTTTTGACCTTTACCATGTATTGTTCATTGGTTTGAGGTAGTTGGCAAGTGCTAGCAACAAAGGCTAGTTCATTTGCAAGGTTGTTTTGAGTTCTTGGGACAAAGGTAAGCTCATATTTTTGAAATGTTTTGAGGAGGTCTAAGGCAAAATTTCTATATTCTCTTAGCCTAGGGTTTTTGGCTGAATATTCTCCTTTGATTTTCATAATGATTAATTGGGAATCTCCTTGAACGGAAATCCTCTTAGCTCCTATAGTTTTCAACATTTGTAACGCTAATAGAAGAGCTTCATACTCTACAATATTGTTTGTACATGGAAAATCTAGCTTGTAAGAGTGACCTTTATTAGTGTTTTTTATCGAAACACTTGCTCCTGAACCAGCTTTGCCACAAGAGCCATCAAAGCTCATGTTCCAAAGTGTTTCAAGTTCAGATTCACCATTATATCATTTTTCATTGCTACTAGGGGTTTCGCTATCATGTTCTTCATTTTGTGTTTGGTTTGACTATTTTGATAGGTCTTGCTCTTCTTCTTTTTCATTTACTTGTTCATTAATGTCATCTTCATTGTACAAGATTAATGAGTCAAGGCCGGAATGGATAGAATAGAGAGGGGTGTTGTTTGGCCTATCTTGGCTGCTTATCATGTATTTCATGTGAGATTATCGGTACAGTCTTCTTGTTTGATTAAATACTGGAATGGTAGCATATGTCATGTCCATTTGGAGGTTTCCTTGGAGTTTGTCTCCCCATGATCTAGATAAGAGCATGCCATACTTTGGGGGAATGTCAGCTACTACGATGTCCATTACAATGCTCTTGGATGGTATTTGTGCCAGATTGACACACAGATCTTTGATTAGACCCAGACATTTAACTCTACTTGAATCAAACGAGTACAAGTCTTTGTATGGTCTGGTTATTTCAAGGCCCAATATTTCCATCACTACTTTTGGCATGAGGTTGTGTGAGGCATCAGAGTCTAGCATGGCATTGTGTAAGATTTTGTCATGAATGTTCAAACTGACATAAAATGGAGGCAGATCTCCCTCTTGTAACTTTCCTTCTACCTCTGGTCCAAACAACAACTTTGACTTGTCATCAGTTAGATATAGAGTATCAGTGTCATTTCCTATGTTTAAAGCCTTCAAAACTTCAGATCTATATACATCTTGAGTCATTAATTCAGTAAGGGGTATGGCTATTTTGATCTTGGAAATTTCACCCTCAATATTGAATGGTGTTTTTGTTTCTGGTATATTTACACAAGTTTTATCATACATGGTCTTTTCAACAACTTTAGTTTGCCGAGTTTTATTTGGAATGTCAGTTAAAGCAGCTTTTTCAGGGCCACTAGATGATGTACTAGGGCAGCTTTGGTCACCATCATGTTCGATGATTTTGTTTTTGCTTTGATCGGGATTCTTAGCCATTATGTTGATATTTTCTGTTGTCTTTTTAGGAATGTTTTCAGGGTTATTTCTAGCAGAAATTTTTGGTTTTTCCCTCTTGGGGATGTCTTGTGTTTTCCTAATTTTCAGGTCATACTGCCTATGAACATCCATGATAGAAATTTAAAACCCTAGTTTGTATTATTTAGAATCCTCATATGTTCTTTCAGTTTGTTTTGAGGAAACCAGACCTTTTTCTTCTTCTCTAAGAAAAACAGCATCCTCACTATCAGAGCCTATTATATTTACATGGTTTTCTTCTGGCTCTTTAGTCTCTCTTTCCTATTCATCTACATAGTTTTCTTGGAAAGTAGGTATGATTTGCTGGTCATTTTCTCTTTGTCTGATTTGAGGAGGATCTCTTATGAAGTTTTGGTTTCTATTTCTATTTTGAGAATTTGTTTGGTTTTACCTAGGAGGTGCTCTTTCATTCAAGTTAATTCTCTCCATCATGATTTCCATTGTCCTAACCAGATTGTCAATTTTAGCATCAGATGTGGAGGCCATAGTTTCTTCTTTGTATGTAACTCTCTTTTCCACTATCATCTTAGCCCTTTTACAAATTAGATTGGCTTCTACACTTACTTCTCCCCTTTTCATGTCTTCTATGGTGAGGGGATCTCTTTCTCTTAATTGGTAAGCCATGTCGGGATCAAATTCATTTGGAAAATTTATTAGGGCTAGGCCTTTTGGGGGTTTCATGTGAGGAGGGTGTGCATTGTAAACACTATTGAACCTAGTGCAGTAGTCTTGGACACTCTCTCTAGTATTTCTCTTAAGGTTATCATACTCTGACAGGATTTGAAGAGGATTTTTCTTAGTCTCCCACCTGTTTATAAATGTTTGATAAAGGGAAGGGAGATCATGAATGCTATTAGGAGTTAAGTTCTTGAACCATTTCTTTGCTTCTCCTCCTAAACTTTGGGCAAACATTCTCATTTTTATAGTCTCCTCTTCTATCTCTTGGTAGTCAAAAACATCATTCATCTTGTCTACATGTTGTTGGGTACCTGTAGAATCAATTCCATTAAAGCGAGGATTTTATATTGATAGTACCGAGGCATAGGTAGTAAAGGTTGTGGTAGTACCAGGGGGGTATACCATGCTATAATGATGGAAGGTAATAGAATCCAAGAAGGATTTACATGAGGAGGTGGAGGATGAAATGCAGTGGTTTTCACAGTGGATGTATGAGTGGGGGTAGCAGATGTACCTGGACCAGCTAGTTGAAATTGAGCAGATTTGGATCGAAAGGAGTTAAAATGTTGGAGAAGCTGAAAATCAGGAGGAGTTGAAGGAGAGAATTCTCTACTAGGACTCTGTTGTAAGCTTGTAGGCTCAAGGGCTGTCTGGTCTATCCAAATTTGGGACTTAGTTCTGAATAGGTTTCCTTTATGATGTAATTAAATTTGGGTATCTTGCAAGGATGTAAGGTTTTCAGGAAAATAACTTGCTTTGTGAATTGGTCTGACAATAGTTGAATCTTTAGTCCTAGAATTTTTTCTCAAGATTCTTTCTGGGTCATCAACTATAGTAGGAGGGTTTGGGTTAGGGTGAGATCTAGTGCTAATTCTTTGTGAAGCCAGATTTCAGACCCACAATACAGAGAGGCTGAAATTTTGTAAGGATTTTTGAAACATACCTATATGAAATATTACTGAAGTCACACAGTATGTGGTTGGGTTTTATACTATTAGGATTTATTAATGAACTCCCACAGGAGTCTGTGAGAAACACTGGAGTCACCAGGTCTACTGGAAATATAGTGGAGTCACCAGGTGGATGATGCTAATTGTCTTGAAGATTTGTTTGCTTTCCACCATCAACAATTGGATACCAATCTAGAGATATTTTTGGGTTTTCTGAGTTCTCTATGTAACACTAATATTTTTAATGAGTGTTCCCGAGTATGTTTTCCATTATGTTAGTATGGAAAATCAACCATATATCTTTCTTGGCTAACACTTTATTTATCTAATTTTGACAGGGGATTTTTGAGTTTTGCAGGAATATTTAAGCGTGTTACTTACTCACTCCCACTGTGGTCACCATTATGTTAGGTCCCTGTAATTTGTTAGATTTTCAAGACCAAATAGACAAGGGTAACATCAAACCAACTTTGGAGTCCTAAGACCTAGCCTTCCTGGACTCAGAGAGGGCTCTCTCTATATTTGTATAAAAGATATGACTTGTTTATTTTAGGATGCTGATTTTGGGTTAGTTAAATTGATAGGGTTAGTTTGTTTTGTTTTGTTTTGCTGGGTAGGTTGTCCAGAAGAGTAGATAGACTAAGAGAAATTCAAACCATTAGGCTATGGGGTTTGTGAAAGGCTTGAAAAGTAAAACAATAGATCAAGGGTGTTTCATAGGGCAAGTTAACAAAGCCAAATGGATCTTAATAGCATAGGTGGGTGTGAAATGAACATTAAATTGTGAACATAGTAGGTTTAAAGGGCATTTAAGAATCCTTTAACATGTACTATAACAAGAAGAATATTTAAGATCACTATGCATTAAGAAAGAACCAAAGGACATGGCACACCATAAACTTCTTTGGCCTAGCTTTATCAAGTAAACTTTAAAACAACAATCCAACAAACCCTAGCGAGTAGGGAACTCCTAAATTCTCTATTTATTCACTTTTAGAGAAAGAAAACATTCAAGATAACACATTAGTAATAATTAAAGAGCAGGGAACTCCTAAATTCCTTAATCAAACAATAAAAGACCTTCAAAGTGACTATTCAATATGGACTAAAGGACAGGGCAAACCATAAACTTCTTCAGCCAAACCCTAATTAGTGAAATTCAAAGAAAAGGCCTTAAAAAACAATGTTTTAAGCTACACCAAAGGACAGGGCATACCATAAACTTCTTTGGCTTGACTCTATTAAATCATTTTCGAGACAAACAAGCTAAGTGGAACTAGAGAGAAATTAGGAATTCTCTAATCAAGCCTAGGAGATGAAAACAATAGAGAAATAGAAACAAACAAGCTTAAGGTGCCTCTAACAACATATCTTAAACTAAATTTTATATTCTATTGCAAGAGAAAAGATGAAACAACATGGAAAAAATAAGGAAACAAATGCAAGATAGGAACAAAATCACCATTCAACAAAGTTCATGAATCCTATGAATGTGCTTGCTCCTTTTTCATTTAATTCAAAATAGTCGCAAAGCTCCAAAACCAATTTCTTCACAACTACAAGTCTATGTATATTGAGATCAATAATCAACCAACTACATAATGAAGCTTACATGCAGTATTTAACTAAAAAATAATGAACTAAACCCTAGCTAGGGTTTTAGAATTCATTAATTACACATTTAAATCACTTTGACCTTAGAGACCATGCAAGGCCCAAGGCAAAATATCCAAAACACATTTATGGAAAAAATAACTTCTAACATAACTATTTGAGCTAATTTAAGACAAACGTTGACTTTAAGGCCTCAAAATATCTTTTGCAATAACTCCTAGCAAGGGCGTAGCTCCAAGGCATAGGGGCGCAATGCCAGGCCAAGGGCACAGAGCCAAAACGGAAAAAATCACCTGCCTTTCAGTTGAGGTTTGGAGGCCTTCCCGGTGTCCAAATGAGCTCCATGATAGCTCATTGGAAAGCCTATCCTGTCTAGTTTCCAGATATTCCTTTATTTTCTACATTGGTGCCAATTTTCATTTCCAAAAATCCATTCTCCCAAGACTACTAAGGGCACAACGCCAGTGCTGAAAAGAGGGCAGAAAGGTGATTTTTAGATGGTTTTTAGCCCTTTTGAGGGACCAGTTTTGGTCCAAATGACCTAAAATTTTCTGAGGATGATTTGATTGGCATGAGGAACATGGAAATAAAAACCATTTGTCAATTGTGTGCCCCAAAAAAGAGTGCAACACCAGTGGCACTGTGCATTTGGCCCTTTTTTCTGCTAGCCAAACAGTCAAAAATCAAAAGTTCGCATCAAGTGCCAAAATTTGGAACTTACCTTGCTGATCATGTTTGGGATGCTTGGAGGGATACATCAGCAAGGATATTCAGTTTTTCCTTCTCCATTTTTCTCATTTAGGGCTCGAATCTTTGCAAAGGCTCCTTTGAGCTTGGCCCTTGCAATTCTGTTCCTCATGGAATAATGTTTTGCCATCTTCTTCTTCATGTCAATGTTTCTTTTTGCCTTCTCAAGATGAAACTTTAGGTGCAAATTGGCTCTCTCTAGCCAAGATTCTCTATCATAGCTAATTTCCATGACAAGCAGCTCACTTGGAGTGAGTTTCTCTTCCAATTCTATCTCTTTCTCTCTTTCCCAGGCTAAGCCTTCTTCATCCTAATTTTCCTTGGCCTCTTCCTAGGAAGTTGTTCTTCCTCACCCTCACTATCATCAAAAGTGCCCAAGGACTCATCTAGCAAAGCCTTGGCCTTTCCGGCCTCCTTCCAAGCTCTGATAGCCCTGACTTCACTAATGTCTTTCTCTGTCTCTAACTGCTGGTTTTCTAACTCAAGGAAGTTGATCACATTCTTTTCCCTACCAAGATTAGCTTGGTTTTGAGCAGCATGTTTTTAATCCTCTCCTCATCCTCATCCTCAAGGTCAATAAGTTGAAACTCTTGTTCAGTTTCATGTGTATCCTCCTCTTCAAAAATGACCTGCTATGTGACGTTTTCCTTACCATTATCAAGTTGTTTTTTTGATGTAGAAGGCATGACCCCTTGCATCTGAAGTGCAACAAGAACATGCATGTAGCCTCTCCGATAGGTCAAAGGAAAAGGGTCAATGTCAATCATCTCAGTGTCATCTGTCTCACTCTCTCTTTCGCTGCTGGATGCTCTGGTGTCATGAGATGAGGGTGAAGGGTTGTGGGAAGGTGATGAAGGAGGATCATCACGGGGTGAAGGAATGTGAGTGGGTGTATATGTGTGAATAGGAGGAAGTGAAGGAGATGTAGGAATGGGAGGATGAGATGAGGAAGGGATATCTTGCTGATGATGGCCATGTGGAGTAGTGAAAACTTCATGGGAAATCAAGGTCTCCCATGGAATGCCTTTCTGCTATAGTTGGTGTATAACCACCATCTTGATAAGTGAGTGATGGAATAAGCTTTGCATTTGTTGAGGATAATCTCTCTTTTGCACTATGTAGGCCATTTTTTCAATGCTTTGGAAAAGGTAATATGTTATATGCAACATCCTCACTCTAGTAAAGTGCATAAGAAGCCGGATGTGATATGAAAAAAGACGGGAAAACCTTCCATCACATGTGAAATACTTCATCATTATCCTCATCATGGGTGCATATCTATCAAGAAGATGTGAAAAAGGAAAGATGGACTTGTGGTGATCTTTATACCTAGGTTTTAGATATGGATCAAAGTAACTCATGTCTAGGTTTGCTTGCTTGAACCAATTTTCTCCCACACTCGGTATTCTTGTAAAATTTGCAATGGCATCAGTATACAACTCAAAGGTAACCCCAGAAAGATTAACTTGTTTTTCATGAAAATTGATAATGAAAAGTCTTGTTAGCTCAGGGTGGTTTTTTACTTGTTGCACCTTCTCACAAAATTCAAATCAGCATACATGTTTGAAGCAGGAAACAGTAAGGGGAGATTTCATGAGTTATCTTGTATTAAGGGGTTCAAATTTGTTTATCTTCCCTCCCTTGTGATCATGCCTCCTTGGCATTTGGGCCTCCATACCACTTTCTTCACCCTCGGAAATTGAAAAAATTTGTTTTGGAAACCCCAGGGCTGATGTGAAATGAGATGAAGGGAGGTTATGAAATGGAAGTTTTTCAAATGAAGGGAATGAGTGAGAAATGGGGGGAATGGATGTTGTGTCAAGCAAGATGAATGGCAGCCCTCAAACAATGTAATTCCCTTTTTTTGACTGATACTCTTTAAAGGAAGATGAAGAAAATGGTAAAACAATTATTTCAAGGTTGAAACTTAGGGTTTGATTAGGGTTTCATTCCATTTATTAAGAAATCACCAAAATAGCTTGAAAATGGTGTATGTCAGGTACTTACCCTTATCAGTCTTTGGAGAACCTTTAATAGAGACTTGAAGGAGATTTGGAGTGATTTGAGTGGTTGGAGGGTTTAGAAACCCTTTCTGTACAAGCACGTAGTGCCAAGGCTGAGGGCGCAATGCCAAGGCTAAGCACATAGCGCCAGTTCTGAGCACGCAGTACTAAGAGAATGAGTAGAGGATCTTGTCGGGTAAGAGCACAACGCCACTCCTAGTGCACAGTGCCACCTCCCAGGTGTGCAGTGCCTTCAAAAAATGAACTGAGGAAAAATTCCAGGTCACAACACCCACTCCCAGGTGTGCAGCACCAAGCTAAACACGCAGCGCCGAGAAAATTTTCCCAAATTCGGCTTGAAAACTCACAAACTATTATCCTCTGGAACTTCTAATGCTTTGCAAGGAAAAAATGATTCATTTGAAGTGTTATATGGGCTCTTATATACTTATGGATTTAATTTAACTTTGAAAACCCACTTTCTAATGTTTAAAGTGTTTTTTCCTTTCTCACTAACCCTTTTACACTTTTTTGCATGCAAGTTTGTTGACATCACTGAGTTGGATTTTCTTTTGATCATTTAGGCATGACAAGTTCATTTTGAAAATTTTGGGATTCAAACACAAAGCAACATCTTCAAAATCTTCTCTTGTTTCCACCATGGAGCTCAACTCATGCCTTTTACCTTGTCTGACCACTTTCTTAAAAACCTTAGGTGTCTACAGCTCTTTTATAGCAATAATCAGTGTTGTCTTCTAAATTCTCTATAGCCCTTTCAAGTTCATTCATTTCTGTCCATTTCACCTCACCTTTTTCTATATTTCTTCAATATTTTTTGATAGACTTCGTTCATGCTTGGTCTTGTGTGCGTCCTCCATGTCATTTTCTGCAAGTGATCACTATTTTGGCACTCAACTGGACCATCAAGCTCAAAACTCTAGTTCTCTACAAGACCAATTTGTTCCCCTTTCCTTTGCTGTAAGTTGTCTTCATTCAAGAGTATATAGTCTACCTCATCAGTACTTTCTTCTAATAAATATTTCAACACTCTTGTAGAAGTGCTAAACTATTTCCATTTTTCTCTTTTGCAAACTTTGAACTGAGAAGGTAATCCTCTTTGGAAACTTTTAGGTCCTTCTTGAATAACCATGTGTTGTCATTCTATTACATCTGAGCCAGATTCTAGCAAAGGAAAAGCAGTTCATAAAACATCTAATGATGACTTTAAAACATGTAAAAACCCTAATGACTTAGTGTGAGGGTCCTTTGACTTGATTTTGACTTGGAGGCTTTTCAAGTGAAAACATAGTATGGTCATAGGTTATTATGTCCAAAAGGACATTGGAATGAGTCATCACTAGGAAACCATAGATGGAGGATGGAGTCTATTGACAGGGGAAAAATGGGGCAATGAGGTTATAGGCAAAGAAGGAGGCTGAAAATGAGAGGTATAAGCCCATAAATATTCTTTAGGAGCAATAGGGTGACCGTGAAATCACAAACTGATAGAATAGTGAAAAAGTTTCTATAAGGATAATGAAGGTAGTGAGGTTTTTGAAACTCAAGATATTCAAGGAATATTGTTTTCAGAAATCTATAAAAATTCTATAGTCATATAAAGATAGTGAAAAATACTGATGACTAACAGTACCTACGATAGTGCAGACCCAATCTGTCTAGACTTTGTCGACCATGTCTGGATCCACCACATCAACGATGGAATCCTTCTTGTGTCTCTAAACCAGCTCCATGAGTATTGAACCTATTCAACATAACCTTTCTCTGGATCAATCCCCCTTAGGATCCCTATTTCATTCAGATGAGGAAATCCTAGAGGTAATGATGGAGTTAGATTATCCATGGGATGCAATGCATCACTGTTTGCTTTTTCTCCCCAAGCACATGTTCAGCTCTGACAAGAAAAAATAAAAAGAGATCTATGCGATCGAATCAAAATATTTCCTCCGATCAGGAAACTTTGATTGGTTCAAAAATCCCATCCCAGCACCCGATGCGTTCGAGGAAGAAAATATGTCAAACATCTCACTTATCGTCAAGGTAAACATATCCCAAAATCTTGCAAAGGTCGAAGAAATCTCTTTAGGGGCATCATACTCTCTAGAATAAATAGCCTCATATACCCAATTGCAACAAGAGTATCGAGATATCTTCGCGTGGGACTACTCAGAAATTCTCTGGCTTAGTCCCCCTATATTAGAGCACCATATTGACACTTGGCCTAACATACCTCCAGTGCGCCAGAAACAACGTCAACTGCACCCATCAAAGGCAAAAGAAATAAAACGAGAAATTGATAAGCTTCACAAAGCCGGGTTTATCTACCCCATTGCCTATACATATTGGGTTTCGAACCCTGTTTCCGTCATGAAAAAATAGGGCACCATACATGTTTGTACCGATTTTTGGGATTTGAACAAATCTTGCCCCAAAGACAATTATCCCACTCCATTCATTGACCAGGTCATCGATTCTTGTGCTGAACACGAGGCTCTATCCTTCATGGATGGATTCTTTGGGTACAACCAAATTGAATTCCGCCACATAGAGTGGTACAGAACCACGTTCACCACCCCCTGGGGCACATTTGGATACAAGGTAATGCCATTTGGCCTAAAAAATGCTGGAGCCACGTTCCAAAGGGCCATGAACTATATATTTCATGACTTGGCACACCTTATCCTCACCTACTTGGATGACCTGACCATCTTCTCCAAGAAGCACTCAGATCATCTTAAGGATCTGCGATTGGTATTACAACGATTCCATCAATACAACCTACGCTTGAACCCCCTCATGTGTGTCTTTTGTGTTAGCGCAAGTATACTCTTAGGTTTTATCATGTCCTAGCAAGGGATTTGTGTGGACCCCCTCAAGTTCCAAGCCATCATAGAGGTACCTCCACCCTGAACCCTTAGGAAACATCAAAGCCTACAGGGGAAAGCCAATTTTTTGAGACGCTTTGTCCCAGATTATGCCACTTGCGCTCAAGGGTTCCTACACCTCCTTCGCCAAGGCATCCCATTCAAATGGGATGATCACGCCCAACAAGCGTTTGATGCACTAAAAGAAAATTTATCTTCATCACCACTCATCAGTCCCCCAGACTATGAGAAAGATTATATCCTATATCTATCAGCTTCTGAGTCCACTTTTGCTGGAGTTTTGATCCAAGAAGGCCCAGATGGGAAGGAGCACATAATCTATGAAGTTATAAAAAAATTATCTGGCCCAGCATTAAGATATGAGCCTGAAGAAAATACTGCCCTAGCATTAATACATGCAGTCCGGAAGCTTCCCCACTACATCATCTTAAAAACCACTACGGTTATCGTAGATATTAACCCCATCAAATACCTTATCACATGCTACCTAATGAACCATAAGTACGCTCGCTAGATATTCATTCTCCAAGAATATGACTTATAGTTTCACTCCCCTAAAAGAACAAAGGCGCTTACCTTAGCAAAGTTCATTACGGATCTGCCAAGAGATACCAAGGGATCACCAATGAATGATTCGCTACTAGATGAGCATCTCTTCTTCGTAGCAACCAACGAACCTTGGTACAGATACATTCTCCTCTTCCTACGAACTCAAATGTTCAAACCTCATCTCACTCGAGATGACCGTTGGCGCATATGCTAGCAGGCCCCTTGATATCTCCTCATGCAAGATGTCTTGTACCAACGAGGCATCGACACCACTTTACGTCGATTCCTCACTCAAGACCAAGTATAACAAGGTCTTAATGACTGCCATAGAGGTGTTTGCAGCGACCACCTATCTAGAGTGGCCACATCCCAAAAATTCCTATGGGTAGGGTACTTTTGGCCCTCCCTGTTTCGCGATTTCATTACAACATTCAAGAGATGTGAGCGATGCCAATGCTTCACCCATAAAGAAAGAGCCCCACCCACTCCTCTACACCCTATCATCATCACCAAACCCTTTTGTAATGGGGAATTTATTTCATGAATTGCAACCCTGCATGATTGGGAAGCCATAAATATATAATAGTGGTTGTCGATTAATTCACCAAGTGGGCAGAGGCCATGCCCACATACGACAACGCCGCAGAAACCATCGCTCGATTTCTGTTTAATCACATGATCTCACGATTTAGCGTTCCCAAAGAGTTAGTCTCCAACCATGGAAAACAATTTGAGAATGAAATCTTCCAGGAGCTATCTCACCACCTCGAATTCACCCATAAATTTGCTTCACCATACTACCCCCAATCCAACAGACAGGTAGAAGCTGTAAACAAAGTACTCAAAACTATGTTACAATGCATGGTGAATAACCATAAAACCAACTGGAACCATATGCTCTTCTCCACCTTGTGGGCATACTACACGACTGTCAAGACATCCACTAGTTTCACTTCCTTCCACTTGGTATACGGGGTCGAAGACGTGATTCCCATAGAATGCGAGATCCTGAATTTGCATGCCGCCATCGAACTCGTCGATGATACCCATCCTCTAGAACAACCCCTAGTACAGCTAGAGCTCGTCGAAGAAAGCTGACGATAGTTGCTGCAACAAAACGATGCCCATAAGAAAAGGGTAAAAGCATCATTCAATCGCCAAACCAACCCTCACTCATTCATCGAGGGAGAATTATTCTTCCGCTATGATGTCACAAAAGAATCCCTAGGGCCAGGAAAGTTCGAAACCTTGTGGAAAGGACCCTACATCGTAAAACATTGCCTTTGCCAGGGGGCATACATCTTGACAGAACTAGACCAGACATACCTCAGCAACCCCGTCAAAGGCCTTTACCTCAAGAATTTCTACCCATAAGGGCCAAGAAGGCCCTATCCTAGAGTCAACGTGCACAAACCCATTCACTTTAAATTTTTTACCAAAAGACTTATTACAAAATGCACTCGAGTGCCTCCATGGATTACCAACCTGAACCTTACTTTGGATTTTCTGATGGAGCATCAAGATGGTCTAAAAGTTTAGTAGTAGCAGCCTGGGTTATCTATCAACATGACCAATTACCACTCTACAAAAACGGTGTGTGCATCGGTTTAGCAACAAACAATAAGGCAGAATATGATGTCGTCATCAGACTTATGTGCGACACCCTCCACCACAGAATAAACCATATGCATGTCTACCTTGATTCCTAGTTAGTAGTGTCACAGTTAAACCAAACATTTGAGATAAGAGATTCACATCTATTTAGAAAATATTTGTGTGCAAAAATATTAAGCAGAAAATTTGAGTACATTACATTTACACATGTACCAAGGAGTCAAAACCAAACATCCGATCATATAGCTAACAATATTCTAAACTAGAATGCATCTCGAATAAACCATCATATATAAAAAATAAAAAACATAAACACCCATCAGCATAACATCATCCATAAGAGAAACGGGGGGCACAACATGTAGAGACTGCAAAAAATATCTCTCATATATATATCATAGTGTATGTGTCTGAGTACAAAAAATAATTTCTCTGACCCATCGGTCAGCCCAAAGATACACAAAAATTCATCAAAAATAGGGGAAGCATCCTCATAATGGGTGCTTTCCCCATGTACAAATAAAGTCTAGGGCAGTGCTCCCCCAGGTGGGACACCTGGACCCACTGCTGCTCCCGGTACTGCTATTGGAGCCATCGTCAAAACTGAGACTACCACCCAATGTAAAATAGGCCGATAGTACCTCTCTTGGGCCATCAACATCTCCAGCCTAACCTCCTCAAGATCATCCAGAAAGCCTTGAGAAGGCGTCCCGTTGGTAAAGCGGTCCACTCAATCTCAGGTGTCCTCTAGAACTGACACCTGAGTAGTCAGCTAAGCAATACGAGCCTCCACCACATCAGCATGCACCGCCTCTGCATCGGCATGAGCTCAATCGGTCGTAGCCTCGGCAGCAGCTGAGCTGATACCCTCTCACGAAGGGCCAGCACCACCACCAGTTCCACCACCCTGAGGCTGTGCAGGATCTCCTAGCATCCCCCCACAACCTCCCCGAGGTCTCCTGAGAGGACCATGGCCAACCAATCAAGCCACAGGGCGGCCAACCTCATTAACATCTATAAGAGTAACCAAAACTATGTCAGTGTCACCATAAGAATACATAAAAGCATATATACTCAAATAAATGTAGAAAAAATAAAAACATACCTGATGGCCCCAAAGAAAAGCTAGAAGGGAGACCCATCTCTGGATCCCCCGAAATTCCATCCTTGCATATGGGAATGGCAGAAACATCTGGGTGTTGTCCTCAAACTAGAACTCTTTTGTGGCATTCTAGTAATGCCCCACCATACCCCCACCTCCTTGCATAATCACAACAACCCAATTCCTCATGCAAGGCTCCCGTGGCCCCCCAAGAGGCATCACCACCACCGATCTCAAGAACACCACCCTCTCGTACATGATGCTACATAAAATACTGGTGTACGCAAACAATTTTAATCCATCCTGAACCTTATAAAGCTATGCCACCATCCCGTCATAGCAGAAGCGGGAAAAATAAAAAATGTGCTTGGCCCTCAGCCGGTGCAGGACTCCATCCTGCGGGCCCGATGCCCAATGTGGAGCCGATGACCCTGCAAGTCACACAATAGCCGCTAGAGTACACCACTCGACCAATTCTGTCACCGAGAAAATGGCTATGCACCCCTTTGTAAGGGGTGCCCCACCACAATGACATGCCCAAAACTTCTCAAAATCCACCCTCCCAGAAGGGAGTGGGTACCGAAATGCCTCACTGTGAGGTAGTAGCATGGTTACAAATTATATATTTGTCTGAGAATGGATATTAAGGCTAGTCCCACGCAAAAAAAACACATTGTGCCACCTGTTCTAATGCTGGATCAAGTAACGCAACAGTTGGTCCTGTGACCGAAGAAGCTCTTTCTCCACAAACTTCGGGAGGCCCCATTGTGCCAACTTTCAGCGTGCCTGAATATTGGTGGCTAATGCAGTATAGAGCTCGGGTCAACCCCTCTCCCTCCACAACATCTTGTCATCCAAACAAGAATCCATCAACAACACAAAAAACATCAAAAATAGGCAAAATATCCAAAAAATTGCCTCGAACTTTTGTGCGCATGTCCCTCAGACATGCACGCTGAAGGTGTGCCTGTATTTCTCACAGGCATGCATAATGTGCACCAAAAGAGGGGAAAATAGCACTTAAGGTGCACAAAACCCCAAAAATTGCATGCGGAATGTGCACTTTTACCTTGATCGCCCGCACAATCTAGGGTAAAAATGGCTCAGAATCCATATAAACTAGTTTTTTACGGGCCCTGGCACCCTTATACTGAAAAACTTTAAGTGCAGGACATCATGGAGGTTACTTGGGCATGATATCATTAATCCCTGGTGCTCAGGCTAACGCAAGGGCAAGAGCTACTTCGCTCAAGCCTTTGACCTCTCACAAAACTCAACAAGTACAAATGAATTGAATTATGGCAATATTCACCTATATATCACCCTTTTTGAAAAAATTTGGAGGACCATAACGAGATCTGAGAAGGTCTGAGTCTCTAAACGGAAAGCAACACTCTGATCAACACTCCATAACAAACAGAGGCGATGCCACACATTCGCAATCCCGAAAAAATAATTTTTCAGCGCCGGCAGGTATGCCCTCTCTCATCTTCTTTTCTAAATATCATGTCTTTCAATAATATTGGATAAAGAAGATGCTTTCACTTGAGGTAGTTGTTTTTGCAAGAAAACACGCAAACTGTCCACAACCCCATCCACTGAAAGTTCCAGAGTAGGTATCATTCTACCCCCAGCATGATAGAGTTCCAGAAAAATCTACATATCCTAACACCATTAATCCATCGGAAATTAACCATAGGTTCCACATATCCGACCGTGTTGATCATCACCTCGCCCTGCACATGATAAACATCCTCGTTGGTTGGTAGAGCCCCCCGTCCATGGCACTCATCACCCAAAGTAGACCATTTATCACAAAAATAATAATGCCATGGCCATATCTCTATAGTATGGGAAGGAACTCATGCCCATTCATCCACCATGCATAAGGTAAATTTTTACCATACGAAATAAAACCCCTTTCCTGAATGAACAGGTTGTGCAAGAAGATTGAAAGCGCTCTACCGTGCCTTGCATTTGGCCTACCATACCTCCATCCACATAATCCAATCTGTGATACTTTTTCATCCACTTCATCCACCCCACACATGAGACCAACCAATGGGGCCCCCACCCTCAGTAAAACACCTTCCTCGGGTCATCAGTGAGCGAACACTTTCATGTTTTGGGGCACCTATCTTTGTGTTTTGTACAAACCAAACCTCATTATTTTATTCTTTTGGTAAGTGTACAAAGACCACAAACGACACACTATGTCCACCACCCACTAATTGATTTTCCTCCCATGGCTGCAGTCCGTATACCACCCTCACACAAAATCCATTATCACATTCATAACCAGTTTATACCCACCCTCGAAGTCCTACTGACTCCAGGGATTTCCCCATCAGAAATTGTTATGACTGCCGCCAAGCTGCTTTTTATACTCCGACCTTGGGCCACTAAATCCCCATCATCAATTTTCAATCATCCCTCACTATCATGCCTATGTTAAATCCATCAAATCAAGAACCTTGATCCTCCATATGAGCGACTTGCTCGTTAAGTTGAGGCTCCCTTTTTGTCGACTTGAACACCTGTTTTCTAAAAAGGAAATGGTACCTTGGACCGCTCCTCTCCATGAAAGGGGCATCCTTGGGTGGCACTGTGGTATATTTCATTTCCCACAGATGTCATCGATTCTCCCGAAATTCAACTACAACACAAGCTTTCTTTTCAAGATGGTATCGTACCTTACAACCATTGCAATTTGATGAAATTCATTGAGACCCATGCCTTCATAACCATCTCTTCAATAATTCTTACATGAGAAGGTCCCAGCAACACCTATGCATACAATGTGTTGTTATATGCCATACCAAGTTTACACATATGGGTACCACATTCCACCTATTTTCAAAGAAAAAACGCCCCTAAGGGTGTCAGTAGTCATCGTCATCAACCAGCAGATCACTACCATATTAGTGACACAGATAGAACAAGTATTTGTCAAATAGATTTGTTTAACTAGCCAAAGCATTACGAGCATGGGACATGCCCTCCTCGTAGAAAAATTGTATATATTGTATTATATTTTCTTACAGGGGTCCCACAGGACATGGTTGTTCTTCGAACCAGTGTAGGGTGTCTCCAATTCCGAGCTACACACAAGTATCTCTCTCTCTCTATGCATAGTATATAGAAAATAAACTATAATGTATTTTGGCTATACAGTTCTTTCTAGACCTCACACATTAGGGGCCAACTGTTATCATTAGAAAATCGTACAAGAAAAGGTGACATTATTTAATGTTAGGCAGAAGGATTTATAATATTGAGAGACAATAGAGAATTTGAAAGTATTTAAAAAGTATCTAAGCTCTGAGGAAAAATCAAATTTGAACTAGTCAAAAATTATTTTGTGTGCACAATACTTCAATAAGCGCGCATTTGCGCGCATTTTGACCCAAAAAATGCACAATCCTGGGAGTGGCGGAAGTCACTTTCTGGGACCACAAAATCACACTCTAGGACATTGATTCCACACTTGAAGCCACCTAAGGACAAACAACTAAGCCTCCTTAAGACATCAAGGGAGCACACAATGGAATAAATGTGGCACCAAATGGAATCACCCTCCTCTCTTGGGTCACCATTCACAATGTACCAAGAGAGGGAAGGAGGATTTGAATTCTCTTATAAAAGGCCACCAAGAGATGAGTAACTTGAGAGCACATTGTTATGTTGGCTACAATTTCCCCAAGCAATACCAGCAGTGTGTGATACAGAGTAGAGATAGAGGGGACTCAATGGTTGGCTATCCAACAACTTCAGTCCACCATAGTAGAGAAAGGGAGACTTTGCACCAAGGCAGCTCAGAAGGAATGACATCCTTGCATAGGGAATTAAAACCCAAAGTTTTAAGGGCCCCTTGGCAAGTGGATTAAAGTCTCATACTCATTTCCTACAAGCAATAAATAAGAGAGGATGTAAGCATTGCTGCTTGGATTATTGAAGTTGTTTGACTTTATTTAGAGCTTTTGTGTTATTTTTTTTAGTTTTAGTTTAATTTTTATGTTTGAATATGCACGATATTTCTCTATCTAGTATGTTTATGTTCTAGCATGTTCCACTAACTTGCTTGACTCCATATATTTTCTGCCCGTGACCAATAACTTATGAGGGAAGACCACGCCCCTTAATTTGGTGTGGTTTCGTACATGCGTGCACCAAACACACTAACACAACTATTTTGTGCATTATTTTAATTCACGTGTATATGCTATTAACAATATTCTATACGTCTATAATATAAAGAGAAATAAAATTGTAATAATGTATATTTTCAAAATTTTAAGTATATTTTATTAGATTTCTTGTGATGAACTATCTAGTGGAATATAAATGGTAGTTTATGGATCATATTGGAATAAAAGTAGGTTTCTTTGGGTATATTATGGATATTTACATGGGATCTACATCATCTAGAAAAAAATTGTTAACCGCTAATCATGGGCAACAAATATGTGAATAACACTTGTGATCCTATAGAGGAGAGGTTTTCGCGACTCGAACAACAAGTCACATATATAAATCTTAATGTAAATCTTCAGTTAGTGACCTCGAGTTTTGAAATTAGAAATAATAAATGGCTTCTAATTTAATCTTCCCTTAATTAAATTAGAAGTAAAATGTAATTCCGCATCACATGACAACTTGTACAAGTTAACCGAGTTGGGAAGACATAGTTAGCTCAGTCAATTCAAGTTGGGGATCGAACTGGAGGCATGTAGAGTTAACTCTATGTTTTAGGGCATCCATATGCAATTTATTTTGTGTTGTACTTGTTTAACTTATTATTTGAGTTAAAATCAATTTAACTAGTTCTAACTGATAGATGAGGTAGTGTGAGGTCCGCAGAATTAAATGTGATTAATTCACATGCATTGATCCATTATATAACTAATAATTCACTCTAAATAGTTGTTTCATGTTAGTTCTAAGGAAGACCCAGTTGAGATTGGAGTTACAGGGAAGTATACTATCAGTTGTATAATTAGAAAATTGTACAGGCCATGCATGAGGTGAGAAGGATGCATTTTAGGTATTGCACAATCAATTATTGGGAATTTCCTAATTAATAGGGGATAAATTCCCTCAGGAAGGTGTGAGAAGGATGGTCAGATGGGGGCAAGGAATTGGTTAAGTATTGGAACGAACTTGCTTGGATCAGAGTGAGACAGTCAGAGATAATGTAGAGAGCTCTCAAGCCTGAGAGAAGTATTGTATTGTTACATATTATTGACTTTATGCAATATTCAGATAGCAGGGTTTTTAGCTGAGTCTTTCCCATATACATATTTGTGTTGTGCGATTGAAAATCTTTCTCTTTATTCTCCATGTGATTGTGAAATCGTAATTGGTTTCCGCAATTTGTAGAATAGATTCAAGTATTTTGTTTTAGCATAAGATCAGTTAAATCTATGTGGATTTTCTACATGGTATCAGAGCAATAATCACTATAGAAGAAAGGAATACAAGCTTATTTTGAACATTTAAATCAAATTTTCATATTGATTCTTCAAGACCAGCAGCAAATCAGGATGTCTTTCAGTGGATTGAGACTCGAATATGCCCTTGAGGGTATTTCGAATTACATAGCTTGGAAGGATAGGATGGAGGAATTTTTGGAGGAAAAGGAACTAAATTAATTTATAGACAATGATATTCCTAGGCCTAGAGCAGCACCTCCTCAAAATGTTGATGTATGGAAGAATAATGTAGCAAAGGCGAGAAGGATTCTATTATAAGGAGTTCGAGATAGAATTATCTCAAACCTCCATGGAAAGGAAACACCATATACTATGTGGAAGGCCTTAACAAATATATTTCAGAATAGCAATGACGACAGGAAGCTGGTATTGAATGGAAATCTTATAAATATAAATATGGATAGGGCGACACGATACCAAAATAATTTACAAAGTTCACTCAATGTTGAGATGAGTTTGTAAGTGTTGGTGTGACAATTTCTAAGGATGATTTGGTGATCCTAGCACTTTTAGGCCTTCCCAACAGCTGGCACAACTACAAGGATTCGGTGAATGTGAGGGAGAAGCTACCAGAGTGGAAGTGACTGTGGTCTGACTTGTTACAAGGAGAGATTAAGTGGAACACCGGAGATGGATCATCATCAAATACAGAAGATGAGTAGAATTGTTCCTTGGATGGAAAGGTGAAGAAAGGGAAATGGAAGGTGTCCCATTCCAAATCAGATTTTAGTCAGGTAGGAAAGAAGCAATACTTGTCAAAAATAAAATGTTTTCACTATCATGAACTTGGACACTATGCTACAAAGTGTCTAGACAAGAAGACTGGTAAGAAGCCCTCAGGAGGAGTGGTAGCTGAATCACCTGCTTCACAGTTTGAGTTGTATTTCACCCTCAATGCATGCATGGTGGCATCAATGATGGGATATGTGCGGTACTTAGATAGTGGAGCTTCATTCCATATGATTGAAAAAAATAATTCTTCAGTAACTTGGAGGAGAAGGATCTCCATATGCACATCGAGATGGGATATGACGGGAGATATTGCACATCGAGATGGGATATGATGAGAGATATAGCACAACCGAAATAGTTATAGTTATGTTTCATAGGGATTCTGGTACTCCTCTCACTTTAAAAGATGTCATGTATGTTCCTGGTTTAAAGAAGAATTTAGTTTTTGTTCATATGTTGGAATGCTGTGGCTATGATGTGATATTTATCAAATTAAATGCGTTTCTTTGTCACAAAGCCACATGATAGGTGAAGAATATTGGGGTTCGAGTAAAGAACCTCTACAAATTGGATGTATAATATTGTTCTTCCTTGAGCATGAAAGTAGAGAAGTTGGAGAGTTGATACATCGATGATTTATGGCACAGAATATTGGGCCATCTACACCACACCACTTTGAAGATAGTGCAACAAATTTCTACAGGACATCACAAGGGTGAACTTGAGCAGTGAGATACATGAAAAGGGTGTACATTAGGGAAGTACACCAAATCTACATTTCATGATAAGGAAAGTTGAGAAAAGGAGATTCTTGAGAGAGTTCACTAAGATGTGTGTGGACCATTCTTGATAGCTTCCACAACAAAACACGAGTATTATGTGATTTTTGTAGATGTTTTTTCACACAATTGTTGGATTTTCTTGATGCAGAAGAAAGATCATATTTTCTCAAAGGTTTGTGAGTTTAAAGAACTTGTCGACAAAGATATAGGGAAAAATGTGAAGGCTCTTAGAAGCAACAATGGTGGGGAAGATGTATTGATCGAATTCAAGAAATTATGTGCTTAAGAAGGAATTCGACATGAATTGATGAGACATAACCCACAAAATAATGGGGTTGTAGAAAGGAAGAACATAATTATTGTGGGAGCAACATGAGCAATGTTGCATGATGAGGGACTACCGTTTCATTTGTGGTTTTAAGCATGCAACACAATAGTATTTGCGCGTAACAAAAGCCCTCATCAAATAATTGGGATGAGTACACCAGAGGAAACATTTTCAGGTAAGAGACTAGATGTGGTACATTTTAAATTTTTTGGTTCATCAGTTTATTTCAATGTAACCAGAGATGCTAGGAAGAAGCTATAGCCAACATATGAGTTGGGAAAATTAGTGGGGTACACTCATACACCTCACAACTATCATGTGTACTTTTCAGCACACAGGATGAGATTGGTAAGAAGAAATGTGAAATTCGATGAAAAGAAGGCCATGAAAATTTCCCTTGACAGGGAGCTTTAGTTGCATGTAGTTGAGGAGCTCTTGGCTCCAAAGGAGGAACCTCAAGATGTGGAGTAACCACAAGAAGAGGAACATAGAGTGGAAGCACCCACTCATGTAGAGACATCCTGAGATGGAAGGAAGTGCACCAAAGAGGTAGACATGTTGGTACTTGATGATACAGAGAATATGGGAGCACCCACATCATAGAGCAAGAACATAAGGTCCCTAGAGCGGTACATTTGCTACATAGCTCTTATGAGAAAGGTTGCAGATATAGAGTCGTACTATTTGAGGAGGCTATGTAGCAACCAGTTTGGTTTGATGCCATGGTTGAGGAATATGAATCCATTATCATAGAAAACGCATGGGAAGCTGGCCCAAGGCCGAAGGGGAAGTTAGTTGTAGGATCACAATGGATTGACAAGGTGAAGTATGTAGCACTTGGGAATGTGGAGAAACACAAATCCAGATTTATGGTGAGAGGGTTATCTTAGGTGGAGGGGATTGATTATGATGATAGCTTTTCACCATTCATAAGGTACTCACCAATCATGTTCATACTTTCACTCTCATCGCAGATGGGATGGAAGATACATCATCGGGATGTAAAGGAAACCTTCCTCAATGAAGTGATTGAGGAAGAGGTGTACATTGAGCAGCCAAAATTTTTTGAGACCTTCGACAGAGAGTCACATGTGTGCAGTCTCAAGAGAGCATTGTTTGGGTTGAAACAAGCTCCTCATGCTTGGTACACCATGATCGACAACTACTTCAACATGTTGGGCTTCACCAAGAGTGAAGCAGATGTGAACCTTTACCATATTGTGGGAGAAGGTAAACTTTTTATCGTTTTACTTTATGCCAAGGATTTGATACTGATAGGTGGGGAGAAGCTGATCAAGTCTTGCAAAGAGGATATTGCAAGATAATTTTAGATGAAGTACATGGGGCTCTTGGACTATTTCCTAGGATTACAAATTTGGAAAATATATGGGGAGCTATTTGTATCTTAGGGAAAGTATGCCAATGAGATTCCCGAAAATTTCCATGTGGAGGGTAGTGTTAGCCCCCTATGAATTCCTTGACAAGCAAGCAAGGGGCTAGTTTGTTTTATGAGCCTTCAAGGAATGCATTTCCCTTTAAAACACATCATCCTTGAAGCCTTTCACGTTCCCTGCCTTTGACTGTTTCCCTCTGCTGTTGTGGAATCAGTAAGCCTCATCGATTGCAAAAATATGTGTTCCAAAAGGCCTTTATTTGACCCTTGTATCTCTACAGAACTCTCCATTTTACCCCTTTTTCCCCTCTTGTCAAAGTCCCCCTTCACCCTCTAAATTCCCCAAAAATCCCCTTTAAAATTCCACCCGTACCCTTTGATGGGCGAATTTCCCCTTAGTTTCTTCTATTTTTACCCCTTTCCCAGCCTTAAATACTTTGAAAATGGGAAAAAACCCACTTTTGGACTTTATAACAGGGCTTAGCCCCTTTCCCGCCCTTTCAACCACTTCCCCACGTACGCCCCAGCGCCAAGACCAAGCGCTTAAAGCCTTGGGAGCTAATCGCAATCAGAGTGTCGGGTGGGTGCATTCCTTTGTAACATCGAAAAATTCTGATGCGATTGGGTTTTAACAACAAGTCCGGTGATATGTTATTCACCGTCGCTCTGCTATTTCGATCCAATGGTAGAGCACCAATTGCACCCCCCGCCTAATCGCAATCGCAAGTTTCTTTGTGTTCCCCTTTTCGCTCCTTCCGATTGCGATGATCTGATCACATTTGGACCATCGATCTTCCCACCGGATCGGACGTTCCAGCGCTAATCATACTCCCCTCCCAATCACAATCGGAACTTCCAATCGCTGCCACCTTCTACCCTCTGTGATTGCGATCCCCGATCAAAATCTCCACCATTCATTTCCCCCGTTGTTCCAACGGTCATCGCTTTCTCGCTTCAATCGCATCACAAATTTCATTGTGCCATCCATTTCACTCCTTCCGATTACGTCTTTCCGATCTCATCTTGGCCGTTCGTCTCCCCGCTGATCCAACGGCCATCGCATTTCTCCTCCCAATCGAAATCGGAAGCTCAACGAGGCTGCCCCTTTGTGTCCCCTCCAATTGCGATCCCCTGATCTACATCTCCACTATTGATTTTCCCGCCGGATCAGACGGCCTGGCGCTAATCCCATTCCCTTTCCCAATCACAATCAAAACTTATATAAATGTGTCCCCCTGCCCCTTCTCGATTGCAATTCTCTGGCTCAATCTCGGCCGTTCGTTGGGTCTAAAGATCTAATGGCTCAGATCTAATTGCCCTCCCCGATGCCGGTCCCACCACATATGATCGTTTCCATTGCAGTTCATCGCATTTCTTTGTATTTCCGTTCATATCCAAAGTTTCGGATTTTACACTAAAGTCTTATGTCTCATAGTTATTCCGCCAATATTCACAAATCATCCCGCTGTTCAATCTCTACCGTCGATCCCCGCCACTAGACCATGATCGAATGGTTCACGATGCATTTCTCCACCAAACCCTACTGTTCGTTGTTTTCACCATTTCACTGCATTATTCACCATTTTTAAAACCACCACCGCCGTGCTATCATTTCCTCCGCCCTCCATATCCATCCTCCTTCCCGTGCATTGGATTTCATAACTAAGTTTCATTTTTTGTATGGTACAAGCAACGTAAAACCTCCATGATCTTCAGTCTTTGTTACAGTTACAGAGAGCATAGGAAAGGACTATTTTCAGAAAGGAAATCATGGAGAAAAGACTGGGGAAGGAGTTTTGACAGGACTTGCATTCAAGAGCAGGGTTGAAAACTCTATAAAGTCTTCCCAAAGCCATTTAAAACGCAGATTTCGCAGAAGGAGATATAAATGAAGTGGCAGAGAGTCTAAGGCACGAAAAAGAAGATATTGTGAGCCTTAAATCTATGTTTTAGAGGCAAAGTACCTGTTTGAAGACATCATAGGTCCCGTAGAGGAATACAGAGCATAGAAATTAATTAATAGCTGGTTTTCTACATCAGCAGAATGTTTTCCTCCATGGAAGGACAGGTTGCCCATACTGTTTCTATTCCATGCTGTGCTCCAAAGAAGATTTTCGCCTTGAGTACAGTCCCAAGCCACCAGAGAATTTGTTTCATAAGTATGGCAGAACATTCAGTCATTTATTTACCATTTTGTTTATGCACCAAAAGTACTATAGAGTTTTGCAGTCAAAGTACATCAGGACTAGACCAGAGTAAATGGAAGTCGAAGAAGATCATTCCTTCATCCAAGACATGCCAGAGATTAATGCACAAGACTTAAAACAGAATGGGCTTCGGCTCCCTTTCTTTTCTGAGTTTTAATTCTTCATTTAGTTCTTCACCTACCTCCCCGGCTCATCTTCTGCTATAAAACTCACGAGAAAATTATTGTAAAGGGTTTTTGATCAATTATCAAAGAATTGCAAGTAGTTTCTTTTGAGACACAGTCTCTGTGTAAAGTTGTAAGATAGGCTGAGGAATATGATTTCAGACTGAGTATTCGGCTATTGGCATTGTTGTACTTGACTGGTATTACTATTTAATATGACAAGTACGTTTCTTTGGATCCTGATCTAAAGCAGCGGTGATGTTTTCCTATCTCTGTGTTTAATTCATTTCATTTCGTTTCTACTGGCTTGCATCAGAATATTTGCATAGGATTTACCCTTGTTAGGTACCCTATGTTTCTGCTCTCCTTGCCGTTAATGTTTTCTTCTGAATGTGTTATCTAAGAATTGATTTCAGATAATTTAACCAGTGTAGTGGATATTATTACCTGCTCTCTGGTGTATGAGTTCAATGAATCTGTTCTTAGATGTTTCTTGTTAAGGATTTAGCTGGAAGATTTGGGAACACTGGGGATTAGAGTTAGCCCTATCCACTAGGATCCTTGTGTGACCAGCTGGTCTTTAACTTTGTGCCCTGAATCTGTGTTTTTCTCCTCATCTCCTACCATTCCATATCATACTATCATCTTTAAGATCCAACGTTTTAGATGACTAGCCCAATTGAAAGCCTGCCTATTGATTAGCAAGCAAATCCTTTCCTGACTCCATTGCCTAATGGTTTTTAATGCTCCCTGGAATACTTCACCTCTGCCTGATCTCTCTTTGCTCATCCTTGTCTTACATTGAACCCTTCTTTCCTGATAACCAGTAACCAAACAAAAAATCAAACAAATGAACCCTGAGCCTTATAACTAGCCTAACATATTAAACTTGAGCTTCAAAGACATATACCATTGTCATATCATAGAGAGATCCCTCTCTAGACCCAGGAGGGCTAGATCCTGAGGTCTAAAAGTGGTTTGATGTTGTCTCATCTTTTGGTCTTGCCAATCTGGCCAAAACATGGGAAGCCCAATAGGTAGAAAACCCATGGAGACTCCTCTAGTAAGAATATAGAAGAAGGAGGATGCTAATTCAAGTGATGTAGTAAATTCTACCATCTACAAGAAATTTGTGGGTTCACACATGTATTTCGTGAACACATGACCATACATATATTATGTGGTTAACCATCGTTGTCAAGCTATGGTTAAGCCTACCAAGATCTTTTGGAAGGCACGCAACCATGTGTTGAGATACCTCAGAGGCTCTACAGAGTATGGGCTATGGTATAGGAAAACGGAGGGAGTTAAGCTTCAAGGCTTCACAGATGCATCTTAGGCAGGAAGTCCATCCCATAGGAAGAGAAAATTAGGTGGCATCTTCAAGATTGAGTCAATAGTTGTTTCCTGGTATAGAAGGAAGAAAAGATCAATTTGCACTCAGTTCAGCAGAGGCAGAGTACATGGTGGCTAGTCAAGAAACATTTGAGGCCATCTGGATGAGGAAGATATTTATTGATTTATTTGGTCGACAAATGGATCTGACAGTGATTTATTGTGATAACCAGAGTTGCATAAAAGTCTCGGTTAATCCAATTTTTCATGACATTTCCAAGCATATTGATATCTGCTATCCCCATCTCATATATTGTGTGCAGAATCAGATTATGTCATTAGAGTACATTCCCATGGAGGAGCAGGATGCATACATATTGACAAAGGCATTGTTAAGAGTAAAATTTGAGTTCCATAGAGGAAGGATCGAGGTAGCAGACAATCCATTTCTTGTTGAGAGGGAGTGTTGAAATTGGAAACAAGAAAAGGCTTCTAATTTAATTTTCCCTTAATTAAATTAGAAGGAAATTGTACTTCCACATCACATGACAGTTTCTACAAGTTAAATGAGTTGGTAAGACATAGTTAGCTTAGAAAATTCAATTTGGGTGTAAAATTGGAAGCATATAGAGTTCAATCTAAGCTTTAGGGGGTCCAATTGCAGTTTATTTTGAGTTAAAATTAGTTTAACTTAATTATTTGAGTTAAAATCAGTTTAACTAGTTCTAACTGATAGAGGAGCTAGGGAGAGGTCCATTGAATTAAATTTGATTTAATTCACATGTAGTGATAAATTAGATAATCGATAATTTGCTCTAAATAACTATTGCATGTTCGTTCTAAGGAAGGACCAATTGATATTGGAGTTAAAGGGAAGTATATTATTAGTTTTATAATTATAAAATTGTACAGGTCAAGCATGAGGTCAACAGGATGCCTTGGATGTATTGCATAATCAATTATTGTGAATTTCCTCAAGAATTTGAGAGCTCTCAAGCTTGAGAGAAGCATTGTATTGTTTCATATTCTTGATTTTATGCAATATATAGATAGTGGGGTTTCTAGCTGAGGCTTTTCCCATATACATCTTTGTGTTTTGCAATCAAAATTCTTTCTCTTTGTTGTTAATGTGATTGTGCGATCGTATTTGGTTTCTGCGGTTTGTAGAATAGATTCAAGTATTTTGTTTTAGCATATTACAAGATCAGTTGAATATATGTGGATTTTCTACATTGAGAAATAAGCATGGGATATTTAGAGAACATGGAGGTTCTAATGTAGAGGTAAAATCACAAGGGGGGTCAAGAAATTGGGAAGAAATAGAGAACTAATCGAAGAAAGAACCCAAAAAATGTCAACTTAGTTTGAGTGCCTTGAATCAATCACAACCCCTATTCAAAATAAAAGTGAAGACTGATTTTATGCCATACCATGAAGAGGTCAACATTATGAAGTTAAATCATTGGTTGCAACAATTGGTAGTGTTATTTAGTGTCTATCAAAATGAGGAAGAACAAAATATTTCATTTGTGAGACTGAAATTAGATGGCCATGCCCTAACCTGGTGGGAAAGCCAATCATAGACCTTGAGGTTGGAGGGATATCCTCCACTAACTAAGTTGGAGGTCTTCAAAACCATGATTAATTCATAGTTTTACCCTATTGGGTATGTAGAGGCATAGTGGATCCGATGGCACTACATTAAGAAAAAGATGGGGCAAAGCATGCAAGAGTACACCATAAAGTTAAAAAAGATGGCCGTAATGGTGGGTATCTCCCTAAAGAGCCTAGATGTACTCCTTAAGTATTTGGGGCTTACACAATGCCATTTATGAGAGAAAGTGATGTTGTTCAAGGAAAAATTGGTGGATCAAGAGTTTTTATAGGCACACAATCTTGAAAAATAGAATTGAAGAAAGCACAATTAAGTGGATTGATGCAGAAGGAAAAATATGACATTTCTAAGTGTTGCGATTTGGTATCTTGGGATGTACTCCAAGCCCTAGGGTTCTAGGTTTGGAGGTTGGTGTTCCAAAAGAGTGATTTGTGGGCTTCAAACCCAAGGTGTGGCCTTTGTGCCCAAGCTGGTGGGTGTGGAACCATAATGAATTTCAATGATTTGACATGTAGAGATGTTAGAGGAACCTTTGTAATAGACCCATGCTAAAAGTTCATGTAATAAAAGTTAATAAAGGAAAAAACAAGACCATAGTTAAGAGACACTTATTCTAAGATGAACGTTGGGAAAATATATCCTAGTAGGAATCACCAGATATGTGTTTATGGAAAATGGAAATTGGAAAAGGCAGTGAATAATACATTAAAGAAGCAGGGAGTATTTTTTTAGCACATTTATTTATGAAAATAAAGGAAATTATCAGAAAAGGAAGGTAAAAGGCCAAAAGTTGCATTTGAGGAGAAAAATGAAGGAAAACAATGGAAAATGAAGAAAATAGAGGTTTCATTGAAAAAAAGGCTTCTGAGGATCATTTTGTACCTTTTTCAGTTCATTTTTGGATCTCTCTCATTATTATATCTCTCTCTCATGCTCTTGGATACTTAGAATTTTATTGGAGCATTTCAGCATTGAGCCAAGAAAGAGGAAAGCAAGAGAAGGAGCGACAAGGATGGGAAAGGAAAGAAAAGATAAAGCAAGGAAGAGTAAGATCTAGCAGCTTCAAAAGGAATACTTGCACGTAACATATTGCATGTGAGATTTCCTAGCTGGTTTGGACATGCATGACTTATGCATGTTGGTATTTTCTTCTCTTGTTGTTAGTGCTATGGTTTTGCTGGGTTTTGACAGTGGTTTTCAACCTTGTCTTTCCTTTTTCCATGTGCCATGGTGTGCTGTGATTTTGATATTGGTTTTGAGCTTTGAAATTGTTGGATGGATTTTAGAATTTGGGGTGGAGGTGGCCTCAAGGAAAATTCCCAAAGGCCTAGGAATCCCTTGACAATTTTTGGTGGGATACATGGCAAAGCTTGAGGATGGTGTCTCAGTGTATGGTCTATTGATATAGTATTGGATTGTGGTAAAGCCTAAGAGATAGGGAGATGGAAATATCCTCAAGGATAGTGACAAATTTTGAATGGCATTCCAAGATCAGATCAGTTTTTTTATTAGAGCACTGGTTTGGGTGTGATCATTGTATGGTGAGGGTGGAGGTGGTTTAACCTCTAGATTCCCTTGGCTTTTTTTGGATTGGGTCATCCATGAGATCCCACACTGATGCTTGGAATGTGGCACGGGGGTTATTGGATGAAGAGAGATTTGGCTCAGCCATGTCTATGGTCAAGTGGTACGTGGAAGTCCTGAACCTAGTCGGTTGTTGCCTATGTTTAATGAGAGATATTTTCTATTTCTTTTTTACTTATTAATATTTTTATTTAATGGATGTTATGCCACTTTATTTCCATGGTTTTATGTTGGTTATAAGCACGGTTAAATTAATCGTTCATGTCATGGCTATTTCATTTATTTACCTATAATTGTTAGAATAATGGATGCAAGAGCTAATTGATGTCATATCTATTCAAGGAATGGGGTGGTGATCCTTCTTGTAAAATATCATAATATTTTTTAGTCATCATTTCTCTTTCTTGTGTCCTAGACCTGTATATTTCATTCATGCCAACTGTTTAACAGAATGTTAGCCCCAGTTGAGGAAGGTCAGGCCTAGTCCTCGAGTTAGTTTTCAATTTTTGGCATTGTCGTCATGTGTTTGATGGATTCTGAAAGAAACAGGAAGTTTTGGGAAGTGTATTGGATTATGGGCTTAAAAATTACCTTAAATCCCCTAGATGTAGGTACATGTCTAGGAAATTAAGTCCCTAGACGAACACATGGATATGTTTTCAGAATTTACATAGCCTCCCAAATGCACCCTTTCCCATATCAAGGGATAGTTTGGGGGTTTTCTTCAACAAAATTTAATGGGACCTAGGGACAAGTTAGCTTGATGACTAGGATAGCCTTTGGGGGTCCTATTGCAGGTGGAGAGAGTTTGTTTTATGGTTTTATGTGTCTATTCCACTTCCTTAAAGTCACGAAGGAGGCTGAGACTTCTCTTAAATTCCCTCAACTCATGTTCACCCTAGTTGGTCAGTTACTTGGGTAGATGTGAGGGGAGGTGTAAATTACAGGTGGTACATTAAATGTGGCAATCCTTCATAATTTTTCAGATTTGCAGCAACAGGGGCCACTTCGGATCAGTTATGGACATGAGGATCAACCTAATGGAGCATATGGTATTAGGTCTCCTACTGGTTACATGTTGAGTATATATGACACGATTAGAGATGGAAGATTCTTGGACACTTCGGATAGGAGGTGATAGACACAAGTACTATTATAGTTCTAGGTGTGATAGGCATTATGATAGTCATCGTTATTATCCATAGAGGACGAGTGATAGGGGGTATTTTCTGGATGAGTTTAAGAAAGAAAAGCAACCTAAATTTAATGTCAATATGAATAAATCATAGGATGCAGAGTCATGGTTTCTTGATATGAGTAAATTATTCAGGTTGCATATATATTGAGAAAACATGAAAGCCAGGTTATCCACATTCAGTCTCAAAGGTAAAGAATAAATTTGGTGGGAAGATGTGAAGAATGTTAGGGGTATTTATGAGGAGGAACGGGCTTGGAGTACATTCAAGAGGCTATTTCAAAAGAAGTATCTGTCGGAGAATTACTATGATGATATAGATAAGGAGTTTTATGAGTTGTATATGGCTTCCATGACAGATGGTGATTATACTAGAAGGTTCTTGGATTTGTTGAGATATGTTCCTTACCTCAAGGAGGAAAAGGCCAAGGTTCATAGATTCATTAGTGAGATTCTAGTAGCCTACAGAGACCAGAATGAGTTCGATGAGCCTAGATCATTGGAGGAGGCCATTCAAAAGCTGAAGCATTTTTATGAGAATTCAAAATGAAAATTTGAGCCTAAACGTGATCTAAAAGGAAATAAGAAATATAAAGGAAGATGGAAACCAAAGTGGGAAATAATGCAAGATGCAGGTGAGAAAGAAAATGTGGTTCCTTATAAGAAGTTCAATACAAGTGGGAAATGACCTAGAGAGCAGCATACTAGATGTGGTGGTAGTGAACCATTATATTGTTGGATATGTGGAAAGGATCCTCGTAAGAGGTATTTTGTGCACTATCAGGGTGGTAGACCCAAAATTTATAGTGCACAAGAGGCGTAGACAGTTGGGTATGTTGGTCATAACATTCCTCAGATTTATGTATTTGTGTACAATAGGAAGGAAGCTCATCATGCATATATCATTGAGATGGACAGTAATATTTGTGATCAAGTTGTTTCTATTTTTATTGATCTTGGATCTAATTATAGTTATATTAATCTTGATGTAGTGGATAAGTGTGGTTTGATAAAAGAAATGCATGAAAAAACTTGGTTAGTGCAGTTGGCTATAGGTACAAAGAAAAGATTTCATCATTGGGTAGTATCTTGTGCATTTGAGCTATATGGCATGTTTACAAGAGAACACTTGAAAATATTTCCATTGGGATCATATCGTATGCTATTGGGTATGGACTAGATATACCTTCGAAGGACCAAGATGGATTGTTATGACAAAGCCACTGAGTGCTTGGATGAAAATGAGGAACCAAGAGTCTTACAGAGAAAGAAAAAAGCCACATCATCTAGGATGGTTACAACTATGTAGGCCAAGCACAGTCATAAGAAAGGGTGTGTGATATTTGCAGTACATATCTCTAGTGACCAAGGTAACGAATTTTAGGATGTAGATGTTTTGACCAGGTACCCAGTTCTATAAAAAATTTAGAATGTATTTACTGTAGATATTTCAAGGTTTCCACCTCAGAGGGAAGTAGACTTTTCTATTGATTTTTTACCAGGGGAAGCACTTGCATTAAAGGCACCTTATAGGATGAGAACACCTGAGTTGGTAGATTAAAAGTTGCAGCTAAAAGAGATCATTGATAAGGGACACATTGGGTGATGCCAATGGTGTTTGTGAAGAGGAAGGATGGCACTATCATACTATTCATTGATTACATGAAGTTGAACACAGTGACCTTCAAGAACAGACATCCATTACCAAGGATTGACTATTTGTTTGATCAACTCAGGGGAGAAACAGTGTTCTCTAAGATTAAATTTAGATGTGAACATCATGCGATGTGGATATCATGTTATGTGCATCAAAGAGGAGGACATATACAAGACAACTTTTGGGACCAGGTATGGGCATTATGAGTTTTTTGTAGTTCCATTTAGGTTGACTAATGCTCCAGCTACATTTATGTGTTTGATGAATAGTGTTTTGCGTACTTATGTGGACAAGTTTGTGATTGTATTCATTGATGACATATTGGTATATTCTAAGAATGAGGAAGAGCATTGAGAGAATGTGGGAACAATGTTGAGGCTATTGAGAGAGAATTAGTTGTATGCTAATATCAAAAAATGTTGTTTCTTTTAGACTAAGGTACATTAATTGGAACATTTTGTCTCCAAGTAGGGAATAATGGAGTATCCAGGTAAGGTAAGAGCCACTGTAGTGTGGGTAGCTCCAAGAAATTTATATGAGGTGAGATCATTTATGGGATTAGTAGGCTATTACAGGAATTTCATCATGAACTTATCACAGATTGCTTATCCAATTTCATCATTGCAGAGGAAAGGTAATAATTTGAGTGGACAGAGGAGTGTGAGGTAATTTTTCAACAACTTAACTAGTTTTTGACACATGCTCCAATGTTAAATATCACAGATTTGGACAAAGAGTTTGTAGTATGTGTTAGGTCTCTGTAATAAGCAAGATTGGAAAATTCCGATCACAGAGTTAACATCATTTCAACCAAATTTGGGATTCTAGGATCTAGCCCTCCTGAATCCGGAGAGGGATCTCTCCAATATGTATCAAATATGGCTTTGTCTTTGAAGTTTAGGGTAATGGTATTAGTCTAGTTATGAAGACCAAGGGTTTGTTTGGTTTTTGGATGGTTGAACATAGTTGCTGTCTGAGGCGGAAAGATCCATATGCAAATAGGTTCAAAAGTGAGAAGTTGCAAGTAAAAAAGAGTTAGCTTCGGTCGAGAAGAAAGATGATGGCAGATTTTCAGTCCATTGGGCTATGGAGTCATAATAGGATTTAATTGAAACAATCAGGTCCAAGAGTGGTCTATGGGGCAAGTCATCTATGCCTAAGGATCTCTTTAAAGTTTGATTTATGGAATGGAGTGATACAACAAGAAAGGGAAATGACAGATGCATAACAAAGAGCAGCCCAGGATCTGGTAAGTACTTTGAAACTAGCCAGCCTTTGACCAGGCACTTAAGAAAAACATAGAAGCAAACCAGGATCTGGTAAGTACTTTGAAACTATCCAGCCTCTGATACACTTCTGATAGAAAACATATAAAAACAAAAGGGAAACTTGAAGGCAACTTTTGGAGTAGAAGCTAGCGGGACGGGAGCACCGCAAATCCTCTCCTAGCTCTTCTTTACTTGGTTACTTTCAAGACAGTCACAGAGATAACACAGAATGGCCTAAGATCTGATAAGTACTTTGAAACTAGTCATCTTTTGACACATCCTAAGGGAAACAATCAAATAGTTGAGCAAATAAGAAAGGGACTCAGGGCTAACCTTAATTTCCTTAGTTCATCTTCACACAACATATATTGAAAGTAACATTTAAAAATAACATTAAGCTAAGACAACAAGACGAGGGAACGCCAACATCCCTATACTTAAATTGAATTAATCATTTCCAAATAACACAGATAGAAGAAAACATCTAAATAAAGATTTCTCAGCTAGAGAAGGTTACAGGTATACAATAGGTCCTAACCCTGTTTAAACTGTTCTTTATAGTGGAAAATGAAACAAATTGAAAACAGAAACAAAATACAAGTTACAGTGAGAATAAAATCACCATCAGCATAGACTAGGATCCCATAAATCAGCTTGTATTGATGCTTCAAACTAGTTACAATCTTCAGATCCAGTGTTTTAATCCATCTCTCTTCACAACCTAACCTATCTGTTACAAGAAGAGCTCCAAGAGCTAATGAAATCCTATCTACAATCAAGAGTCTTCGGCTCAGTTACAATTAAAATGCTTCGGAAATTACATTAACAACCAACCCCTCACTCATCCTCTACTGAAGTATTTATAGAAGGATGAGGAGGTGAGATCCGATGAAAAGATCTCAAAAACCGATTAATATATATATTAATGTCTTCTTGGCCATCGAAGGGTTCAACGAAGAACTATACAGGTGTTCCTCTGTATTAAATGATTCACACTCATGAATTTAGCTCAGTGGGAGCTTTATTAGACTTTTGAGGCTCTGTGTATCAATGGGGTTGCTCTGCCGACATTCTGTCATTAATTTCCTGGCAGAAATAACTCCTTTGGCTGTGTCGAGGCAAAATGTCTGGTTTTGATCAATAAATTCAGCTCTTGATGGAATACTTCGAGGCACAGGTGGCGCTTTAGTTGGTGGGAAGAATCAATTTGCTTCCATCTGTGGCGGTGAAGGGTTTCCTGACAAAACACTTTAGATTTTTCCTTTAATCTGTGTTTTAGATCCGGGGATTAGGTGTTTGATAACTGTCTTAGCCTTAATCCCCACAAATCTGTCCACTAATCTGCTGTTCTGGTTCATTTCTGGTCTTCAATCTCCGATACTCTTTTTCTGCATTGATTTTCACAGTTTTTATGTCGTGCAGGGCTACGCAGGTCATATAAAGCATCAATGCCTAATAAAACATCAATGAAACATGATATTAAAACCTGCAGATGATCTTCCTCGGAGGAAACGAATGGAGGAGGGTCGTCACCCTCGTCCCGTGAAATTTCTTCGTTTAATCAAGAGAGAACGTTAAACCTGCACAATACAAGAAAAAATGAGGAAATCCTGCGTTTTATGGGCAAATCTGCATCAGAGTGCGTGCAGGAGAATGGTGCGATCGGAGCCGTTGATCGCGCTGTGATCAATGGTCAGGGGTGATTCAGAAAGTCAGCGGAAGAAAAGGTGGACTGAGCAATGGAATCAAGCATTTGAATGTGGACCGTCGATCCACAAAGATCGACGGCGGAGATTGATTCTCGGCTACGCTGGGGCCCGGCTAAAACGCGCACAGCTTCGTTAAAGAGCGGGTGTTTCGAACGGATGAGAGCCGTCGGATGCGTGAGGTCAGATCGGACGGTGATCATTGATTCCGCTGGGCGGCCTTCGTCCGACGGATAACGTGCGGGGGACCAAATTTATGCAGCAGTTTTGAAAAATGTACGGGGACGCGTGGCAGCCAGCGTATGGAATCGCTGGGCAACCAGGAAAAACCGTCCTTCGCACGAAGGCGGTGCGGAAAAAACCAAGCGGTTTCGAGAAGTGACGTAATGCTGGGGGTCCCACACGATAGGTCTCGTGCCGCGCCGTCCGATCTACGGAGCAGATCGACGGTCAAAATTGTTTTTAAAATCATATGGGCGGAAAACCTTCGAAATCTGATTAAACCCAATTTTCACAATTTATAAAGGTTTTTTGGGTATTGGGTGGAGGAAATGAATAAGCGCCCGATAGGGGTCCTGGCTCTCGGGCATATGAAGGAAAAAAGGCGTAAGTGGCTTAGCCTGAGGGGCTTAAGTCCAACACATAGAAAATATGTATTTCCTATGGTTTTTAAAGGGAAATGAAGGCTGCGATAAGGTCAAAAAGTGGGTTTTCAACCTTAGGAAGTGGAATGTGTGAAGGGTTAAAGGGAAAACATATGTTTTTGTGGGGTTTTTATGAATAAAAGGAAAATGGAGAATGATGTAAGTTGGAAGAAAGGGAAGGGAAAAAGGGGAATGCAGCAGTATTTGACTTGGATTTTTGTAGGATATCATAGTTTTTTAGGATGTAAACAACAATAAGGGATCTGGACAGAGGCATGAGGCCTTAGAGAGACTTCAAGGGCCAACAATTTTTAGTGATAAAATTGTTCCTTGGAGGCTCCAAAAAGATTTAGCCACCTTTTTGTATAACAAAATATTATAGGTGGCCAACAGTGGCACCTCTTGGGGATGGTGCCTTCTTGAAGGCATCAAGAATTCAGACTTTATTTCTGGGAGGCTGATCAGTTGCCTCATCCATTGTTCTCTCTGGGATGCTGACCAGGTGCCTCATCCATTAGATTGCTCTTTCTCTGCTTCTGAAAAATAACATCAGTCATGAAAGATAAATGGACTTCATCAATACAACTTTCTACCTACCCAATCCTACTAATCTAACATTTTTTCTTCATCAGAGTGCACTTGGATTGGCAAACTATTTTCACAACATTTTATTCTTTTGAAAGCATAAAAACTAATCTAATTATACTTCTTATTTCTCCTTGAACTCAGATTAAACAGTTGAGCTCAAATATTTCTCTACCTATTCTACTGTCTGTTGGGATTAAACTGTCCAACAGACTTTCATTCTCTAAATTCTACAACAGAAAATTAAAGAAAATAGCCAAGTCAAGATTAAGCTGTTTGACTTGCTTTGATCTATGGCATAAAAACAAGCTTCACATAGATATTATTTGCAGAAAAAATAGAAACAAAATGGAAGGCTTAATATCTGAAAGTCTCTTATCATGGCCTTCTCTTTTCTTCACAGCTTTGTTTTTGCTTTTGTTTGAGCTGTCTCCTCCTTGATATCTGATTTAGATTTTGGGAAAATTAGAACGATTTTTTCTCTTTTATGACTTAGAAAATAAAACAGTCTTGAGTCATCTCTCTTTGGAAACTTTGGTTCAGATTTTGAGTTTGTTTGAACCTTCATTTCTATCCTAATCTATCTACTGATAAGCCAAGATTGAACAGTTTGGAAAATCGAATTCACTATCCTATCAGCAATACAAATTCAAAAGCTAATTAGTCAAGATTAGGCAGTTTGACTAACTAGAAGTGTGTTTTGAGGAGTGGCATTTGAGCTTGCACACTTTCAGATTTATTTCTCTTTTTGGCATGGGGCTTTGCCTTTCTTGTTTTCATTCCTGCCCTCTTTTCATTTTTTCTTTGTTTTTGTATTTTTTGATTTTTCATAACTTTGAATGTAATGGTGCATGGACTATTCATAATGGAAAAATATAAAAAAGGCTTCAAAACATTAAAATGGATCAAGAGAAGTAATGCTTAAGCATCCTGCCATTGACAAGACCCCCAAACAATTCTGTTCCATCCAGTTCCTGCAAGAAAAATGCATTATTACCAGCAACTGAATAAATAGAGTAAGGGCCAAGCCATAGGTTGTCAAATTTTCCATTCTTGCCCTTTTCTTCCCTTCTTGAGTCCCACTTTAAAACTTTATCCCCAATCTTGAAATTACTGGTCTTAGTTCTTCTGTCAAAAAGCTTTTTAATGTTGTCTTGTTTGTGCAATGCTTTGTTATACACTTCCTCCCTGGTCTGCTGAAGATGAATGGTCTGATTTATTCTTCTGGTCATGTCATTTTCTTCAGCCTGCAACTCTTGAATCAACTTCATCACGGGTACACCAAGGCTATTTGGAAAAATTGTATCTGTACCATACACAAGCTGAAAGGGTGACATACCAATAGATTTCTTCAAAGTTAATCTGTCAGCCCAAAGTGCATGGATCAGCTTTATGTGCCAAGATTTTTTATTGTCCTCCAAAAATTTCTTGATTATGTTCACTAGGCTCTTGTTTGAAGATTCTGCTTCGAACTGAGGCAAACATTTAAGCAATATTCCACTAGCATTTTTCCAATAAAGACATTTATCAATAATGCAATAGTTTACAGCTCTTAACTTCAGGAATCTTGCTTTTGTTTTTGATAAACCAGGAGGGGTATTCAGTTTAAGAAAAACATAAACAATATCAATATACCAAGGAGAATTCATAAAATGGTCTTCAACAATGGGAGTTGAGAATTCTTCTTGGTTATCCAAAGTATTAATCATGTTAATATCAAGAACTTCACAATTTGATTCAGCCATTAATCTAGCTAGACCCTGGCCTTTGATGAGCTTAGTGGGTTTTATCTCTAAATCATATTCAAGAATAATAGCAATCCACTTACCTCTCTTACAATCTAGGTCCTATGTAAGAATGTCTTTAACAACTGAATTTGGGACAAAGGCAATGATGTGTGAATGAAGGATGTATACCCTGAAGTCTTTCAAAGCTTTTACCAAAGCAAAAGCTTGTTTTTCCATAATGTTATACTTCAAAGGGGCATCCCTTAATGCCTTACTAAAGAATGCAATAGGCTACTCTTGTCCTTGTGGATTTTTCTGTAAAAGGACAGTATCTATGGTGTGTTCTGATGCAAATGAGAAGATATAAAAATCTTTTGAAAAAACAGGACTTATGAGAACCGGTGTTTTGGTTAATGCTTGTTTCACCAGCTCAAAAGATGTCTTTGCTTCCACGGTCCATTTCACCCCTTGCTCCTTCTTCAACATATTTGTGATATTCCTAAGGAGCTCAGCTAAGTTGGGGATGAACCTTCTTAAAAAGTTTATCTTTCCAATGAAAGACTGCAACTCTTTGATGTTTCGAGGATGAGAGATTTGCAATATGGCCTCAATCCTCTTTGGATCTATCTTTATACCCTCTTTTGAAATAATGTGCCCAAAAAGTTTGCCTTCTTGGAGACCAAATATAGACTTCTTAGGGTTTAAAGATATCCCAAACTTTCTGCACTTCTCGAAAACTTTCCTCAAATGTTCCAAGTGTTCTTCATCTGTTTTTTAAAACACAGTTACATCATCAAGATAGATAATGATGAAGAAACCCAATTCTTCCAAGAATGCTATATCCATGGCTCTTTGAAAGGTTGCTCCAGCATTCATTAGACCAAAAGGCATTTTCACATACATGAAAGTGCCCCATGGTGTAGTAAAGGCTGTCTTTAATTGATCAGTAGGGTGAACTAAGATTTGATTATACCCTGAATAGCCATCAAGCAAAGAAATTCTTCTAGACCCCACCACCCTTTGTAAAATATGATCCATCTTGGGTAAAGGGTAGTTGTCCTTCAATGAAGCTTTGTTTAAGTCCCTAAAGTCTATACAAAGCTTGATTTCTCCAGTCTTTTTCCTAACAGACACTAGATTAGATACCCATTCAGAATATCTAATAGGGACAATAATACCAGCATCATATATCTTCATGATTTCCTTCTTAACCAAAGGCAACTGTACAGGGTTTATTTTGCGCAGTTTCTGTTTGAATGGTTTTTGGTTTTCTTTAAGAGGGATTTTGTGTTGTATTATTTCAGTGTCATAGGACTTAAGATCTTCGTAACTCCATGCAAAAACATCGGAAAACTCTTTGAACAGCTCTATGTATTTGAGTTTAATGTGAGCTGGCAAAGTTTTGGACAGTTTGATCATTTTTGGTTTTTCCTCACTGCCTATATTGCATTCCTCCACTTTAGTTTCTACAGGTTCCAGTTTAGGTTTATTGGCCACATCATTAAAATCAAACAATTCTTCTAGAGGGGCCAAACCCTTGGGAAAACTATCATCCTGAGAATGCAGAGTTTCCAACTCCTCTGTTTCAGATTCTGCACTCAACTCTGTTTGGTTTTTGAGTTTGGTAGTTTGAAGATTAATATCTACAAGCTCAGGAGACGATTCTTCTTCACCAAGAAAATTTTCTTCATTGCAGTCTGTATCATAGTCTGAATCTCAACTATGGAGTTCAAACTCATTTTTGAATTGCATGAAGTCTTCTATTTGTTTATCTCCATCAAACACCTGCCAATATTTCTTGTTATCTAGGACAGCTGGTCTGAATTTTATCTAAGATGTGTCATCATATAGCATTGGGCAGGTTCTAGCAGCATAGGCCAAATTGTGGGCTGCAATGTTTCTTTCTCTTGGGATAAAATTCAGTGTGGAGTCCTCAAACATTTTCAAAAGATCCATGACATCATCCTTGTAGGCCCTAAGTCTGGGATGATTTGCATTATACTCCCCATTGACTTGCCTAATGATTAATTCAGAATCCCCATATACATTGATTCTCTTGGCACCTAGCTTTTTCAAGAGATGCAAGCCTAAGAGAAGGGATTCATATTCTGCTATGTTGTTGGAACACTGAAAGTTTAATTTGCAAGAAATACATTCTGTATGATTGCTATCAGTGTTAGTAATCCAGACAACTGCACCGGCGTTTGTTCTAGCGCATGACCCATCAAAATACATAGTCCAGAGAGGATCATTTTCAGTTTTATTAGTTTGGTGAATGTCCTTCATATGATTTGATTCCTCAAGTTTTTCATCGGGTTGAGGATTTCTCTCTTGACTGTCAAGGTTTAACAGCAATGGATTTATGACTTGTAATTCAAGATCGGTGTTTTGTTTGCCAATGCTTTCGAATACAAAAAACTGTTTTGACCCTTCAGTGATGTGTTCCTCTTCCTCCGTTTCAGCCATTGATCCTTTTAGAGTGATTGGTTCAGGGAGTGTTTCATCGTTAAACATGGTAAAAGAATCAAGGCTCATACTTACAGCGTATAGAGGAGAGTTTTGAGGCCTGTCTTGACTTGTCACTGTGTATTACATGTGGGACTTCCTGTAAAGTCTTCTAGTCTGATTGAAAACAAGGATAGTCGCATAGGTCATGTCCATTTGCATGGAACCTTGTAACTTAGCCCCCCAAGATCTTGATAAAAGCATTCCATACTTTGGGGGTACATCAGCCACAACAACGTCCATGACTAAACACTTGGCTGGAATTTGGGCTAAATTAACACAGAGGTCTTTGATCAATCCTAGACATTTAACTCTGCTTGAGTCAAAGGAGTACAGGTCTTTGTACGGTCTGGTAATTTCAAGACCCAGGCTTTCCATCACAGCTTTTGGCATTAAATTATGGGAAGCGCCTGAGTCATGCATAGCATTGTGAAAATTTTTGTCATGAACGTTCAAACTTACATAGAAGGGAGGGACAGGTCCCTCTTGAAACTTACCTTCAATATTTGGACCAAAAATTAGCTCTGGTTGGTCATCATTAAGATTGAGTGTATCCTTGTTTTCTTCTAGGTTCAAAGCCTTCAAAATTTTGGACCTATATACATGTTGGGCAGCTAACTCGGTTAAGGGAACAGATATTTTGATTTTTGAGATTTCCTGTTCCAGGCTGAAAGGAATTTGATTCTTTAAGGTGCTGGTTTCAGCCTTGTTTACTGCCACTTTATCAGCAACAACAACTTGCTGATTTGTTTTATCTATAGTTGACACAACGGTTGAAGAAGGAGTACTAGCTGAAGTGTTAGTACTTCTGATGTTTGCACTCTGTTTTTCAAGATTTTGAGTATCTTTCTCTTTACCTTTACCAGAATTATCAGCCACTGTTTTGTCTTTTTGTTTGACTGTTTTAGGCTTGGTGGTAGTGCTGTTTTGAGAAGGTTTGTCAGAGTTTTTGTTGTTGGGGGTTTGTTGATTAGATTTACTTCTCAGTTCATATTCCTTTGAAGGCTCTATGACAGCATTTTCCATGTTTTGATAATAATTTTCATTATCATCTCTTTTGTCGTCATAAGGTGTATAAAGACCTTGATTTCTATCATAATGAACCTTGAATCGATCATCATCTACCCAAAATAAGTTTATATCATCGTCCTCTGTTATTTGATTTGCTTCCTCAACCTCACTTACATAGTTTTGATGAAAGGGAGGAGTGATCTGTTGATCATCTTCCCTGGGTCTGTTTGGAGGTTGATTCCTTCTAACATTCTGATTTTGGTTTCTGTTTTGAGGAGCGTTTTGATTTAGACTTGCTTGAGCTCTCTCTAGAATGCTAATTTTCTTCATCACTTCTTCCATCATTCTTTCCATTTTCGAGCTTGAATTAGTAGGGGTGGATTCCTCTCTGAAATATACTCTCTTTTCAGCTTTCATTCTTGCCCTCTTTTCCATAAGGTTAACTTCCACAGAAAGGGCACCTCTTTTCATGTCTTCAAGGGTTGCAAAATCTCTTTCTCTTAATGAATAGGTCATATCAGCATCAAACCCTTCAGGGAACTTGTTTAAAGCTGAACCTTGTGGAGGTTTTAATTCTGGGGAAAGCACATTATACACACTGTTAAATCTGGTACAATAAGCCTGTACACTTTCCCCTGGGTTTCTATGGAGATTTTTATAGTCAGCAAGAACTTGGAGAGGATTCTTCCTAACTTCCCATTTGTTTAAGAATGTTTGATGGAAGCCTTGGAGATCATTAATACTATGGGGGGCTAAACCTTTAAACCATTTTCTTGATTCTCCCCCCAGACTTTGAGCAAACAATCTAAGTTTGACAGAATCATCATCAATTTCATTTATGTCAAAGTAGTCATTTATCTTGTCCACATGTTGTGATGTTGTTGTAGTATTGCTAGCATCATACAATGGGATTTTGGACTGATAGTCCCGTGGAAGATTGACTAATGGTACAGGAAGGACTAAGGGAGCATACCATGCTGCCATGATAAGCGGTGGGAGTGGATTTACAAGAGGTGGGGTGGGCTGAAATGAAGTGGTTTGAGCAGTGGACGAAAGATGAACAGAATTGGATGGAAAAGAAGTAGATTGCTGAGCTGATCTTGGATGAGAGACACCTAAGTTAAGAAGAAAATGTAAATCAGGAGGTGTTGATTCTCTATTTCCAAGGGGTTCACTTGTTTCCGGAGATGAATGTGAAGGCTCAGAATCTAACTGATCTAAATCACCAAATGACCTAGTCCTAAATAGGTTGACTAAATCAGCTTGTGATTGTTGCAGAGTTGAAAGATTTTCAGGGACTGAATTAGCTCTTAGGGATGATCTGAAAACAGTTGAAGATTGTATCTTAGGAGACTGCCTAAGGATTATTTCTGGGTTATCAACTATCTCAGGTGGGTCGGGGTCAGGATGGGCTCTAGTGTGAATCTTTCTAGGAGCCACTATGCTCTGTTTTTAGACCCAAATAAATTAGACAAGTTCAACCGGATATGACAATCTTTGAGAGGTTAACTAGTCTGTTAATGCAAATTTCAATCCCACAGTCCTCTAACTGAGTTCGAAAGATATTATAATGATGAGGGTTCTTCCCAGTGGAGTCTCAAGGTCTGTTCAGGATTGTGGAGTCGCCAGGTGGAAAGTTTTAGAATTTTTTCAAAGAGATACACTGTCCACCACAGTGCTTGTGAAACATCCCTTTCAAGGGTATCCCGAAACACAACAACTCTAACCAGAGATTGACTGGGAGGGCATTCACCAGATATGTCACCTCTAAAAGAGGATAAGATCCGGAGGCTACCTGGCCCTTTCCAGACTCTGTCTAAGAGTATGAAGTAAAACACATCCAATGGTAAATGAAATGTAAGAGCAAGTGTTTTACTACCAATCTGAAATTCTTTTTGGTATTTTCTGAATTGTTTTTATTTGTGGTTTGCAAGAATGTCCTAACTTTGCTTCAAAACTTAGCTATGGTTATGAGACAAAGACAGTCTACTCGTATGGCTAAGCCAGCTGATTTTTCAAGGTTAGATAAAAGCTTATAAGAATCTTAGGGTTAACCTAGTTTGTCACTGATTCAAGCAAATTTCATCATGATTACCAATTCTTGGTAGTGCTTGAAAAGGCTGCTTTTAACTCTCAAAGTTTTCTTGAATAAAAGGTTTCTGAGGTCTCTAAGGTCTTATACAAACACTCAGTTCTCGAGTGGAGTCGCCAGAAATGTTAGGTCTCTGTAATAATCAAGATTGGCAAAGTCTGATCACAAAGTTAACATCATTTCAACCAACTTTGGGATTCTAGGATCTAGCCCTCCTGAATCCGGAGAGGGATCTCTCCAATATGTATCAAAGATGGATTTGTCTTTGAAGTTTAGGGTAATGGTATTAGGCTAGTTATGAAGGCCAAGGGTTTGTTTGGTTTTTGGATGGTTGAACATAGTTGTTGTCTGAGGTGGAAAGATCCATATGCAAATAGGTTCAAAAGTGAGAAGTTGCAAGTAAAAAATAGTAAGCTTCGGTTGAGAAGAAAGATGATGGTAGATTTTCAGTCCATTGGGCTATGGAGTCATAATAGGATTTAATTGAAACAATCAGGTCCAAGAGTGGTCTATGGGGCAAGTCATCTATGCCTAAGGATCTCTTTAAAGTTTGATTTATGGAATGGAGTGATACAACAAGAAAGGGAAATGACAGATGCATAACAAAGAGCAGCCCAGGATCTGGTAAGTACTTTGAAACTAGCCAGCCTTTGACCAGGCACTTAAGAAAAACATAGAAGCAAGCCAGGATCTGGTAAGTACTTTGAAACTATCCAGCCTTTGATACACTTCTGATAGAAAACATATAAAAACAAAAGGGAAACTTGAAGGCAACTTTTGGAGTAGAAGCTAGCGGGTCGGGTGCACCGCAAATCCTCTCCTAGCTCTTCTTTACTTGGTTACTTTCAAGACAGTCACAGAGATAACACAGAATGGCCTAAGATCTGATAAGTACTTTGAAACTAGTCAGCTTTTAAAACATCCTAAGGGAAGCAATCAAATAGTTGAGCAAATAAGAAAGGGATTCAGGGCTAACCTTAATTTCCTCAGTTCATCTTCACACAACATATATTGAAAGTAAAATTTAAAAATAACATTCAGCTAAGACAACAAGACGAGGGAACGCCAACATCCCTGTACTTAAACTGAATTAATCATTTCCAAATAACACAGATAGAAGAAAACATCTAAATAAATATTTCTCAGCCAGAGAAGGTTACTGGTATACAATAGGTCCTAACCCTGTTTAAATTGTTCTTTATAGTGGAAAATGAAACAAATTGAAAACAGAAACAAAATACAAGTTACAGTGAGAATAACATCACCATCAGCATAGACCAGGATCCGATAAATCAGCTTGTATTGATGCTTCAAACCAGTTACAATCTTCAGATCCAGTGTTTTAATCCATCTCTCTTCACAACCTAACCTGTCTGTTACAAGCAGAGCTCCAAGAGCTAATGAAATTCTATCTACAATCAAGAGTCTTCAGCTCAGTTACAATTACAATGCTTCAGCAATTACATTAACAACCAACCCCTCACTCATCTTCTACTAAAGTATTTATAGAAGGATGAGGAGGTGAGATCCGATGAAAAGATCTCAAAAACCGATAAATACAGATATTAATGTCTTCTTGGCCATCGATGGGCTCAACGAAGAACTATACATTTGTTCCTCTATATTAAATGATTTACACTCATGAATTTAGCTCGGTGGGAGCTTTATTGGACTTTTGAAGCTCTATGTATTAATGGGGTTGCTCTGCCGACATTCTGTCATTAATTTCCCAGCAGAAATAACTCCTTTGGTTGTGTCGAGGCAAAATGTCTGATTTTGATCAATTAATTCAGCTCTTGATGGAATACTTTGAGGCACAGGTGGCGCTTTAGTTGGTGGGAAGAATCAATTTGCTTCCATCTGTGGCAATGAAGGGTTTCCTGACAAAACACTTTAGATTTTTCCTTTAATCTGTGTTTTAGATCTGGGGATTAGGCGTTTGATAATTGTCTTAGCCTTAATCCCCACAAATTTGTCCACTAATCTGCTGTTTTGGTTCATTTATGGTCCTCAATCTCCGATACTCTTTTTCTGCATTCATTTTCACGGTTTTTCTGTCGTGCAGGGGTGCGCAGGTCATATAAAGCATCAATGCATAATAAAACATCAATGAAACGTGATATTAAACCCTGCAGATGATCTTCCTCGGAGGAAACGAACGGAGGAGGGTCATCACCCTCGTCCCGCGAAATTTCTTCGTTTAATCAAGAGAGAACGTTAAACCTGCACAATACAAGAAAAAATGAGGAAATCTTGCGTTTTATGGGCAAATCTGCATCAGAGTGCGTGCGGGAGAATGGTGCGATCAGAGCCGTTGATCCCGATGTGATCAACGGTCAGGGGCAATTCGGAAAGTCAGCGGAGGAAAAGGTGGACTGAGCAATGGAATCAAGCATTTGAATGTGGATCGTCGATCCACAAAGATCAACGGCGGAGATTGATTCTCGGCTACGCTGGGGCCCGACTAAAACGCGCACAACTTCGTTAAAGAGAGGGTGTTTCAAACGGATGAGAGCCGTCGGATGCGTGAGGTCAGATCGGATGGTGATCATTGATTCTGCTGGGTGGCCTTCGTCCGACAGATAACGCGCGGGGGACCAACTTTATGCAGCGGTTTTGAAAAATGTACGGGGATGCGTGGCAGCCAGTGTATGGAATCGCTGGGAAACCAGGAAAAAACGTCCTTCGCACGAAGGCGGTGCGGAAAAAACCAAGCGGTTTCGAGAAGTGACGTAATGCTAGGGGGTCGACACGATAGGTCTCGTGCCGCGTCGTCCGATATATAGAGCAGATCGACAGTCGAAATTTTTTTTTTAATTCATATGGGCAGAAAACCTTCGAAATCTGATTAAACCCAATTTTCACAATTTATAAAGGTTTTTTGGGTATTGGGTGGAGGAAATGAATAAGCGCCCGATAGGTTTAGCAATGGGTCCTGGCGCTCGGGCATATGAAGGAAAAAAGGGGTAAGTGGCTTAGCCTGAGGGGCTTAAGTCCAGCACATAGAAAATATGTATTTCCTATGGTTTTAAAAGGGAAACGAAGGCTGCGATAAGGTCAAAAAGTGGGTTTTCAACCTTAGGAAGTGGAATGTGTGAAGGGTTAAAGGGAAAACATATGTTTTTGTGGGGTTTTTATGAATAAAAGGAAAATGGAGAATGATGTAAGTTGGAAGAAAGGGAAGGGAAAAAGGGGAATGCAACAGTATTTGACTTGGATTTTTGTAGGATATCAGAGGTTTTCAGGATGTAAATAGCAATAAGGGATCTGGACAGAGGCATGAGGCCTTAGAGAGACTTCAAGAGCCAACCATTTTTAGTGATAAAATTGTTCCTTGGAGGCTCCAAAAAGATTTAGCCACCTTTTGGTATAACAAAATATTATAGGTGGCTAACAGTATGTACAGATGTTTGTAAAAGAGGGCTAGGTGGAGTCCTTATGCGGGATGGATAGGTGGTATGCTACGAGTCAGGGAAGATGAATGAGCATGAAAAAAACTATCCAATGCATGATCTTGAGCTAGTTTTGATCATAAATGCATTGAAGATGTGTAGGCACTATCTTCTTGGTAGGAGGTTTGTACTAGTGAGTGATCAGAGTGGGTTGAGGTATTTATTTCACTAGTCAAATATGAATTCTAGGAAATATATATGCTCTTATTTGATCAATGAGTTTTATTTTGAAATCAAATACATCAAAGGAAAAGAGAACAGGGCTACAGATAATCTTAGAAAGCAGATATAGGTAAATCACATTGCAGCTTTGAGCTCCTATGGGAAAGATTTATAGGATAGGATCTTGCAAGTAGGTCAAAAGGATGTCAAGTATATGGAGCTTAGGCACATATTGCAGCCGATAAAGGTACATGTTCAAGTATAGGTATAGGTACAGGTTAAAGTGTATAGGATGTGGACTATTGTCTCATGGCAGATGGATTGGTAAGGTTTAGAACAGGATATATGTGCCAGACATTAGTGAGCTCAAGAATGTGATCTTAAGGGAGTTTCATGTGAAACCATATCTAGGTCACCCAAGCTATCAGACGACATTTAATGCAATGAAGAGATTCTATTATTGGATGAATTTGAGGAGGGATGTAGCAGAGTTTGTGGCTAAGTGTTTGGATTGTCAGCAGGTGAAGGAAGAGTGTAGGCATCCAGGTAGTCAATACAAACTATTGTGATTCCAAAATGGAAATGGGAGGTAATTTCCATGGAATTTATCACAGTTTTGTCGAGGAGCGTGAGACAACATGATTCTATCATGGTTTTTATGGCCTTGTTGACAAAGGTAGTACACTTCATCTCAGTGAAGACAATGTATTCCACTAGAAATGTAACAGAGGTGTTTATCAAAAATGTAGTCAGATTGCATGGTGTTCCAAGGAACATTGTGTCAGCCAGAGATGTAAAGTTCACTTTCAAGTTTTGGAAGGAGTTATTTGTAGGTTTGGGCATATATTTGGCCTTCAGCACAACTTATCATCCACAGACATATGGAAAGACTAAGAGGGTCAACAAGATCTTGGAGGACATGTTAAGGATGTATGTAAAGCATCAACATCAAAAGTGGGAAGAGTATCTAAGATTTATTGAGTTGGCATACAATAATGGGTATTAGGAGTCGTTGGGGATGAGTCCCTTTGAGTCACTATATGGGCGAAGTTGTAATTATCCCATCAGCTGGAGTGTCTAGTTAATAGGGTGTTGAATGGAATGGACAGGTTGGAAAACATGGAACAAGAAATAAAGGTTATAAAGAAGAATCTAAAGGAAACACCAGAAAAACACAAGAGTTATGTAAACCAACACAAGGTATTTATGGAGTTTTAGGTTGGGGAGAATGTATGTTTGTGCATCAATCCCAAGAAGAGCTCCTTGAGGATCGGATTATGTGCCAAGTTGGCACCACAATGTTGTAGGCCTTTTGAGATCATTCAGAGGATTTGAAAAGTGGCCTATTGACTTGCATTGCCTCCAACAATGAAAGTCCATGATGAGTTTCATGTTTCATTACTTCAAAGGTATAAAAATGATGTTGATCATGTTATTGATTGGTATGTATTGCAGGTGGAGGAGGAATGAAAATTCCAGCCAACGCCTCAGTGATATTGCAGCGGAAGCAACTCATTATCAAGAAATGAGCCATCGAGCAGGTTAAAGTGTAATGGAAGCACTTTGGGCCCGATGAAGCTACATGGGATATGGTGAATTAGATGCGGGCTATGTATCCTTCATTTTTTTCCGATTGAGGCAAAGTGGTTTTGGTATAATGTTTGGTATATGTTTGGCATATGTTTTGGTGATGTTTTGGTATATGAACATACATATATGGATGTAAATATTTCCATGAGCTAAGTTATAAAGCTCCAATAAGTAGTATGGATATTATATGGTCATGTTTTCATGGCTTTTTCTTTTGAGTAGGTTATTCATTATAAATACTGCATCGAGCTAAGTTATAAAGCTCCACGAGTAGTATGTTTTCTTTTTAGTAGTTTTTTTGAAGTGTAGGTATGGTTTAACACCGAGGACAATGTTCCCCAAGGGGGAGGGTTCTATAATAGACCTTGGCTAAAATTTCATGTAATAAAAATTAATAAAGCAAAAAACACCACTGTTAAGGGACACTTATTCCAATATGAATGTTTAGCAAAGATATCCTAGTGGGCATCACAAGATATGTGTTTATGGAAAAGGGAAATTGGAAAAGGAAATGGATAAATAATTAAAGAGGAAAGAAGTGCCTTTTTGGAACATTTATTTATGAAAATAAAGGAAATGAGGAGAAAATGAAGGTAAAAGGTCACAAGTTGAATGTAAGGAGGAAAATGAAGCAAAATAATGGAAAATGAAGAGAATAGAGGTATCATTGATAAAAGGGATTTTGAGGATCATTTGATACCTTTTGTCAGTTTAGTTTTGGATCTCTCTCATTAGTATTGTGTCTCTCCCACTCTTGGATGCTCAGAGTTTTCTTATATAATTACAACATTGATCCAAGAAAGAGGAAAGAAAGCAAAGGAATGATAAGAAAAGGAAAGGAAAGAAAAGATCAAGCAAGGAAGAGCACGATCTAGCAACTTCAATATGAATACTTGCATCTAACATATTGCATGTCTGATTTCCTAGTTGGTTTGGATATGCATTGCATATGCATGTTGGTAAATTTTGATTCTCGTGTTGTTGGTGGCATGGTTTTGTCGAGTTTTGACAGTGGTTTTCATCCTTGCCTTTCCTTTTTCCAAATGCCATGGTGTTTTGTGATTTTGATATTTCTTTTGAGCTTTGGAATTTCCAGTTGGATTTCAAAATCCGGGGTGAAGGTGGTCTCAAGGAAAATTCCCAAATTCCTAGGAATCCCTTGACTGGTTTTAGCAGGATACACGGTAAAGCCTGGGGGTGCTGTCTCTGTTTAGGGCCCAGTGATCCGGGAGTGGATTGCAGTAAATCTTGAGAGATAGGGAAACAAAAGATTCCTTAAGGATAATGATGGATTCCAGATGGAATTCAAATTTTGGTTTGGTTTTGTGATCGAAGCACGAGTTTGGGTGTGATAATGGTATGGTGGGGTTGGCGGTGGTACAAGCTATGGATTCCATTGGATTTTTTTGTATTGTTTTATGCATGAGATACCACATTCATGCTTGGGATATGGTGTGGGGGCGACTAACTGAAGAGATATTTGGCTCAACCATGTCCATGGTCAGGTGGTACGTGGAAGTCTCGAACCTGGTTGGTTGTTGCCTATATTTAATGAAAGCTAAGTTATCTTGATTTTGAACTTATTAATGTGTGGATTTAATGGTCGTTACCTCACTCATATTTCTTTGGTTTTATGTTGGTTATAGGAATGGTTAAATGAATCTTTCATGTCATGGTTATTTCATGTATTTACTTGTAATTGTTAAAATAATGGATGGAAGACCTAACCGATGTCATATATGTTCAAGGATGAGGGTGGTGTCCTTCTTGTAATGTCTCATAAGAGTTTTCAATCATTCATGTTCTCTCTTGTATCCTATACCTATATATTTCATTCATGTCAAGTGTTTGACAGAATGTCAGTCCCCATTGGCGATGGTCAGGCCTAGTCCTAGAGTCAATTTTGGTTATTTGGCATTATCATCAAGTGATTGATGGATTATGAAAGCTATAGGAAGTTTTGAGTAGTGTCCAGGTGTTACGCCCTTTTTTAATCATCTAACCTATTATCATTAGATGGACCCAGGTACACCATGTAAGACCAATTTTACCCCAAGTAAAATTTCTTTCACTAAGAAAATAACTTAGTAAACCACGTTTATTAAGTTGTTTATGGTCTAAATAGGAAACCCCATGATGAAATATTAAATAAATATACATTTGTTTGATTTTCCTCAAGTAATAATTAGTTAAACAATAGTTTAATTAATATTCCTAGTTACATTTAACCCAAAACAAGGAAATTAATTAGATAAATCATTATTTATCTTATTATTTTCTAAGAATAATTGTTTAAACCTTATTTAAATAATATTCTTTGTTAAATATGACTAATTCACCCTTAAATAAATTAAATAAATCATTATTTATTTGATTCTTACTCAACCACATCTTTAAAATGATAAATAAATCATTTATTTATTTATTATTTACAAATAAAGGGATTTAACCCAACTCAAATTCCTTTTCCCTCCAACAAATATAATAAAATATTCTATAAAATTTGGATCTTGATTTGGTTAATAATATTTTAATTATGCACCAATAACTAGACTAACTCAATATTTTGTTATAAATAGAAGGGTTATTCCATTCGTTTGTCACCTTTTGTTGCCTAAAGATCATTGTGGATCTAAACTTTTGGTCTGACTATTGATCCACCATCATAGTCATATTTTTCTACTATTTTTGTCTGGGTTTTATACACCATCAAGGGAGAGGAATTCTAGATCTGAGGTGCTGAGGACTTACAAGAACCCATCCTTTTGAGGAGAACAGGGAATGCCCTCTTGTGTTTTCCTCCTAGTTGTCATTAATACAAAATTCATTTAATATACTCTTGTCTTGTCTATTGGATGCATGGAGTAAATCTTGTTTTTTATACTGTTTAATGTCTTCTAATGCATAGATCTAGATTTTTGCTGCATTCATCTTGATCACCTAATTGTAGATCTGAAGATATTAGCAATCATTTCTACTGTTAGGATTGTTTTTTATGCATAGCTAAAGTGGTATTTTTTTGTACACTTGGAATTAAGATTCATACTAACAACTGATGACTCCACATGGGTTTACGATTACGACCGCTGTTGTTTTTCTGATCCTGGCATATCCAGCTGCTTCAAACCCTAGGATTTATCTTTAGCCCCTTATTTTCGCTTTTCTTGATGTTTTTTTTTAACTTATAAAACCCTAAAACGATAAAAATTCTGACTTTCGTGTGTTTTCAGACCTATTGCATAAGTGACAAACATCAGTCGCAACTCAGACCGCAAATTTTTCTAAAACCTGCCACTGAGAGTGCCGGAAGTGCATGTCGCACTTTTTGGCCCAAAACCTGTGATCTAGACCTTCAGGATGAATTTTTCAGCTCAAAAACTGCGACCTCTGCTGAAAACAAGTTAGAAACTGCAACCTGGACTATTTGCAGGGATTTTTCTGAATGTTTTCTGGGTTTGTCTGAGCCTCTGTTCAGGGTTGTCTGACCTCCGTCTCCACCTATTTTGGACATGTACTTGTTATGTTTTGCTCAAATAAGTGGGAACCTATCCCCCTAGGGCTTCAGTACCCTTCAATTTTTGTGGAAGATTTTTTGCTGTTGCAGGTTGTCTGAAATTTCAGAGTCTTCAGCCATTTTTTCAGATCTGATACCTCACCTTCAGATCCACTTCATATCGGCTTGTTTTCCATCCAAACTACCCCATCTAGCTTTGTTTGGATTTTCCTCTATGGTTCACTATGTTTCCCTTCAGGAGATAGCCTTTCGCCCTTTTTTTTTTTACAAAAATTTTTCCTCTGATTTATTGATGTTTACTGCACCACTTTCCAACATATTTTGTCTTTTAGATCCCTGTCCCTCTTGACCTTAGATATATTATCTTTTTTAGTGTGTTTTGATTAGTTTTTTACTCACCTCTAGACTAGTTTTTGAAGAGACCCGCCTCCTTGGGTTTAGATTATTGCATTATTAGTTGTTTATTTTCTATTTTTACAGGCCTATATACTGCCATTTGCAGGTTTATTTACAACTATAAAACACACTTTTTATTTTTCTCTACAAACGTCTGGGTTTAAAAATTAAAATTTACACACTTTTACACAAACACCCTAAGCGAAAAGGGCTTGGTTAACACTGCCAAGCAAAGACTCTAAAACATTGAAGTCAATTGATCCTGCACCTCTTTGCCCTTGTTTCGACATTGTAATCAATTGATCCTACACCTCCTTGCCCTTGTCACTCTCTTTTTCCTTTGTGCCATGTTTGTGTTGTCATCATTTCTCAACCTCCCATGGGATCTAGTTTTCCTCAATGGGGGGGGGGGGGGGCATCACCTCCTACATTTTTTCCCCTCGCAGTAGCACGTATCCAAGATAGAACATGCCTCCTATTATTGGCCAACCTCCTATTTACCACACTGTTACCCAGTCTCTTCCATATGGTACCCCCGATTACCAGATTCTCATGATGAAATCTGATCAACCTTCAACCGTAGACATCAATCTTCAGACTCAGTCCCGTTAGTACAACAAGCCTCTCGCTACGTCTGTCCCCGAGGCACCTCCTTTGGTTTCTACAGAGCCTCTTTCGACACCTAAGGGTCCCTTGAAGATCCCTCAGCTTAGGGCAGAGGTTCATACCAAGCTCCCTAAGGGATCACTACACTAAAATGCTACTTCTAACAAAGCCGCCCATTCATATAGCATAGTCTATGATTTGGCACAATCCCCTGCTTCCATTTCAATGCTGGAACTCCTCCAGTTGTGCCCTTCACAACGAAAATCTCTACTATCTGCCGTGGGTGCTGTAGATCCTTCCGATGATAAATTGATTGTATTTGATGTTGACCGGTCAGAACATCCTCCTCTTCCTACTTCTGTTGCCTTCCGAATCCTAGTCAAGATCCAGAATGCTAACATTTTCCAGTGCATTATTGATGAGGGGGCATCCACCTGCGTGATGTCCGCTTCGGTTTGGAATCAACTCGGATCACCAGAGTTGGATCCTTCCACGATCACTCTCTGAGTGTGGGATGGCCATGCCTCCAAGCCCATTGGCTTCTTCTGCAATTGTCCTATTACTCTTGCGGGCAAGACTGTTTGCGTTGATGTAGAAGTCATAGATTCCCCCTTAGACTACAAAATTCTATTGGGTCATAGCTACACTTATGTGATGTCTGTTGTCCCTTCCGCGGTCCACCGGAAGATTTCCTTCCCTCATAATACAAAAATAGTCACCATTGACCAGTTGACATATTACGAATTGAAGTCTTCCACCCGGTGTCTACAAAGATTCCTCACTACTTGGTACGTTCCCTGATCTTCCTCCTCCTGACTCAAATCCCAGCTCATCGAATTTTTGCATGATGCAATCATCTCGGACTGCCCTCAAGTGGCCCGCCTTGGCTAGTCGATAGCCTCCTCACCCTCCGCAGCCTTCTCCTAGCCCTTCGATTCAACCTTCTGGACCTCCTCCTCTTGGCCCTTCAGCTGGTATTCATGAGCCTCTTTACCCTCTTGGAACAGTTCCTCCAGGCCTTAACCATTTAGGAGCCATCCACCTGGTCATTACCCCTCTGGTCAGATATCATTCCTAGCTCCCCCAACAGGAATCTATACGGCACCTGTCATGGCTACCCTCTCCCTTCATAACTTGACCCTTGGGATTCCTGTCTGGTAGCTTGATCCTCTAGCCACTACCTCGCTAGGTCAACCAAAACCTTACCTTGCTTCGACCCTGGTTCAACCGGTCCCTATGAATTCTTTCGTTGCAACAGTGCCTCAACCACCTCAACAGGAACCCCCCCTGTTGCGACCGCTTCGGGTAAGAAGGGAAAAGCTCGCAAGAGAGCATCCAAGGACAAGGCTGCCCTGACAGACCCTGCACCTCCCCCACCCACAAAGCCCTGTGCTTTGTGTGATGTAGTCGGCCATTGCACCTATAACTGTCCTGAACTACCCCGTATCAAGCCCATGGTTATAGTTGTGTTCCCTAAGTCTACGGTCCCTGAAGCCCCTGATTCTTCCTTGATCGCAGCCAAGAATCCTAAAACTATTCACACTAACCAACCTTATGCGTTGTGTGATCTCCATGGCCATTATTCTCACCATTTTCCCTGCCTTACACATTATTGCGCCTCGTTAGAGGTAGTTCGAGAGTAGGAGATTGAACAAAACCAATCTGCCTCTCCCGTACTTGCAGAGTATGCTAAAGGCCAGACTGAGGATTTACCCACTCCCATTGACATTCCTCCCCCTGATGTCAAAATGAAGGAGCCTGTGACCACCATCCTCTACCTTTCATCATCCATGAGACCTTGGGTGGAAGCTCCCTTAGAATCTTCCCCTGTTGTTTCGCTTGACCTCCCTTCAGCGATCAACCTGGGCTCAACATCCATATCTGCTTGTTCTTTTGTCATCCCCTGCGACGATGCACATGTGAACCTTTCTTCTCATGATGATGTGTAATATTCCAAAATTTTAGCCTCCAAGCTAAATGGAATATTAGAGTTGTTTTATCACTAGGTAGGTGAATAAATGGGTAGGGAGACCCATTAACCTCTTTAGAAGGATCAATAACACTCCTAATGTGAAAAGGGGTAAGAATAAGCAGCTTATTTGAGCACCCTTGGGTGTGAACAGAGATGGGGACATGTTGATTCAGTTAACTTTGACCAAGTCAACAAAGCTGTCTAGATACATTAAACAACCTTATTGGACAACGCAGTTTTGGTGGAGGACAACTTGCATGAGCTAGATGGAACATGTGGATGGGACCCAATGAGGAGAGGTTCAATTGCTATATATGGAGAGGATGGAGGCCTTTGTTATTCATGGTTTGGTATTTTGATCTATTGATCTTGTATGTTTAGACTTGGCTTCCCCTTGATGTTTAGCAAGGTAGCACTAGGTGTTCCTGGGCGGGAATCCCACCTCTTCCCTTGAGAGGTCTATTAGGAGAGCTTGTCCTATATTGCTCCACATCTAGGCTCAAGGCCAAGCAGCATTCTTTAGTCCCAGTGTTATTTCTATAGTAGAATATTTCTGAGTTGCAGGGTGTTGTAGTGGAGGATTCTTACACCACTTCCGGGTATGTTTCTCAGTAGAAGGTGCTTTCCTCCTCTTGAGAAATCAGCTAGGGAGATTTCTGAGCACATTTCAGATCTTGGCAACAGGCCAAAGTGGTTCTCATCTCCTACATCATAGTCCCTTGAAGGAACTGCATCATTTTATGCAGATTTGTTGCAGTAGGGTTAAGACCCTTGTTTTTGAGCTAGTTTCCTAGGGAAAGGGCCAACCCTTCTCCTATAAAGCTAGAGGAAGGGATCCTCATCCCTCTTTTGTATTATTCAGCTATATTTCTGTAATTTTGCAGTAAGACTACATTTGTTGTGTAACCAGCTCCAAAAATAGAATAAAAAGATATCAACGCCTTAGAAATAAGCCACTTCGAGGGGGCAACCTCCAATACATTACATAAATGAACAATTCTTGGATGATACAATTTACAAAACCTCCTTTCTATACATAGGAGTCCATGGGGCCATAATGTAATCCTAGTGGGCCACAATGTAATCCTAGCCGACCTAACAATAATAATTTAAGGGCACAATAATAACAAAATGGGGGTTACAAGGGTACAATAATAACAATAAGGGATTTACACTAACAATAATAAGGGGCTATACTAGTGATATAGGGACCTAACATGCCCCTCTCCTTCAAAAAAAGTGTTGTCCTCAACACTTGAGTAGCTCTAGGTGCTTTTGTATAAAATTCTCATCCTCCCATGTAGAATCTTCAGTGGGTAAGTTCTTCCACTTGATGAGATATTCTGAAATTGATCGATTCCGTAGTTGTCGAGTTCTTGTTTCCGTGACCGCTTCCGGTTCCAATATGATTTTTCCTTCCTCATCAAGTTTTGGAAATATTGTTTGAACTGGAATATTTTCACCTATATCCTTCTTTAAGCACGAAACATGGAAAACTAGATGTACTCGCGAAGAAGCAGGAAGCTCCAATTTTATGCCATAGTACCAATCTTTTGCAACACCTTGTAAGGACCATAGTACTTTGGCGATAATTTGTTATCCTTCTTAGCTTGCTTGAGGGAAATTTGTTTATATGGTTGTAGCCGTAAAAATACCCAATCTCCTACATCAAAACTTCTCTTGCTGCGATGTTGATCTGCCTGTTGTTTCATTCGATTTTGTGCCAAATTCAAGTTATCCTTTAAGAGTTGGAGAACTTCTTGCTGATGCTCGATGTGATCTTCCACTGCTTGAACCTTCGAATTTTCCCTTAAAGATGATGTAATGGATGGTGGATGATATCCATAAAGTGCCATAAATGGGGTCATTTTTGCTGCAGTATGGAAGGAAGTGTTATACCACCATTCAGCAGGAGGTAACCACTTGACCCATTGTGTTTGTTTATCAGATACAAAACAACGAAGATATCCTTCCAAACATTTATTTACGATCTCAGTTTGACCATCAGATTGAGGATGATAAGATGAGCTATGAGCTAATTGAGTACCCCAAACAAGAAAATAACTCCGTCCAAAAATTTCCAGTAAAAATGGGATCTCTGTCGCTCACAATAACCCTTGGGCTTCCATGTAGCTTTTGAATTCTATCCATAAATGTAGTAGCAACTGTACTTGCTTTAAATGGATGAGATAATGCACAAAAGTGTGCATGCTTGGTAAGTCTATCAACTACCACCATGATGACACTCTTTCCTTCGGACTTAGGTAAACCTGTGATAAAATCCATTGAAATCTCCTCCCAACGTTGACTTGGAATGGATAAAGGTTGTAGAAGTCTCGGGGTCTTATTTGTTTCCACTTTATTCTCTTGGCAAACCAAACATTCCGCCACAAACTTTTGAATATCAGATTTAAGGCCATCCCAAAAAAATTCTTTCTTCACCCTGTGGTAAGTTTTTAAAAATCCTGAATGTCCTCCTAAAGGAGAAGTGTGCAATTCCAGAAGAATATTTTGTTTTAGTTGGGAATTCTTACAAAGATATAAGCGATCTTTGTACCATAAGGAATCATTTTCCCAACTAAATGTATCAGATGTACTAGGATCTTGCTGCAACTTTTGAATTAGTGTCCATACATCTTTTTCCTTCTTCCATTCATCTCTTGCTTCGGTTATCCAATCTGGTTGGATAATAGAAATGGCACAAAGCAATGCTTCCACCTCTTCATTCTTTCTTGAGAGTGCATCCGCAACAACATTAAGCTTTCCTTTTTTGTAGATTATTTCAAAGTCATAACCCAACATCTTTGTGACCCATTTTTGCTGCTCTTCTGAAGATAGTCTTTGTTCCAAAAAGTGTTTAAGACTATCATGATCAGTTTTACCTTGAAGTGTCTTCCCATTAGGTAAGTTCGCCATTTCTTTAGTGCATGCAGTATTGCTAACATTTCCTTCTCATAAATAGGTTTCTGTAAATACTTTCCTTTGATTGGATGACTTTCAAAAGAAATGGGTCTTCCTTCCTGCATTAAAACTGCACCAATTCCATTTTCTGAGGCATCACATTCCACAATAAAGGTTTTTGTGAAGTCTGGCGTAGCTAAGACCGGTGCTAGGCACATTGCCTCTTTAAGATGTTCAAAGGCCTTAGTTGCTTCGGGAGTCCATGAAAATGCATCTTTCTTCAATAATGTTGTTAGAGGTGCTGCTATTCTCCCATAATTCTTAACAAACTTGCGATAATAGCCTGTTAACCCGAGAAATCCTCGCAAGTTCTTTATTATCTTGGGGACTTTCCATTCCTTAATGGCTTTAATTTTGTTAGGGTCTACTTTAACACCCTCGTGAGATATAATATGACCCAGATATTCCACCTCTTGTACTCCAAAGAAACATTTGGATGTTTTTGCATATAATTGTTTCTCCTGCAATAGTTTGAGCACCCTGTCAGCATGTTCAACATGATCCTTCCAAGACCTGCTGTAGATTAGTATATCATCAAAAAATACTAGCACAAATTTTCTAAGGAAGGGTTTGAAAATGGAATTCATCAACCCTTGAAATGTAGAAGGTGCATTGGTAAGGCCAAAAGGCATGACCAAAAAATTCATAATGACCCTCATGAGTTCGAAATGTTGTTTTTGGAATATCTTCAGTCTTCATTCTAATTTGATGATATCCTGAATGAAGATCCAACTTGATAAAATAAATTGCTCCATGTAATTCATCCAATAATTCATCAATCACAGGAATGGGAAATTTGTCTTTAATGGTGAGCTTATTGAGCTCCCTATAATCCGGAAACATTCGCCATGATCCATCCTTCTTGTGTACCAATACTACAGGAGCAGAGAAAGAAATTTGACTAGGTTGAATTATACCCGCCTCTAACATTTTTGCAATCATACGTTCAATTTCACTCTTTTGGAAGTAAGGATATCCATAAGGCCTGATGTTTGGAGGAACACTTCCAGGAATCAAATGAATAGCATGATCATGATCACGAATAGGTGGGAGTCCTTTGGGAGTTTCAAACACCTTGGAATGATTGTCCAAGACTTGTTGGAGATCTGCCGAAATAGATGATTTTGATGTCGGAACGTCTAGTGAGCATAATTATGCAATTACGCCTCGTTGTTCTTTCTTTAGAAGACTTGTCATGACATTAGAGCTTATTATCCTTCCCGGCTTACCTTCAATACCCCGTAATTCGACTTCCTTTCCTTCTGAAAAAAATTTCAAGAAAAGTTCTTGGAAATTAAAAGCTACTGTCCCCAAAGATTGTAACCATTGTACTCCTAGTACAACATCAACACCTCCCATAGGAATGGAAAGCATTGAACTAGTCAACACATATTCCCCCATGGTTAGCTTGATATTATGGCATTTTCCAGAGCAATTTATAGTTCCTCCATTTGCAACCATCACTTGACATTCTGGTGCTGGGTATAGGAAAAAATTTAATTCCTTGGCTACCTTACAATGAATAAAATTATGGGTGCTAGCTGTATCAATCAACACTATTACCCTTTTCTTCTTGATCTGTCCTACTATCTTGAGAGTTTGAGGAGTGGTAATTCCGGCCAATGAATTACATGATATGGTAGGATTCATTTCTTCCTCTTCTATGGCTGGTTCTTGGTGTATATCCTCTTCTTTTTCATTTTCTTCTTCTTCTTCTTCACAATCTATGTAAAATAATTTCTTTTCAGCACACTTATGACCTTTAGTGTATTTTCTATCACAACTGTAGCAAAGCCCTTTTGCTCTTTTTTCTTCCAATTGTTGTGGTGTCAACCTTGTAGGTTGTGGAAATCTAGGCGTAGAAACACTTCCTTCTTTATAGAATTGAGTAGTAGGCTTCCTTGTCGCCATAATTTTACATTCAACTTTTCTTGCCAACCTGAATGCCTTCTCCAATGAATCAGGTTCCAAAACACGAACTTCATGTTGGATGTTATCCTTTAGAGTACTTAAGAAGAGATCAATCCTGTGTTCCTCTGGAATATTAGTTACCCTTATATTCAATTTTTGGAAGTCCTCAATGTGCTGCCCCACTAAACCCTTTTGTTTGAGATTTATCAATTGGCTAAAGAAGGTGTTGCTCTTTGTATCCTCATAATGTGCTATCATTTCCTCCATAAAAATTGACCAAGTGACAATTTTTTTATAGGAGCAAAGCCATTGATACCATACAAATGTATTTTGTTCTAAATGTAAAGTTGCAATGCGTACCTTTTGTGTGTTTTGTACGTTATGGAGATCAAAATATTGCTCCATCTGTAGTATCCATGTTACAGGATCCTTTCCATCAAACTTCCTCATATCCATCTTTGGAATATGGTGGTTCTTCCCGCCAACATAAGAGTTTATGAAATCACAATTAACATTTATTTTGTTCTCATCATGAGGTTCTTCTACTATCTTTTCACCATTAGGAAACCTTTCTTGTATCAACTTTGTCAAACCTTCCATGTCTGCTTTTAGAAATTTCTTCATGTTTTCCATTTTCTCATCGATCTTAGCTTCCATGTCATCCATCTTAGCTTCGATGCCCACTTCCATGCCATCCATCTTAGCTTCCACGCCTTTCTTCAAACCGTCCATCTTCACTTCCACGCCATCCATATTAGCTTCCATGCCTTTCTTCAAACCGTCCATCTTCACTTCCCCGCCTTTCTTCAAAACTTCCATTTCATTTTTTGTTGCTCTTTGCGAGAGTGAAATTTGTTGCACTTGCTCTTGTAATTTTGATAGATCATGTTGCAATTCTTCGTCTTCATGAGTCATGGTAGAGCCTTCTGAAGGCTTAATGGGTGTTGAATTCTTTTTAGGCGCCATTTTAGAATCCAATATTGATACCTTTTACTTGCTTTGAGGAGCTCGATATTGAAATTGAATTATCTCTGTAATTGAAAATCTTAAATATCTAAAATTCAGCCCTGTAGTAGCCCTCTGACGCTTATTTCAAATGCCACAGGTCTGATCTAATTTGGATTCCCCAAGACAAAGTTGTATCCAATCTCCCACAATGACCTAATTCTGGACTAGTTCAGTAGAGCAAGCTTGTAGGACTTGCCACGTGTCACTGTTTCATCCTTTGTCTCTGAAATTGATAGCAAAAAAACTACAGTCCGTGTACTTGCGACCACTTTTTATGGCACTCAAATCCACTGCCCAGAGAGAGAGAGTTATTGAACTTTTCCCACGATCACCTCTTTGACATGCAATTCAGGAGCCTGAAAAAGCACTACCTTCCATAGATCATATCTCCAAAAATATTGCGAACCAAGCTCTGAAATTGTTTGAATAATTTCCTCAGGATTTCAGCTTCGGACCATACGAATTTCAGATTCTGAACCTTCGTAGAAAAAAATTTATAGCGAAAATTCCACGATGACCTGTTTAGGAGCTTGAAAAAAGACCTAACTTCCACAGATGATATCTCCAAAAATATTGTGAACCAAACTCTGAAATGTTTAGACAATCTTCCTCAGGATTTCAGCTTCGCACCCTAAAAATTTCAGCTTCTAAAACTTCGTAGAAAAAAATTTATAGCGAAAATTTCACGATGACCTGTTTGGAACAGCGAAACCCTAGAATCCCAAGCTCTGATACCAAATGTTGTGTAACCAGCTCCAAAAATAGAATAAAAAGATATCAACGCCTTAGAAATAAGCCACTTCGAGGGGGCAACCTCCAATACATTAAATGAATGAAAAATTCTTGGATGATACAAATTACAAAGCCTCCTTTCTATATATAGGAGTCCATGGGACCATAATGTAATCCTAGTGGGCCAAAATGTAATCCTAGCCGACTTAACAATAATAATTTAAGGGCACAATAATAACAAAATGGGGGTTACAAGGGTACAATAATAACAATAAGGTGGTTACACTAACAACAATAAGGGACTATACTAGTAATATAGGGACCTAACAACATTTTCTGAGTTTAATATTCAAATCTTCTCTTTCTTGTACATGTGTTTCATGAAACCCTTGCCGGGTTAGCTTTATAATGCAATAAGGAGGCCAGATCTCTGTTTTCTTGGCATATTATTCCATGTAACTCCAAATCCATGTTATTTCATTTTTTTACTATAGAAACCCTCATAAAATAACGTTGTATATGCTTCAGTCTTTTTCTGCATAACTTAAGTCATGGGATTTGGCTATTTTTAAGCTGTTGGGTAGCCGGGAGGTTTGTTTAACATATCAAAAGGAATTTATTTCTGATACCCTTTTGTATGTGCTGGCCTAACAACATATGATAAGGGAACCTAGCGTTATTTCATCCATTAAAAATGCAGATCTTCAGAAATAATGTTTCCAGTGTCTAATTCTTGCATTTTCCCCACTTGGGAAATTGTAGGCATTCTTCTTTTGCCGATGTTTCACTCATTTGAGGGCTATGTTTTTTTGGACACATCATATGAGTCTATTTTCTGGATCTCAAACTTTGGAATATCCTAAGATATTCCTATTATTGTAGAAAATTCCATATTTGGAATATTACATGATGAGGCAGGTAGCTTCACCCCCTCATGTGGTCTCCCTTCCTCCAGTCACTCTATCTTCTATTGCGATGATGACATCATGGAAGCCATGTCCACCCCTGACTTCATCTTTCTCGCCCATCAACGGGATAGCACCACCCATGCCCATGGTGACTTTTGTAATCTCAACACAAGTTACACCTCTGGTAGCTCCCAGACTCCACCTTACCGTCGGCGTGTGAGTAGTAGACATCTTACCCATATCACTCCCTCCCGCGGAGTGCGTTGGATTTCTACTTTGTGCTCAGGTTGCCAACATTGTTCATCATCCTTCCATTTATTGTCTTGTGGCACCTTTCATATGGACCTACCGCCCACACCTTATATCGATTTTGCTGATGGTGCAAGCCGATACTCCAAGAATCTAACCTCGATAGGTTGGGCCATTTTTACCCCCTTGCACTCCCTTGTTCTCTCGAATGGGGCATGCATTGGTACTGCTACTAATAACTAGGCTGAATAAGATGCACTATGAGGTTTATTAGCCGATTCCCTTTCACATCGCATCCTCCACCTTCATGTTTGTTTAGATTCCCTACTTCTTGTCATGCAATTGAATGGTGTCTATCGTGTGCATAATCCTATCCTTTTTAGAAGATATTTTTGAGTGAAGCTTTCGGTGCGTGAATTTTAAATCATTACATTCAATCATGTACCTAGAGCACAAAATCACTATGTAGATAACATTGCAAACAATATTCTATATTGGCATTTAGCACATGCATTTAACACAAGACAATAACATAAAAATATCAAAACGATGCACATCCATAATATGTGTCGTATAATATGTTTTAGAGTCCATCCACTCTGATACATATGACATGCCCATAGCATGTTACCAAAATCAAAACTGGGGGCAACATCTACCCCTACACACTAATCACTATCTGGACGATCTCGAGGCAGTGGCTCTTCTCCTGCAGCTCGTAGATCATGCATGCCCTGTCTGGCCATCGCCATGTGCCGCATGACCCCTCGCCACTCATAGGGTAGACCAACACATGACTCTATGTACTGGTCATTTAAGTCCTACCAGCCGTGCTCTGAAACACCAGTCAGAAGCCTCTCACAGCTATGACGGATATCCTCTAGGAGGGCTGCTACATCCTCATTTTGTTACAACCTCGCTCCACTAGGTCCTGCAGTCCCCGATACTACAGGTCGTGCTATATATCTGGCCGGTTTTATCAGTGCTATATTTGCATACCAAAAGTGAAAGAATCAATACCACATACAATTTTTCTAGACCTTTACATGCACATAAAAGATTAGCAATTGGTCACTTACCATTAGGCCCCCATATTTGACCAGGTGGCAGTGGCAAATCCGAATTCCCACAATAACTCATCCCACTATAGGGATAGTCGTTTATATACAGTGGTATCTGGTCCCAGTGAGCAAAGAACTTGGGATGGAACACCCATCCAACCACCGCACCTCCTCCTCTGCACAGTAGTCACCCCCACCGGTGCATCCTAGGCTCTCTCGGGCCCCCATCTTGGAGCTCTATGCGAGGTCGAAGGGTCGAGATCTTCTCAAAGAAGAATGAGCACAAAACTGTACCATATGCATAGTCATGATTCACTTGCCACTTGCATAGAGACAACTATAGTTTCAGCGATGACAACATCATCTGGGCCCACCCATAGTAGGTCCCACTCAAAACATTCTCCACCAATATCATCTGCCCTCTAGTGATGTGATTAAGTGCCTGGTTTCCCAGGATCCGCAACACTGCTACGGCCACAACACGGGTCTCTAACATCTCCAAATCCTCGATAGGTATCTGAGTCCCCTTGACTTGGAGACCTGGTCAGAAATGACACTCTACAAACTCTATGATATTCTTCCCCCATGGTAATATTGGCTAAGTATTCCCTACCATCCCATGTGGTGGGAGACCAGTCACGAAATATATATCCTGGACTGTCAACTCGATCCAGTGTCCCTGCACTATAAATACCTCATGGTCCAGGTCCCAATAGCTGATAATTTGGGCCAATAAGGGCTCTCCAGCTCTCATCAAAGGGTTCTCCACAAAATTTAGAACCCCAAACCTGGGCAGTGCATTGCGGATACCCTTATCCTCCCGAATCTCTGACCGTAAAGCACCCAGGTCTCCTTCTCTCTAGTTGATCCTTAATTCTACCATACCTGCAAAAAACATCATTTTTGTTAGAAACCAGATAGGAAAACTGTACGTCATCATAAAAACCCAGTACTCAGCCAAAAAATAACACCGAAAAATGCCTCCCTGACAGGTCGCACTTTTCAGGCCCAAACCTGGGATAGGTCGTAGTTTTTTGCCCAAAACCTACTACCCAAGTCACACTTTTTGCCCCATAAAGTGCAACTCGACCATGAGGAGGAGCAGGAGTCTGTTCCTGAGCCCTAGGGACCTAATTTGAAATTTTAATCCACTAAAAAGAAAGAGTAGGGTTAGGCCTATTACCTACAACTGACAGATCTCGATTCCAACGGTCGGTTTGTCCGCTACGATCACCGCAAGATTTAGGGCCTTCTCTCCTCTCTACATTCACCACAACTCCACATGCAAATGAGTAGCAATTTGGAGAAACCTTGTATAAAAGAGAAACCCTCATTTTTGCTTTCGCCTGCTGCGACCAAACTGTAGCTCCGTTGACCAAACCATTTGGAAAGCTCTCACCAAGCCCTAAAATGGGTATCTGTTAGTTTTTAGTGCTTTGATACTTCAACGGGATATGTTCTTTCCAAGAAGCGTCACATCACCCCTCCTCAAAATCGAATTTCTTCACTTGCAACACTCATATTGACGGGAAACACTTTGCCCCGATACTTTTCCATGCTCGTGTCGACTTTCATCGTGAGTTGCCATCTTGTACTCATGTTTTCATGGTCCCCATTGGCCCTTTTCTGTGTGGCAGCACCATCGAGTCACCCTTGTTTAGAGTATCCGAGTTGAGTCATCATTGCATTCATGGAGTCTATCCCGAGTCCCTTTGAATCCCGTTATAATCATCCATCCTTCATTGCTTGGTCCCTCTCTCGTGTCGCACATTATGGCCTTCAGTTCCACTATCCCTTATCCCTCATGATATTGTGTCAGTCGCTGCCAGGTCATCCATGCCATTGATGCTCTAAGAAGGGAATTCGTTCGTTCGCTACTCAGTCCCTCCCATTTCATCATCATCATTGGTGTCATTCTGTCAGTCGCTCTACTATTTTCTCTCATGCCTTAGTTGAGGATCCCTTATTGCCTCGCCTATGGCAGACCTCCTTCTGTCAACATCAGCTCATTCATTCCAGAAAATAGGTCTAGCGGGCGGTGTACCTTGGTTCCAGCTTCCACTCTTGTTCGGTGCCTTGGATCAGGCAAAGGGAGTCCTTATTTCCCTTTGACTTGATTGTTTCTTAGCTCCAGCTCCTTTCAGCATCATCAATATCCGTATGCTCAATGGTTTAGTGATGCAACAACTGATTTCGGTGATTCCCAGGTGTGTGTGAGATGTCTCAGCCCTCATGAGGGGGTGGCCCTACAGGTAGCCCCCCACATATCTGGATGACCTCTTCATCATGGCCTTTTGATGCAGATCCATACATTTGATGGTGTCAGCCATAGCCGCTTGCAGCGCTCATTGTTTGCATATATGATCCTTATTTTGAGCTACGGTTTCAAGGGCATCCACAGGTCGCATTTTATACCTCATGTACTCAAATATTATTATACAAGTCTACAGTTGTGATCCCAAGCACAATATGCATATGAGATTCATTCGTATTGTATTTTTATGCGGCTCATGTTTATGCCATCATGTTCTATATTGGCCGGTTAGTGGTTTCAGGACACCTTGTTGTTTGTTTTAAACTATAGTGGGCATAGGTATGAAGTTCCCCATACCTATAGCATAGTACTCATCAAAGAGACTTGTATCACCCTGTAGAATCTCACCTTCTCGAGTCCTAGTTCTTTTTAGCACTTTGGTCTACGTTATACTCCTCTTTCTTTAGCTTCCCCTTCGATGTCTAGTGATTGAGTTCTTACAACGTACTTCGGTCATATGATTAGCTCTAACGCTCGCACGTTGAGGGCAATCTATTACACCATTTTTTGGTCATCTAACCTATTATCATTAGATGAACCTAGGTACACCATGTAAGACCAATTTTACCCCAAGTAAAATTTCTTTCACTATGAAAATAACTTAGTAAACCACCTTTATTAAGTTGTTTATGGTCTAAACAGGAAACCCCATGAAGAAATATTAAATAAATATACATTTGTTTGATTTTCCTCAAGGAATAATTAGTTAAACAATAGTTTAATTAATATTCCTGGTTATATTTAACCCAAAACAAGGAAATTAATTAGATAAATCATTATTTATCTTATTATTTTCTAAGAATAATTTTTTAAACCTTATTTAAATAATATTCTTTGTTAAATATGACTAATTCACCCTTAAATAAATTGAATAAATCATTATTTATTTGATTATTACTCAACCACATCCTTAAAATGATAAATAAATCATTTATTTATTTATTATTTACAAATAAAGGGATTTAACCCAACTCAAATTCCTTTTCCCTACAACAAATATAATAAAATATTCCATAAAAGTTGGATCTCGATTTGGTTAATAATATTTTAACTATGTACCAATATCTAGACTAACTCAATACTTTGTTATAAATAGAAAGGGTTTTCCATTCATTTGTCACCTTTTGTTGCCTAAAGATCACTCTGGATCTAAACTTTTGGTCTGACTATTGATCCACCATCATAGTCATATTTTGCTACTATTTTTGTCTGGGTTTTCTACACCATCAAGAGAGAGGAATTCTAGATATGAAGTGCCGAGGACTTACAAGAACCCATCCCATTGAGGAGAACAGGGAACACCCTCTTGTGTTTTCCTCCCATGTGCCATTAATACAAAATTCATTTGATATAATCTTGTCTTCTCTATTGGATGCAAGGAGTAAACCTTGTTTTTTCTACTGTTTAATGCTTCTAATGCATAGATCTAGATTTTTTCAGCATTCATCTTGATCACCTAATTGTAGATCTGAAGATATTATTAGTCATTTCTGCTGTTAAGGTTGTTTGTTATGCGTAGCTAAAGTGGTATTTTTTCGTACGCTTGGAATTAAGATTCATACTAACACCAGGATTATGGGCTTAAAAAGTGCCTCAAATATCATGAATGCAGGCATGGGTCTGGGAAATTGAGTCCCTGGTTACATTCATGCATATGTTGTGGGAGCATCCAAAGCATTCCTGAGGCACACTTGCCCATATCAAGGGATTGTCTGAGGGTTTTCTTCAGAAAAATTCTGTGGGACCCAGGGAAATGTTAGCTTGATGGCTGGAATCACCTCTGGGGGTTATATTGCAGGTGCAAGGAGTCGGTGTTATGGTTTTCCACATCAATTTGACTTCCTTAAAGTCACCAAGGTGGTTGAGTCTTATTTTAACTGCTCTCAACTCATGTTTATCCTAGTTGGCCAATTACTTGGGTAGATGTGAGGGGAGATGTATGTTACACACTTAGAGGATAAATGGGAAGTAAAAATAATATAAATTCGAGTTGTATACATTGATATATGAATTTTTGGAGTTGATGGTGGGTTTTTGAGACAGAAACGTTAAGTCAGTTTGGTGATTTTTTGTGTCACATGACAATTGGAGCAAACTAGTTGAAGCTATATCAATTTGTATAAATAAAAGATGTATGAGAACTCATTTGACACAAGAAAATGTGCAACAAAACATAGAGTAAAATTAACTAAGGAGACACAGTTTTGAGGCAGCCTCATGAAAAGAGGAAAATAACCTTGGATTTGTCTTTTCTTAGACTCTTTGGGGCAATGAGTTTGTGGGACAACATCCTTGGTGAAATTATAGGTTGGTTTTTTTCAGTTTTAGGTTTTATTTTCTATTTTTTAGGGTTATATTTGTCTCAGTAGGGGGTTTGACGCCTATTATGGTGCAAATAGAGGGTTGGATGATGGGTTTTGGGAATGGGAATTAGCCCTAGTGACAATCGGTTGGAGAAAAAATACTAGGAAGGCATCATTTATGTGTTGGAGGCTTTAGAAGTTGATAGGAAAGGATTAACAATGGCTATTAGGAACCCTAACAAGGTAGCCAAAGTTACAAAAATATACAATATTAGTCCAGACTTTAGTAAAAGAGGTATGTATTTGATGTGTTGAGGTTTTTTTGTTGCTAGTGGATGGTGTCCTCTTTTAGGGAAATTTTTATTGGGAACCTTGTGGTTGGTGGAGGGAAACAAGTAGGTGCCCAAGAGTAGCCCTAGATCAACCTGCCATAAAATAATTTGATAGCTAAAGAAGGTTGAAGGTTGGAAGCCTAAGTGGCACCTTGGTGGACTAAGGTGACTACTAGAAGAGGCATATTGGAGCTTAAGGTTTGGCCAGCCATAGGAGAAATTTTTTGACAACCCATTTTCATTGTTGGAGAAACGAAATTCAATGGTGATAGGTGGAAACTATCCTACCCTATGGTAGTCTCCATTGGAGCAGTGCAAGAAGATTATAATGAGAATACAAGCCCTGAAAGAGCTGAGGTGTAGCAGTGGGAAAAATATCAATGTGTTTTCTCCTTAAAGAATGGAGGAGTAGCTAGTGAGCGTGAAGACCCTATGTGTTGATGACATATGTACTTATGATTAGCTAGAGGGAATATTATAGAGATCAATTTTAGAGTCCTGAAGGAGTTAGTGCCTTAATAAAGGCAGTGATAAAGAACATAAGTGAATGACCCACAGTGTATATTATACGATAAAGAAGTTTTTATCGTTGAATACATCAACTATATCATTAGAGTATCTTGTATTTTGTATCATTGTGCTAGTGGATATTTGAGGGCCGTTATCCCTAGTGTGGAAACCCATTTTCATTGTTGGAGAAATGAAATTCAATGGTGATAGGTGGAAACTATCCTACCCTATGTTAGTCTCCATTGGAGTAGTGCAAGAAGATTATAATGAGAATACAAGCCCCAAAAGAGCTGAGGTGTAGCAGTGGGAAAAGGTATCAATGTGTTGTCTCCTTTAAGGATGGAGGAGTAGCTAGTGAGCATGAAGACCCTATGTGTTGATGACATATGTACTTATGATTAGCTAGAGGGAATATTGTAGAGACCGATTTTAGTGTCCTAAAGGAGTTAGTGCCTTAATAAAGGTAGTGATAAAGAACATAAGTGAATGACCCACAGTGTACATGATACGATAAAGAAGTTTTTATCGTCGAATACATCAACTATATCATTAGAGTATCTTGTATTTTGTATCATTGTGCTAATGGATATTTGAGGGCCATTATCCCTAGTGTGGGATCCCTAAAATATTTTATTATTCAGTTGGATTAATATAACCAAGATTGGGCATATTGTACATATTTATGTAAAACGTTGTGTATATTTTATGCACTAGTAGATTTACTATTGTTTATAATTCCATTGTGCAAAGTAGATTCATAGTGATACTTGTTTTGGTAGCATCAGTAAATTAAGATTCTATCCTAGACACCAATATTGTAGAAAAACAACATGGTATCATAGTTACGTTGAAGGGTCGATGAATCATAGTATGTGGAATGAAGTACAATCTAAGAGGGAGTTGGTCACATTGTTGGTGAATGAATCACAATAATATCGAAGTTGCACATTGGTCTCTAGTATGAGGACAATTTGGAAGGGTTTTCCAACTATAGTCCATTGAAGGAAAGGATTAAGTTGGTCTTTCAGGTCAACAGGTTCTGGGAATTTGTAATATTCCCAAATTTTCACATCATATTTGGAATATTAGAGTCCTTGATTTTCTTAATGAATTAAGTAAATAAAAGGGTGGAGGGACCCACAATCCTCAATATGAATAAATATCCACTTTTTTGTGTGTGAATGTGGATTAGTTAAGCCTAGATATACATAATAAGTTAGTTGAGCAACTACTAATGTGAATGAAATTGGAGAACCTGTCTCATTAATGAGATAGATCATGGAGGTTGACACAGTCAACTAAGATCTTGAAGGGATCAAATAGAGATGATTCAATCATCTAAGATCTTGAAGATGTCAAAGATCATGGGACACTCATGATAAGTGCTGGAGGGCATTGTGCAAACAAGGCACACTTGATGGAAGGTGTACATTGCACCTAGACATGATGGTTTATTTGGTCAAACAACGCAGTCCAACTTGGAGGATATTGTCCACATGTGACAGCGCAGTCTAGATGAGGGCCAAGGCTTGGGAAGGCTCAAATGTTATATAAAGAAGATGAAGGCAAGGATGAGGGCATGCTGATTATTCTTGATGTAAGATATTTTCAGATCTGGAATTGTCATGTGACATTCCACTGCTTTCTTGTGCTGTTTAGCAGAGATTGCAGGCGCTGTTTAGCACAGGGTGTTCCTAGTCAGGAATCCCAACTCTTTCTTAGAGTAACTCTAGAAAGAGTATTTTACTTCATATTACATTAGGCTTTGAGTGCCACATCTCTTTTCCTACTTTCTGCAGAACATGCATATTCAAAAATTGTAGATTTGTGAAGATCAGCTTTGGAAGGAGGAAGTTGTCTTCAGTACTTTAGCTAGAGAATTGGTGAAGGATTATTCCTATCACCTTGGGCTTAAATATAATCTTCCTATAGCTTCATTGTAGATCTAGCATTAGGAAAAAAGTTATTGACCTCCCAGCAGCAGTACTTCCTTCAGGAGTTATGCTATTTATCTTGCAGATCTAAAGGGAGGAAGGAAGTTGCTAGTATTTTAGATAGCAATCTTGTGAGGGATCATCCCCTCACATTTCCATCAGTATTTCCAACAGCCTGGAGATTATTGCAACATATTTCATCAGGAAGAAGGCCTCTCTTTCCCTCACAACGCAGTTTTTAGAGGCAGTTGTGTTGCAGCAGCTGCAATCATCATTGGAGGATTGAGAAGCTAGATCTAAAGCTTCTAGCTCATAGATCTGAAGAAGGGATCATTCCTTCAAGCATAGGTTTGATCTGAGATCATATTTCAGTCATTTATTTTTTAGATCTAGCTTTAGATCTGTATTTCCCAGCAGATCAAGGATCAAATCCTAGGGAGGTGATTTTCCAAAGTTGCAGATCTAGAAAATCATTTCTGGGTTATCTTGGGAATCCATCACATTGGCCAGATCTTGAATATCGGCATCATCTGAGCTCCAGATTTGAGTAGATCTGCATTTTCCTTGTCAGCCTGCAACTATATGTTCATAATATACTAAAGGGAAAACACAGTATTTTCTTCAGTGCCTCTCCAGTTATGTTGTACTTGTTGTATCTTGTTTTCTGGGTACTTCTAGACCATCTCTTTGGCTAGATCTGCTCATATTTTGTACATGGTGTAATTGATTCTTCTCCAATCTAATAAAATGGATCAACTTCTCTATAAATTTTGATGTTGTCTTAATATTTATTGTTTATTTTTCTGTAAGTTCTTATATTGTTTGAAGTATTATTGCATTCTTCCTTTTGGGATATTACAATGGTATCAGAGCATGATCTTTGGCTCAGATTGTGGACACTTCATATTTTGCATCTAAGGAAGAAGTATATAGATGATATATATCATGGAGGAAGAAAATTCTGCCACTTATTTCTGTAGATCTATGCAAGATATCTCTAAGGAGGTCTATCAAATGAAAGAGGAAAGGCAGAAATAAGATCCAAGAAGAAGATGTGATGAGGAAGGCCCCAACACTTCCTATCAGCAAAGAAGAAACCCAGAGAATCCTAGATCTCCTCATAGATCCACTATGCGCACTTTCTTTGAAGAAGTTGAAGGGTGTAGAGATGAAGGAAAGAATGAACCTGAGACTCATGAGAGTCTCATTTTGTATCTTGAGGAGTACAAATCACAGTCTAGAGCATTCAAGGAGAAGCTAACTCTACAAAAATTCTTCAAAATCAAAGAAGAAAGAGGATCCTATAGCAGCAATAGAAGAAAGAGGCATAATAGATTCTATTTGCCCACATTTGATGGATATTCCTCAAGCGCTGTTAAGGCTTGGAGGAGAGAGTTAGATGCATTTTCAGACTACATCCTGTAGCTGAGAAGAGGCTGTTCAAATTGCAACACTTCATCTTTTAGATGGAGCTAATGATTGGTGGTTTGGTCACATGGAGCATACAAGGGTGACTAAATATTTAGATTTATTTCACAAGTTGAGAAAGATGTTTGATGTGAAGAAGACAGATATGTGCCACAAAGAGACATTTCCTAAGAAGGAGGCTGTCAATCTTGTCACTCTAGATAAGAAGTCACTACATTCTCCACTAGTTGCAGAAGTAATTGCATCCAGAGAAGAGACTTTTGCATCTTTGCAAGATAGTCTTGAGATATTGAAACATACAGTCCCATGCATGATTCAAGAGATGCATGAGGAGGAGGAGGAGAATTCTAGTGCTAGTACATTGGAAGAAGAGCAAACATCTCTTTTACCAGCAGTTGGAGGCACTATTTTCCCGATTTGAGGAACTCTTGTGTTCTGTCAAGAGGTTCCCACATATCAGTTGATCCAGGGTATGCATACACATTCATCACCTATTGTTTCTGTAGATATTATTGAAACTTATGGGGACATGCCATCAGGGCCAATGCATAACCAAGGGTTAGAACATAGTGCTCATTTGAAGCAGCAACATATCACAGCGCAGAGGACCCTTGATCTAATCCAGGAGGAGATGAAAAGCTATCCCAGTTTTTCATGGATGAGATACATCTAACCTCTTGAGTTGAAGTGTAGAATTTCAGAAGAAGGAATGAGCATAATCCTTTGTACAATGACTAGTTGTGAGATCAGTATTCTACCTTTCTTTGAGACAGCTTATGTATTACCTTGAAGATCTACAACACTGTCACTTAGAAGCAGTGATAATGATGAGGCCCCATTATTCTTGGAGCATTCTGAAGGTAGCTTCACTCATGAAGCAATGTAAGACAAGATGATGAATGGTAGACATCTAGATATGAGAAACCTTTTCTCCTTTCTTGATGACACTTTCTCAATGAGCATCTCACAGCTCAAAGAGAAAATTATACCTACAACAGATCCAAAATCTCATCGGTTTTGGAAGGCCATGGATGAGAATAAGGTCCCATTAAGAGATCTCACTGGAGGTGCACTTCAACATTTCATGGAGTGCAAAGTTCTTCATCAGTTTGGGGAAGATGGTATTCTACAAATGGAGGATACCATGATTATGCAACACATCACTCATCTTCCATATTGGGGTGAGTGGATGAGGAAGATAAGCAAGGGGTTGCATGACCACTTGCATATTTACATGGGCCAGCAAGCTTGGTTACGTTGGTTTCCCTTGGGAGATTCTTGTCACTGCCCAAAGGCCCCTTTTTCTTTGATCCATACCTTGAATAACACTTATGAAATGAAGAAGGAGGCATGGCTATGGTAGTTACTCTTCGGTGAGTATGGTTACCACCCAATAGCTCATATTTTTCTGATTCATGACTTGTGTATCAATGATAGAATGCATCAGCAGAAGGAATGTTCATTTTGGTTTCACTTGAGAGAGATTGGCCACCACATGACATCTCCTATGTCTATGTGTTTTGTTTTGGGAAAATCTTGGCATGATGCTCTCATGATGTGCATTGATGATGTTTCTTTGTATTGGGCTGATGTGACATTCCATATGTCCATTAGTATGTTTTTAATTCATGATGCACATGAGGAGGAGAGAAAGCAGCAGGATCTCTTGTTGCTTTGGTTGCTTTTGGGGGAGTTTGGCTTGTCCATATTACATGGAGGAGATGAAGGATGGAAACAAAGGCCTTACTCCAGTGGTTGATATTAGGAGAATATGGCTTGACATATTTGTCTACCCATATAGCTCCTTCCCTTCTTCTTTTTCATAACATTAGAATGATGCTCGGATCCAACAAGGCCAACATGGCTAAGTATGAGAGCATATCAATGCTCAAACAAATTCATGAAACATGGGATGGAGAGATATATTGTGTGATGGAGCTTTTCCTTTGTGAAGAGAGCCACTTTATTTTATGTATCTCATGTATTGATGATGATGATGGACATCATATGGTTGTCACTTGGTACTTCATGGAAGAAGGAGGACATCTAACCATACAGTTAGAGGTCATTCTTTATGTTTTTAAAAGACAACTTTGGAACCAAACATGCATAACACATTGCAGCAAATGGAGGAAGCCTTCCTTATGTGGATGCCATTTGGATGGGAATAGATGGATTTTCATCTAATTTTGGAGTCTTGAGGACAAGCAACATTTTTCTGGGGGGACTGTAATATTCCCAAATTTTCACATCATATTTGGAATATTAGACTCCTTGATTTTCTTAATGAATTAAGGAAATAAAAGGGTGGAGGGACCCACAATCCTCAATATGAATAAATATCCACTTTTGTGTGTGTGAGTGTGGATTAATTAAGCCTAGATCTACATAATAATGTAGTTGAGCAACTACTAATGTGAATGAAATTGGAGAACATGTCTCATTAACGAGATAGATCATGGAGGTTGACATAGTCAACTAAGATCTTGAAGAGATCAAATAAAGATGATTCAGTCAGCTAAGATCTTGAAGATGTCAAAGATCATGGGAAACTCGTGATAAGTGATGGAGGACGTTGTGAAAACAAGGCACACTTGATGGAAGGTGTACATTGCACCTAGACATGGGGATTGATTTGGTCAAACAGTGCAGTCCAACTTGGAGGATCTTGTCCACATGTGACAACGCATTCTAGATGAGGGCCAAGGCTTGGGAAGGATCAAATTTTATATAAAGAAGATGAAGGCAAGGATGAGGGCATTCTAATTATTCTTGATGTAAGATCTTTTCAGATTTGTAATTTTCATGTGACATTCCACTGCTTTCTTGGGTTGTTTAGTAGAGATTGCAGGTGTTGTTTAGCATAGGGTGTTCCTGGTCGGGAATCCCACATTTTTCTTAGAGTAGCTATAGATAGAGTATTTTACTTCATATTACATCAAGCTTTGAGTGCCACATCTCTTTTCCTACTTTCTGCAGAACATCCATATTCAGAAATTGCAGATTTCTGAAGATCAGTTTTGGAAGGAGGAAGTTATCTTTAGTACTTTAGTTGGAGAACTGGTGAAGGATTGTTCCTATCACCTTGAGCTTAAATATCATCTTCCCAGAGCTTCATTTAAAATCTGGCATCAGGCCAAAATTTATTGACCTCCCAGCAATAGTACTTCCTTCAGGAATTACGCTGTCTATCTTGCAGACCTAAAGGGATGAAGGAAGTTGCTTGTATTTCAGCTAGCAATCTTGTGAGGGATCATCCACTCACATTGCCATCAGTATTTCCAGAAACCTAGAGATTATTGCATCATTTTTCACCAGGAAGAAAGCATCTCTTTCCCTCACATCACATTTTTTAGAGGAAGTTGTGTTGCAGCAGCTGCAATCATCATTAAAGGATTGAGAAGCTAGATCTAGAGCTTCTAGCTCATAGATCTGAAGAAGGGATCAACCCTTCAAGCATAGATCTGATCTGATATCATATTTCAGCCATTTATTTGTTAGATCTAGCTTCAGATCTGTATTTCCTAGCAGATCAAGGATCAAATCCTAGGGAGGTGATTTTTCAAAGTTGCAGATCTGGAAAATCCTTTCTGGGTTATCTTGGGAATCCATCACATTGGCCAGATCTTGAATCTTGGCATCATCTGAGCTCCAGATTTGAGTAGATCTACATTTTCCTTTTCAACCTGCAACTATATGTTCATAATCTACTGAAGGGACAACGTAGTATTTGCTTTAGTGCCTCTCTAGTTACAGTGTACTTGTTGTAGCTTGTTTTCTGGGTACTTCTAGACCATCTCTTTGGCTAGATATTCTCATATTTTGTATATGGTGTAAATGATTCTTCTCCAATCTAATAAAATGGCTCAGCTTCTCTGTAAATTTTGATTTTGTCTTAAGATTTATTGTTTATCTTGATGTAAGTTCTTATATTGTGTGAAGTATTACTGCATTCTCCCTTTTGGGATATTACAGAATTCACCGAGAAAGAAATCAAGAAGCCAATTGACCCTAAGGAGTTGGAAGTAAACGAGGAGCTAGTTATGAAGGTGATGTTAATCGACCTAGATGGTGTGAAGGACTCCTTAATACCAAATTTTTCTGGGAAGAACACTGTACATGAAATGTGGGCAGCTCTCTATAATTTGTTCCAAAATAAGAATGACAATCAGTTATTGGTATTGGTGGATAAGTTGAAGTCCACAAATTTATACAAGGTGAAGGAGTAAATTGGTATCTGGAAAATTTATCTTAGATAAAACATGAGCTTACCACCATTTGTGTGACTATTTCAGATCCTAATATGGTGACAATTTCCTTGAAGGGGTTTACCTTAGAGTGGAAGCCATTCATCAAGGGGATCGTTTCGAGAGACAACATGTTATACTAGAATAGGCTGTGCGATCATTTCACTTAGGAAGAGTTGAGAGGCATGGATATTCATCTGAAGAGGCATGCTTCCAATGATGGCATGGCAAATGGAGCGAGAATGAAGGGAAAGCAGAAGAAGTACTTGAGTAAAAAAAAATGTTTCAACTGTTGTGATATGGGTCATTTTTTCGATGATATGTCAGATGAATAATAACGGACATGACAAGAAGAATAAATGAAAGTAGGTGGAAAGTGTCGCCGCGTCTGGCAAGAATGATGATCTGTCTAGGAGGTTGGAGAAGGAGGACTTTTTTTTTATCTCTCATTTCTCATAGGGTACCATTGATGGGGCTATGTGGTACATGGATAATGGAGTGGTGAAGAATATCACAAGGTCACAGGAGGTGTTTGAGACTCTAGCTAAGTGGGAATCAAATTTTCACATGGTGCTCAGTGACTAGAGTCAGAAAGAGACCAGAGGATCGAGATTTGTTGCATTCAAGATGGAGTTAGGACAAGTGATGTGAGTTTAAGATGTATTATTTGTACGAAAACATTGATAGAGTGCGTTGTCTATCTTAGAGATCAAGAAGAAGGGGTTTGAGGAATTTTTCCAGGATAGGAAGGCAAGGCTTAGGCCCAAAGGATCTAGCTTTGCAGGTGTTCTAATTGGAGTTAGAGAGCATGGTATATACAGGCTAACGGTTAAGCTTATATATCATGGGAATAATAAGAAGGAATACCATGTGTAGGTTCTAGAGAAGAAAGTGTAGGTGTAGTGTTTAGAGGAGTAGCTACATGTTCTATAAAAGGTCCAAGTTCCAGAGGTTTAGAGGGGGTTTGCAAGTTCAGAGGGAGAGTTTGAATCCCAAGAAGAGTGTGTGGTCAATGGGGAGAAATGATGCTTCTACATCTGCCAATAAGGAATCAGGAAGAGAATGGAATAAATTTCAAGAGAAGAGGAAGAAGAAATATGCTTCTAGTGATAATGACACCTGAGGGAGGCATAGTCTATGCTACAAGGATTTTTGTAATTTTTCGTGCTAGGAGTTGGGAGAGTGTTGCAAGAAATGAGAGTGATGATGAAGAGCTACTTCCTAGCCTTGGAAGTACCTCCCTCGCTAAGAGAGATAATTAAGGTTAGCTAGCTTGGGAGGTACTCCAAGTCCTAGGGTTTGGGGTTTGGAGGTTGGAACACCAAAAAAGTGATTTGTGGGCTCGAAACCCAAGGCGTGGGATCTATACCCAAGTTAGTGGGTGTGGTACCATGAGGAATTTATATGATTTGATATATGTAGTTGTTAGAGGAACCTTAGAGTAGAAAGGGGAAGTGAAAATCATCAAAATATGAGCTCTCTATCTTGAGATATTAATTTTTATAGTTTCTGGTGGATTTTTGTGACACAAAAATTAGGTCATCTTGGTAATGTTGTGTGTCACATGACAGTTGGAGCACACCACTTGAAGCCACATCTATTTTTATACATAGAAGATGTGTGATAGGATATTCGACACATCAAAAAGTGAAACAAAACATAGAATCACATCACTTAAGGAGACGTTTTTCTAAGGAAGCCTCAGTAAAGGAGGAAAATAGGCTTGGATTGATATTTTCTTAGACTGTTTGGGGCAGTGAGTTTGTGGGATTGAAATTTGAGTTTCCATGGAGTAATTATGGGATCGTTTGTGGAATGTTTACGGTTGATTTCTAGTGTTTAAAGGTTTCATCTACTATAGTAAGGGGTCTAAGGCCTATTCTGGTGCAAATAGAGGGATGGAAGATGAATTATGGGGTTGGAAATTAGCCTAGTGTCAATGTGTTGGAGTAGCAAGCCTAGGAAGGAGGGTCCAGGATGTTGGAGGATTTAGGAGTTGATTGGAAGGGCTTAACAAGGGTTGTTAAGAATCCCTAACCCGATAGCCAAAGTGACAACAATATAAAAAAGTCCAAACTTGATTAAAAGAGGTATGTATTGGATGTGTTGAGGTTGTTTTGTTACTAGTGGATGGTGTCCTATTTCAAGACAATTTTTATTGAGCATATTGTGATACTTGGTTTGGTAGCGTAAATGATTTAAGATTATATCCTTGAAACTAGTATCATGGAAAGAAACATTTAGAAGGGGATGAAGGAGAAAAAGGAGGAAAATATAAAAATACAGTAGGAACAACACACCAATGAAAATATACTAGAAATCACTACAACCACTAGAACATTGATTACCACATAGAGGATAAGTGTTGGAAGTTGTTGTTGAATTTCTAGGACCTTGGGTCTAGGATAGAATCTTAAAATATCCGACGCTACCAAACCAAGAATCTCAAAAGAACTACTTTGCACAACAAAACATAAATAATAGTAAACCACACATGCACACATTAAAGACCACTTTTTACATTTTTCAACCCAACTTCATTATATTAATCCAACTCATATAATGCAATAGTCTAGGGATCCCGTACTAGGGATAATGGCCCTCATATATCCACTAGTATAATATAAAAACTAGGGCTTGGTGTTAGTACATCGACAACCAATCTGCCCTCAACAAGATACTTTCACCATATGGATGATGTAGTCGACTCTCTCAACTCCTATCAGTTGTACCCTGTATCTACCCAGTCCTTCAGCTCTTGATCAACAAATATTGACTCTATCAATGTGTAATGTTCCCAAATTTTAGCCTCAAGCTAAAAGGAACATTATAGTTAACATTCTCACTAGCTAGATGAATAAAATGGGTAGGGATGCCCATTAACCTCTTTAAAAGGGGGAAATAACATTCCTCATGTGAAAAGGGGAAGAATAAGTAGATGGATTGAGCACCTATAGGTGTGAACAGGATTGGATCATGTTGATTCAGTCATATTTGACCAAGTCCACATGCACTATCTAAATACATTGTATCTCCATGATGGACTATGCAATTTTAATGGAGGAGAACTTGCATGAGATAGGTGGCACATATGGAGGGGACCCATTGTGGGAGGAGAATTTTATATATATGGAGAGGAGGGCAGCCATTGTGATTCATGCTTTGATTATTATTTTCTTGGGTCTATTTAGACTTTGCTTCATCTTACTGTTTAGCAAGGTTGCAGTGTTGTTTAGCACAAGGGTGTTCCTGGTCGGGAATCCCTACCTCATCCTCAGGGAAGGAGAGGTTATTTGGGCTACATTTCCTCATTCTAGCATTTTGGCCAAGCTACCTCCTCCAGCTACAATGTAGCTTCTATTTAGATCTGGGTTGTGTTGTAGGGTGCAGCAAAGGAGGATCTCTTTGGGTCATTTTTGGGCTTGTTTTTCAGTGGAGAACTTGTCTATCCATTAGAGGATCAGCAGGAAGGACTCCTGGGCATATTTTCAAATAATGGCACTTGGCTAGAGCATCTATGCATTTCTACAACGCAGTCCCATAGAGGAACTGCGTCATTTTTCAGAGAGCAGTTGCAGCAAGGTTTAATACCTTGATTTTGGGCTAGTTTCCTAGAGAAAGGGCCAACCCTTCTCCTGGAAAGCTAGAAAAAGGGATTCTCATCCCTATTGTAATTTATTAAGCTTTATTCATGCAATGTTTCAGGGGAATGCATTATTTTGCAGTTGAATATTCATATCTACTCTTTTTTTGCTTAATCTTCCAAGAAACCCTTGCCGGGTTATCTTCACATTGTATAAAAGAGGCTAGATCTCTGTTTTTCTCTGTGTTTTGGCTACATAAAATCCAGATCTATTATATACAACATATTGCTACAGGAACCCTCTTATAATCACGCTGTGTTTTCTTCATAGTTTTCTGTATGTGTTTATTCATGGGTTTTCAGTGTTTTCAGCCATATCAGAACCGGGAGATATGTTTAACTTAGCTAGAATGGTTTGTTTCAGCTCCTATTCTATATGTGAGATGTATATTGCATGAATTAATGGAAAAAATTCCCATTTCTCACAGTTACAACATTATTTTCTGGAAATAGAATTTTTATAGTCCAGAACACTGCTTTTCCCCACTTGGAGATGACATATGGAGACATAGTTTTGTTGATGTGCCCCTAATTTGATGAAAATGTGTTTAATACGCATTTAAGAAGTAAATAGACATGACTTACATTATTGTGTTCAAGTATTACTGGATCTCCAACTTAAGAATATCTTCAGATATTATTATTATTGTAGAAATTCCCTATTTTGAGATATTACACAATTCTCCAAGTCCATCTGGCTACTAAACCTCGATTTTTAATATGCGCTGTATTTGTGCCTTAATCAATCAAGGGCATAACACGTTGAGACTTTTTTTGAGTTTTTAATAGCTCCACTTGTGAACAACTCTCAATTTTCCCACTGTTGCTCCTCATCTACTCAGGGACTTCAACCCACTATGGTCTTTCAACACTGCTCCGATGAAGAACAACATAGGGCACAAAGTTTTTATGTTGATCAGTGGTTGTCATTGATGTCAACCTAAGTAGCACTAGGGGCTACCCTGATATTGCATGTTAATTGTGACCTACAAAATAACTATATTCTGTGTCAAGAATATTTTTAATGGCTTCTACTTGTCGAGATGTTTCTGTTGATATATGGCACGCCATGTAATTCTTCACGGTTTGAGAGATATTCAGGTTTGAAGTTTGTAACCCCAGTTAGTGGGCTAAAACCCCATGGGGTTGTGGCATGGGTCATTGAAAAATAAATAAGTAACAATTTTTAAGCTCCTAAAATCTCTCCCATGTTCACTTGTGTAATCTTCTCTCAACCTAAGCATTTATATAAATAGTGATCCTCGTATCCTTCTTATGTAGGGATTCTGCTACATGAAATAGGTCATCGTGGAATTTTCGCTCTAAATATTTTTCTACGAAGTTTCAGAAGCTAAAAGTTCTAAGAGGCGAAGCTGAAATCCTAAGAAACCTCCTGTAAAACTTTCATATCAGCATGCGCAATATTTTCAGAGATATGATCTATGGAAGTCAGTGTTTTTGCAGGCTCCTCAACTTCATCTCAAAGAATTTCCCTTGGGAAAATAGTCATAACTCACTCTTTGAGTGTCAGATTGGAATTCTATAAAATGTGGTAGATAGTCCATGGATTGTAGCTTTTTTTATATCAATTTTAGAGCCGAATAAAGAAAAAGTAACATGTGGCACGCTGTACAAGTTCGCTCTACTGAACCAGTCCATAATTAGGTTATTGTGAGAGATTGGGCATAACTCTCCCTTGATGAATCAAAATTGGGTCAGACCTATGGCATTGGAAATAAGACTCAAAGGATGACTATAGAAATGAAAATCACATATTGGGGATCTGAAATAATAGAGATACACCAGATTCAATACTGAGCTCCTAGAAGGCAAGAAAAAGCTAGATCATATGTTGTCAAGGGTTGCAAAGGACCATAATTTTTAGGGCATCAAAGCAAAGCAAGGTGCAGCAGAGGGTAGCATGAAAAGAGCAGAAATTAAGGTGTAGAACAGAACAATAATTTTATCATATGAAGACTTCAAGTGGGAAGCACTGCATATAGTCACTGTAAAGGTATCATTGTACTAAGTCATTGTAAATACATCATTGTAAAAATTGTACTAGCGTCTATCTGCCAAGAGTTGAAGAGGCAGTATTGGGAGGTCTAGGATCATCATTATGTGGTTGTGTCATAGTTGGCGTTATGTTCTAGTGTGTCTTCTTCTTCTACATCATTTTATATCACTATAAAGTGGACTATTTTCCCTGATACGGGGGCCCATTCTTCTTTTATTCTTCTATAGGGTGGTAGGGTGGTGCTAGGCTGGTGAATGAAGTCACCAATAGGTTCAAGGCTATAAAAAATTTAGGGTGGTAGGGTGGTTCTAGGGCGAGTTGTAGCTCATTGGGAATTGGGGCATCCGTTCAGTTGACTATTGAAGAATCTCGGGTGTTGGAGTGTCCATCTGGTGGGAGATGGGGAAGAATGCTTTTCTAGATTCTAGGAAATTGGAGCATTATTTTCAATTGGATTTGAATATAAAAGAATTATTAGAAAAGAATTCAGGTGGTTTTTGTCTTAGAGAGGGTTTCCGCCTTAGAAAATGTGTGCATTTGTGTTCCTTTTGTTTACTTCTATCATTGTACGAACATTGATAATGATTGAAGATTAACTAATGCTCTAATTGAAAGGAATATTGATTCACCTCCCCTCTCAGTATTTCTAACAACTGGTATCAGAGCTTGGTTCCTTCAATAGTAGTTTAATAGTTGGAAGGAGGTCATGGAGCATACCAAGAATGGTGTACCTCTGTTCAATGAAAATAATTATGCACTCTGGAAAGGAAGAATGGAGGTCTATCTCGTGGCGCAAGGTTATGAAGTATGGGACACTATTCAAAATGGATTTACATCAACCGCGGATGAACAAGGTAAAAATAATTTGGTAAATGATGCAAAAGAAAATAATATTATTATCAGTGGACTTATTGAATCTGCTTATCATAAGGTGCTGGGTTGTAAAACAGCCAGAAATGTATGGGACAAAATTGAGAATATATATCTAGGTGACTCAAATGTCAAAGAAGAAAAGCCTCAAATCTACAGAGCAAAATTTGAGAAACGCGGAATGAAAGAAGATAACAACATTGCTACATAATTCCAACACGTTGATGAAATAACCAACACTCTAGAAGGATTGGGAGAGCCTGTTGATGAGAAGACTATTATACGAAATATTATTAGAACGTTACTAGAAATATTCAACCCAAAGGTATCGGTCTTAGAATATAGTGAAAATATGGACAAACTTAGCAAAGAGGAATTACATGGAGTTCTCATAGCATATGAAATGAGACTTGATGAAGAATAGGGTACTTCACATCTAGAAACTGCGTTCGCTGCGTCTAAGAAAACCAATAAGGAGAAACAACCTTCAAAGGCACAGAATTGCACCTACAAGTGTGAAGAAAATGAAGATGATGAAGATGGTATTTTAGATGGAGAATATGCTTACTTTATGAGAAAACTAAAAATTGGTAAGGGAAAATTCAAAGGTAAACTTCCATTGATATGTTTCGCCTGTGGTGAGGTTGGGCATTTTGCAACAAAATGTCTGAACAGAAGTGATGGAAACTCAGAATAGAATAAAGGCTTTAAGAAATTCAACAAGCAAAGAAAAAATAAAGGATTTAAAAGGAACTTTCTCTGTAAAGGAGATAGCTCATCATCCGATGAAGACAATGACAGCGAAGAAGAAGCCAATGAGAGAGTATTGTTTATGGCCAAGAAAATTAAACAATAGGTATCAAACAACGAAGAAGAAGGGATGACCATAAAATAATTTTCTAAGGAGGCACTCAAGCTTATAAAAGAGCTCAAGGCTCAGAAGATCCGTTCCAATACACTTGAAGAACAAGTCCAAGGTCTCAAAATTGAATTTGAAGAACAAAAATGTATTGAAGACTCACTTCAAAAGAAGTTGGAAGAAAGCAAACAAGAAAGGGAAGCATTAGAAGCTGAAGTATTCTCGCTGCATAAGGAAGAGAAGAAGGGAAATACTATCCAAAACTATGCCAACAACTCAATGGAATTGGAAGAACTCATCAACAATCAATGATCTTACAACGACAGAACTGGCCTCGATTACAAAGAAGAAGAAGCGGGACCTTGTACAACAAAATACAATGAACCTATGAGATATGACATGTATGTAGACTTCATTGGACAAGATTCAGAAGAACATCCTTGGAAGAGGATTCCTAGACAAACATTTCCATCCAGGTACCAACATATTTTTCATGGCTATTGTTATTCATGCGGAAAATTTGGTCATAAAGCTCTAGAGTGTTGCACGTACCCTAGGAACCAATACAATTATAGGAGATTTGTCAAATATGAACCTCCTATGGCTCAACAAAATATCAATAGATTTTAACATTTAAGAAATAATATGGAATGTTACAAATATCAGAACTTTGGACACATAGCCAGAGATTGCAGACTTGAAAATCCTCCAGAAGAATCTTCGAAGCCATAGAACGAACAAACATGGAAGAAGAAGAAGAAGACTGATAATTTTGCTCTCACTCTCAAGGCTCAAAACAACAAATATGTATGTTATGTTGATACGGTTACTCAATGCATATGATTGGAGATATAAAGAAATTCGTAAATCTGAAAGAGAAGATGGATGGAACCATGTCCTTTGGAAATGATGGATCTTCAAATGTTATAAGGTCAGGTACTTTCACTCTCGAAAGCAAAGATGCTATAGCCAAGAATGTTCTATTGGTTGAAAAAATGAATCACAATCTGCTCATTGTTGGACAAATGTGTGATCAAGGACACAAAATACTATTCAACTCCACAAAATGTGAAATCGGGAAAGGCAGATATGGTGAAATTGTGGCTATAGAAAGTCAAGCTCCAAACGACATATATGTTATGGATGAAGCAAGTAAAGCACATATAATAGATAAAGAGGACAATATAATATTTGGTAGAAATGATGATTGACTAAGTAAGAACTTTGCTACAAATATGCAAAGCGAGTTCGAGATGTATTTACTTGGTGAGCTGGCATACTTCTTAGGGCTTCAAATATCTAAGCAAGAGAAAGAAATATTTATATTTCAAGCGAAGTACATCAAGGAAATGCTCAATAAATTCAAAATAGAATATTGCAAACCCATCCTTACTCCGATGGTAACAGGTTGCAAATTGAGCATAGACGACTCATCTAAGGATGTAGATCAAAGGTTGTACATATCTATGATTGGTAGTCTTCTATATGTAACAGCCTCCCGGCCAGATGTTATGCAAGCAGTTGGAAAAGTAGCAAGATTCCAAGCAGCACCAAAAGAATCATATATTATTGTTGTCAAAATAATTCTTCGATATCTAAAGGGAACAACAGAATATGGCTTGTGGTCTCCCAAGGGTAATAATCTCATTATTCAATCCTTTACAGATGCATATTGGGTAGGAAGTGTTGATGATTGTAAGAGTACTCATGAAGCATTGTAATATCTTCTCTAGAAGCTTGGGATTCTCCCAAGTTATCATTAGATTTTCCTTATTCAAAATATAAAGGTGGAGTGGAAGTGTGTACAGGTCTGCAAGATGGTTGTGTGTCAGGGGGAGTTACACTTTTCCATTAATGTCAAAGGGGGAAAGAATGTTGTAGGAAGAGGTGTCATGATTGCAAGGGGAGTTCTTGTGTTGTCATCAATGCCAAAGGGGGAGATCGTTGATTAGTGGTTGTCATTGATGTCAACCCAAGCAGCATGAGGGGATACCCCTATATTGCATGGTAATTTTGACCTACAAAATTTATGTATTTTGGGTCAATAATATTCTTTATGGATTCTACTTGTCGAGATATCTCTATTGATATATGGCATGCCATGTAATTCTTCACGGTTTGAGAGATATTCATGTTTGAAGTTTGTAACCCCAGGTAGTGGGCTAAAACCCCATGGGGTTGTGGCATGGGTCCTTGAAAAGTCAATAATTAATAATTTTTAAGCTCCAAAAATCCCTCCCACATTCATTTGTTGAAGCCTCTCTCAACCTAAGCATTTATATAAATTGTCATCCTCATATCCTCATGTAGGGATTTCGCTACTTGAAATAGGTCATCGTGGTATTTTGGCTCTAACATTTTTTCTACGAAGGTTTAGAAGCTGAAATGTTTATGTGGAAAAGCCGAAATACTGAGGAAGCTCTTGTAAAATGTTTAGATCAAGGTGCACAATATTGTCAGAGATATGATCTGTGGAAGTCAGTGTTTTTGCAGGCTCTTGAACTTCATATCAAAGAAGTTCCTTTGGGAAAATCGTCATAACTCTCTTTTTGAGTATCTTATTGGAATTCTATAAAAAGTGGAAGATAGTGCATAGACTGTAGCTTTTTATGTATCAATTTAAGAGACGAATAAAGAAAAAGTGACATGTGGCACGCCGTACGAGTTCGATCTACTGAACGAGTCCATAATTAGGTCATTGTGAGAGATTGGGCACAACTCTCCCTTGAAGAATCCAAATTGGTTCAGACCTATGGAATTGAAAAGAACACTCATAGGACTACTACACAACTAAAAATCACATATTGGGGATCTGAAATAACAGAGATACACTAGATTCAATAACAAGCACCTACAAGGCAAGAAAAGGCTAGATCATGTGTTTTCAAGGGCTGTAAAGGACCAGAATTTCTAGGGCAGCAAAGCAAAGCAAGGTGCAAAGGACTTTAAGTGGGTAGCATTGCATATAGTCACTGTAAAGGTATCATTGTACTAAGTCATTGTAAATACATCATTGTAAAAATTGTACTAGTTTCTATCTGCCAAGAGTTGAAGAGGCAGTATCAGGAGGTCTAGGATCATCATTAGGTGGTTGTGTCATAATTGGGGTTATGATATAGTGTGTCTTATTCTTCTAAATCATTCTATATCATTGTAAAGTGGACCATTTTTCCTGGTATGGGAGTCCATTATTCTCTTATTCTTCTATAGGGTGGTAGGGTGGTGCTAGGCTAGTGCATGAAGTCACCAATAGGTTTAAGCCCGTGAAAAATTAGGGTGGTAGAGTGGTGCTAGGGTGTTTTGTATCTCATTTGTTGTTGGGGCATCCATTCAGTTGACTACTGAAGAATCTCGGGTGTTGGAGCATCCATCCAATGGGAGCTGGAGAAGAATGATTTTCTAGGTTTTAGGAAGTTGAAGCTTTATTTTCAATTGGAGTTGAATATTAAAGAATTATTGGAAAAGAATTCAGGTGGTTTTTGTCCCGGAGAGGGTTTGCACCTTAAAAAATGTGTTCGATTGTGTTCCTTTTGTTTATTTCTATCATTGTACAAACATTGATAATAATTGAATATTAACTAATGCTCTAATTGAAAGGAATACTAATTCACCCCCCCTCTCATTATTTCCAACATTTTACACCTATCATTGGAAGATGCCCATCTCCCACAAAGAACATGGGCTCGGAGGACTTCCCATCATCTATTGTAGAAGTCCTCCACACACAAGTCTCGAGCTCCACAAACTGCTCCTAGTTGATCAAACCCTTGAGCTCCACCAATTGCCACTCTAGCAACCATCTAGGTCCATGAATATGGTGCACACTAGGCTACAATTTGGGTACTATCTTGGTTTCCTCCTACAATTCAAAAATTCCCAATCATGTCAACACTTGTTCCACTCTCATGATGCCCTCCAATAGTACATAAGTGACCAAGTCCATGTTGTAGCATTTGCACTTAGTTAGGGCATCCAATCCTCTAGGAGACCCTTACACACTGCTGCCAAAAAACTTCTCCAATATACCCTATGTTCTACAATAGAGGATATATTTCAAAAATCTAGGCACCAATCTTCACTTTAGAAACTTCCCACAACTTAGGGCTTCTAACATGCCATGCCAGACCTACCTCCATGGCTTCCAAAAGACGTAAAAACTTTGTCCACACTAGGATACCTACATCAATCCATAGAGGAATTTGCTCCTAATTGGAGTTCCTTCATTCCCAAGGAAAATACAACAAATGGCTCCCAACAACCTACAATGTAGATTGATCCAAATTGATCCAAGAACATTGATCCAACACGCATTCCCATGCTGCTGAAATATTGTTTTCCTTGTTTAGGGAAAGTTTATGCTGCAAATTCCCTTCATAAACTGACTTGAAAGCCTCTTCTTTGCTGCGACGTAGGAAAGTTGGGCTAGCCTCTTTGCGGGTTTTTGTTATGGGTAAGTGTCAGCCCCTAACAACCCAATGTTGACTTGTTTTGGAGAGGCTAGACATGTGGGCTACCTCAATCTGTTGCAACACCTAACATCCCTCCAAAAAATTTGCTTCTCACCTGCATTCAACCCTTAAACAGTGCACAACCAACCCATTTTCCTTCAGTCCCTCCAACAAGGTAAACAACCTCCCATAAACAAATTGGTTCTCTGGTCTAGGGCAAAAATTACACTCACCTTATTCATTGGTTTTTCATCTCCTAGTTGTGGCCCAAAACAAAGGTAATCTCCCTTCCTCCATGATATTTAATCAACAATGTGTTGCAAAAATGGATGATGAAATGACATGTCCTCACCTCTTATTTATAACAAACAAGAGGACTTCACGAATTATGAAGGGACATGAATTTTAGAAAAATGACTTCAATCCTACATGGCTTGAATACCAAATAATTCATTGTGAACTTCAAAAATTCATATCTCCACTTTTATAATTTGGAATTAGATGCTTCTTGAAGCATTGGATTCTAATTACCACCATCTATCCCCTCATTCCATCACATGTAGAAATGTTCTCCTAGAAATGCCAAAAACACAATTTTATACGAAACTTAATACTTGGGTTCCTAGCCCACAAGTGATTATTGGGCTGCTTTTCCCTCCAAACCCAGAACATTATGGCTTGGAGTACCTCCCAAGCTACATAAAAATTAACAATTCCTCTTAGCAAGAGAGGTAATTCCAAGACTAGGAAGTAACCATCATCATCTGGTGACAACACTAGCCCATCTGGAATCCATCAATACAACATACCCTGTAGAATGAACCCAACAATCTCGGTAGTGCCTCTACCTCATCATAACTGAACCTGAAGACCCCCATCCGCCATAGGGCTACTCACTCTAAGTCTAGACTCCCTTTGATCCTAAAAAATCTCCACTGGCTTAGTCCTGCAAGCACTCATCCTCTTGGATCAAATACTACTCATGAAAATCCCACAATATCAGATATGCAACATCGTGATCTGATGAAGGCTCTAGCCTACGAACCTGTAGCCCATCACATGAAGCCGTATTTATCAACCTGATCTTATCCATGCCAAATTAAGCCTCGAGTTGTCCCAACTAACCATGGAAAATCAATGGAAGTCCATGATCAGAAATATGCACTAAAACAAACTATTGTCCACTAGGATCACTACCATTCAACCATAACTCCCAGCCAATATCGTTGACAAGACAATTAAGACCAAATATCCATGTATTCACCTAAACTCTTTGCTCCATGATTTAGACAACCACAACTCCCTCTGAGTTGCTTTGTTGTGCATACTTTGATTCACTGTCCCTCAAAGTAGCTCACATCTCCTATGATATTATGTTGAATTTCCACAACCATGGCTCTAAGATAGAATCTTAAAATATATGATGCTACCAAACCAATAATATCAATAGAAATACTTTGCAAAGTGGAATATAAACAACAGTAAATCACACATGCACAAAATATAGACCACGTTTTACATTTTTCAACCCAACTTCGTTATATTAATCTAACTGATATAATACAACAGTCTAGGCTTCCACACTAGGGATAATGGCCTTCATACATCCACTAGTATAAGATACAAATTAAGGCTTGGTGTCAGTACATCAGCGACTAATATTCCCTCAAAAACATACTCTGACCATATGGCTAATGCAGTTGAGTCTCTGAGCTCCTCTCGATCTTACCATGTATCTGCCTAGTCCTTCGGCTCTCGATCTACAATTCTTGCCTCTATAAATACTCCAATTCCATTTGGCCACTAAACTTTGGTTGTCAATATGATCTCTAGTGGTATCTTATTTCATCAAGGGGACAACACATCGAGACTTCTGTCAATTTTTTCATAGCTCCAATAGTGAAAAACTCTCAATCTACCCAATAATTATCCTCGGATACTCATGGAATTCAACCCACTATGTTCTTCATATGTTGCTCTGATGAATACCAACATAGGGAACAAAGGATGACCACATATCACTGCAAGGTGTCCATATCCCACAATGAATACAAGTTAGGAGGAATTCCTATCATCTGTTGTAGAATTACTTCTCAACACACAAGTCTTGGGCTCCAAAAATTGCTCCTGGCTGATCAAATCCTTTAGCTCCACCAATTGCCACTCTATCAACCATCAAAGTCCATGAATATGGTGCACACCAAGCTCCAATTTTGGCACTATCACGCTGTTCTCCAGCAAACCATAAATTCTAAATCACGTCCACACTCAGTCCACTCTCACGTTACCCTCCAAAAGTCCACGAGTGACCAAGTCCATGTTGTAGGATCTGCACCTAGTTAGGGCATCCAATCATCTAGGAGACCCTTACACACCGCTGCCAACATACTTTCCCAATATACCTTTTTTCCTGCAATAAAGGAGCTATTTCAGAAATCTAGGCACCAACTTTCAATGTGGAAAATTCCCACAGGTTAGGGCTTCTAACATGCCACGTCATCTCTACCTCATTGGCTTCCACAGGTTGCAAAAAATTCGTCCATGCTAGGACACCTACATCACTCCATAGTGGGATATTCTCCTAGTTGGAGGACCTTCATTTCCAAGGCAACACCAAAAAATGGCTCCCATAAACCTGCAATGTAGATTGATACAAACTGATTGAAGAAGATGGATCTAATGCACATTCCCACATTGCTGCAATATTGTTGTATTGCTGTCTCTAGTTAGGGCAAGTGCATGTTGCAAACCTCCCTTCATAAACTGACTTGACAACCTCCTCTTTGCTATAGCCTAGGCAAGGTGGGTTATCCTCTTTATGAGCTACTATTATGGGCAAGTAGCAACCCTTAACATCCCAATTCTTGTAGAAATTATATAAACATATGTATATCAATGGATTCAGTTTTATCAAGAAATGTACTAAAGCTAGATACTCAATCCTACTACAAATCAATTGCGGAAAATAAACAAGATCACCAACCACAACAAGTAAAGAAAGAAACAAATCAAACCACAACATAGATATTTTCCCTGGGAAAGCTTGTTGCTCAAAACCCCTCTATCTTCTATTATATATTCACCATGGAATCATGAAACATTTACAGTGCACTCTTCTCACAAGAGTCTCCTGCACTCTCATAATTGTCTCACACTGACCCAGACAAAATCAACCAACACTTAGAAAATTTCCTGCCTCTAATCAGCCTGCCTGCCTAGTGCAATTCATGTGGAATGCAATCCCTATTCTTTAGGTATTTCAGCCTTCCAAAAATCCACAAGGATTGTGGGAAATATAATGAATTTCTGGCTGCATGTGGGTAACCTACTAATGATTCAACTGATAGTTAACATCCCTTTAACCTTTGTCTTAATTGGGTCTCTACTAGAACTGACATGCATGCAACTATTAATAGTAAATCATCAGTTGCATGGCAGATCACTGCATGTGAATTAAATATGATTTAATTCACTTGATATCTCACTAGTGAAACAAATAGTTACAACTAGTTCAACTGAATATAACTCAATAAATTAAGTTATCTGATTTCTTATGCATTAAACTAATGCACTAACTGAAATTTGAACTCCATAACTAATAGATTCACTCTGCATGCCTCAACAACCACCATCAACTCGAAATTCATGAGCTAACTGATTTTATCACATGCAATTAACTATTACAAGTGATTATGAGATCATATTATATTTTATTGTCCAATTTAATTAAGGGAAAATTAAATTAGACACACATTTCTTGTTGAGTTTTCAACACTCCCTCTCAACAAGAAAGGGATTATCTACTACCTCGATCCTCCATCTATGGTGTTAAAATTTTCTCCTGGCGAGCACCTTCATCAAAATATCTGCATCTTGATCTTCCTTGAGAATGTACTGAAGTAACATAATGTGCCTTTGAACACAATCTCTCAGATGGTGGTACCGGATGTCTATGTGCCTGGACCTATCGTGGAATACTCAATTAAACAAGATTTTAATGTAACTCTGGTTATCACAATGTATCACCGTCAGATCCATATGAGAACCAAAAAAAAAAACCAGAATTTTTCTCATCTAGATGGCCTCACACACAGCCTAAATTGCTGCAATTTACTCTGCCTCAGCTGAATTGAGTGCACAGATCACTGCTTCCTGTTGTACAACGAAATCGTTTTTGATCCTATGCTAAAGATCCCTCCTGATGTGCTCTTTCTATCTGATGGAACGCCTACCCAATCTACATCCATGAAGCCTTGAAGCTTCACTCCCTCTCTTTGTATGTACCATAATCCATACTCTATAGTGCCCCTGATATATCTCAAGACATGCTTCCTCGCCTTCCAAAAGATATTGGTTGGCTTAACCATAGCTTGAATTAGCTGGTGAAATGCATAACAAATGTCTGGTTTGGTGTTCACTAAGTACATTAGTGAACCCACTAGCTGCCTGTAGACAATAGTGTCCACTACTTCTCTTGAAGTAGCATCCCCTTTCCTCCAATTTCTTGGAAGATAAGTTTCCATGGGTTTATAGCTCTCCATGTGAAACTTACTCAGAATATCTTTCGCATACCTTCCTTGAGAAACAAATAGCTCACCATCCCGCAGCCATATTTCCAAGCCAAGGAAATAGTGAAGGATTCCCATGTCCTTCATTTCGAACTCCCTTGCAAAATCATCTTTGTAAGAAGTTATCAATTGCTCATCACCTGTCAAATTATATCATCAACATAAAGTACGATAATCAAGAGCTTACCATCAACCATAATCTAGTATAGGTTCACATCCACTTCAATTTTGGTGAAGCCAAACCCAGTGAAATAGCTATCAATTCGAGTGTATCAAGCATGAGGTGCTTGCTTCAGCCCATACAGTGCTCTCTTGAGTCGATACACATGCGACTCACTGCCAAAGGTCTTGAAACCTTCTTGCTGCTCTATGTACACTTCTTCCTCAGTAACTCCATTGAGAAACATAGTTTTCACATTCATTTGATGTATCTGCCACCCCATCTGCGTAGAGAGTGGAAGGATAGATCTAATGGATGAGTACCTTGCAACTGGTGCAAAATTCTCCTCATAGTCAATCCCCTCAAATTTTTAGAATCCCCGGGCTAAAAATATAGCCTAGTACTTCTCCACTCCCATATTCTGCTTGCTTCACATTATAGATCCATCTAGATCCAACCACTGATTTTCTGACCGGTCTTGGGACGACTTCCCATGCACTGTTCTTGATGATGGAGTCATACTCCTCAACCATATCATCAACCCAAATTGGTTGTTGCACTGCTTCCTCAAAGGAGGATGGTTCTGTCACAACACACTTGCTCATAAGAGCCATGTATCTAGTAAAATTGTCTAGAGACTGTCTCTATCTGCACAGTGAAGTAGGTGCTCCTACATGGTCTACTGCATCAAGTATCAATCTATTAGCTTCTATGGTGCACCTTCTACCATTTCTGGTGGATGGATCTACATGGGTGTTTTTTGCCACTCCATGATCCTCCACATGTAGTTGCTCCACATATTGAGGTTCATTCTTTGGAACCAATATTTCCTCATCTACATGCAAATCCAACTCCCTCTAAAGGGACAATCGCATGGATTTCTCCTCATCAAATTTTATATCCTGTCTCACAATAGTCATCCTGTTGTTTTGAAAATACACTCGATAGTTGTGAGGAGTATCAATGTACCCCAAAAACATCCCAATCTCAACTGTTGTTTCAAGATTCTTCCTGGCATCTTTGGTCACATGCACATAAACATATGAGCCAAAAAATTTAAAATATGAAACATCAGGTTTCTTTCAAGACAAAGCCTCTGGTGTACTCATGCTAAGTATCCGATGAGGACTACGGTTTTGCACAAATATTGTTGTGTTTCATGCCTCCGTCCACAGATGCAACAGTAAGCCCTGATCATGCAACATCGCTCGTGCTACACCCACAATTGTTCTATTCTTTTTGTCTGCGACCCCATTTTTTTGTGGGTGATGAGGCAAAATCAACACTCTCCAAATTCCTTCTTTTCTACAAAATATCTTGAATTCATTAGAGATGTACTCACCACAATTGTCGCTCCTAAGAGCCTTCACATGCTTCCTCGTATATTTCTCCACCAGTGCTTTGAAATCAAGAAATTTTGAGAACATATGATCTTTCTTCTGCATGAAGTAGATCCAACACTTTCTAGAAGAATCATAAGCAAAGATCACATAATACTTGTGATTTTATATCGAAGCAGTACAAAATGTTCCACACACATCTTAGTGAACTCTCTCAATGATTTTTGAGGCTCGCTTCTCCTTCTCATGAAAAGTGGCCTTTGCATACTTCCCCATATTACATCCCTTACTTGTGTCTAACTACGCAAGAATACCCTTGGGAAGACCCGTAGAAATATGATGCGTGACCTTCAAGGATCCATGGTGTAGATGTCCCAATATCATGTGCCATAACTCACCCTCATCCCGGCTCCCCACCTTGTCCACCTTACCCATCATTGCTGCACAACCATCTACATCAAGTTTATAGAGATTCTTCACATGAATTCCAATATTCTTGGCCTATCACATTTTTGTTTATCTGACTCTCTCTGGAAGGTAACTGTACCAATCCCCTTAGCACTGTATCGCCTGTCATCACCCATTTTTATATGCATATGGAGGTATTTCTCCTCCAATATATTGAAAATTTATTTGTCTCTCGTCATGAGGAAAGATGCACCACTATCCAAGTACCACACAGATCCCATTGCACTTGACACCATGCTTGCAATGAGTGATAATTCAAGATCAAATTGCGAGGAAAAAGCCTCAATAGTTACAGATCCTGAAGCCTTCTTCTTCTTCTTCTTCTTTTATGGAAAATTAGGGGCATAATTTCGATGTTCGTGACAATGAGAAACTTCACGCTGGACATGTCGTGCTTCTTTCCATCTTTTTTAGACTTAGATTTGCAATAGGATTTATTCCCTTTCCCCTTCTCCGCCTTAGTATCCAAAGCACAATTTTCTTCATCATCTATCTTGGATGAAGATCCATCCCTGGTATTCCGCTTGAATTCTTCTTGCACCAAATCTGACCAAAGTCCTTCCCAATCTAGCAGCTTCTCCCTCCCATTGACAAAGTCTTGATAAATTTGCTAACTCTTGGGAAGTTCTAGAAGTGCTAGGCTCACCAAGTCATCATCCATGATAGTAATTATGACGCTCCCAAGCTCATCCTGAAATTTGACAAACTTTTTTAAATATTTCAGAATGGTGTTGCCTTTCTCCATTTTGATTTTCCTAAGATTTTCTTTCAGTGCCAATTTCTATGATCACTGCTTCTTTGAAAAAAATCTGTCGAATCTTTCCACATTGCATATGGTGTCGATTTTCCATGGAGACTTGAGACAATGTGGCCTCGTACTCCCTCCAATAATATCCTCTCACCTTTGCAACCTTCTTTTGCCAAGCATCAATATTTGCAGCATCTGCTCCACCGGGTTTGGGAATATCATTATCAATGAATTATTTCAACCCATTCTCCTCTGGTACTGCCTCCGTCCTATAATTCCACGCAATATGATTGGAACTTCCCTCGAGTTCATACTCCAATCTCAAGCCATTGAAATCAATTTCAATCTTGATATGCCTGTCACACCAAGAATAATTTTGCAAATTCGAATTCTATTCAGTTACAAACTCAATTTATTCTCTGCTATAGTGATTTCCTACGCTCTAATACCATGTAGAAATTATAAAAACATATGTATATCAATGGATTCAATATGATCAAGCAATTTACTAAATCTAGATATTGAATCCTTCTACAAATCAATTGCGGAAAATAAACATTATCGCCAGTCACAACAAGTAAAGAAAGAAACAAATCAAACCACAACACAAATATTTTCCCAGGGAAAGCTTGTTGTTCAAAACCCCTCTATCTTCTATTATATATTCACCATGTAATCTTGAAATAATTAAAATGCACTCTTCTCACAAGAGTCTCCTGCACTCTCACAATTGTCTCGCACTGACCTGGAAAAAATCGACGAACACTTAGCCAAATTCTTACCTCTAATAAGCCTACCTTGCTTCCGAAATTCATGTTGAATGAAATCCCTATTATTTAATAATTTCATCCTTCCAAAACCACGCAAGGATAATGGGAAATCCAATGGATGTCTGGCTACATGCAGGCAACCTATTAATGATACAACTGATAGTTAAAATCCCTTTAACCTTTGTCTTAACCGAGTCTCCAATGGAAATGACATTCATGCAGTTTTTAATAGTAAATCATCAGTTGCATGGTATATCACTACATTTGAATTAAATCTAATTTAATTCACTTGATCTCTCACTAGTGCAACAAACAATTACAAATATTTCAATTGAGTTTAACTCAATAAATTAAGTTAACTGATTTCTCATACATTAAGCTAGTGCACTAACTGCAATTCTAACTCCATAACTAATAGAATAACTCTACATGCCTTACCAACCACCATCAACTTGAAATTCATGAGGTAAATAATTTTATCACACTTAGTTAACTATTACAAGTGATTATGAGATAAGATTACATTTTATTGTCCAATTTAATTAAGGGAAAATTAAATTAGACACACATTTCTTGTTTAATTTTCAACAATGCTGACCTGTTTTGGAGAGGCTAGGATTGTGACCTACCTCAGTCTGCTACAAAACCTAATAGTCCTCCAAAACATCCATTTCTCACCTTCATTCAGCCCTTAGACAATCTGCAACCAACCCCTTTTCCTTCAGTTCTTCCAACAAAGTAACCGACCTCCTTTCAAAAAATCAATTCCCTGATCTAGGGAAGAAATACTCGTCACCTTCTTCTTTAGTTTTTCCTCTCCTAGCTGTGGCCCAGAACAAAAGTAATATTCCTTCCTCCATGCGCTATCCTCAAGGAATGTGTTGCACAAATGGATAATGAAATGACATGTCCTCACCTATTATTTATACCAAACAAGAGGGCTCCACTAATTATGAAGATACATGACTTCTAGAGAAATTTACTACAAGCCTACATGACTTGAATACCAAATGATTCACTATCAACTTCAAAATTTCATATCCCACTTCTACAAATAGGAATTCAACGATTCTTTAAGCATTGTATTCTCCTTCCCACCCTCTATCATCTAATGCCATCACATGTAGAAATGTGCTCCCATAAATTTCCAAAACACGATTTGGTGGAAAACCCCATACTTGGGTTCCAAGCCCACAAGTGAATCTTGTGGCACATTTTCCTCCAAACCCTAAACAATAAGGCTTGGAGTACATCCCAAGGTACAAAAAAATCAACAGTTACATCTAGAGCTCAACTCAAAGAAAACATAGAAGGAAAATAAAAAGAAACTTGGATGTGGATGAGAAGACCATATGTAGGCCAGTGCGAAAGGAGGTAAATTTTAGGTGCCTTCAGAAATAGGAAGAGTAAGAAATGACCAAACTCTTCCATATAAATATATAAGTCCAAAATACCAATATTAAGGGTTTTTTTGACTCGAGATAATAAGCTAATCTCATTTCAACAGATATGGTCATGAAATTGGGATTGGAATTTTGTGACCATCCGAGCCCATATCCATTGGGATGGGTAAATAAAAATATATAGATGAAGGTAAAAAACTAGTGAAAATTTATATTTGTCATCAATGTCAATTTTATTGATGAAGTAGAAATAGATGTGGTTCTCCTTGATGTATGTGGATTTGTGTTTGGGAGCCCTTACATGTACATGTGAGATGAAATTGATTCGTCAATTGTAGATAATAATGTTGTCATTTTTGTCAAATTAGAAATGATAGTAGATGCATGATGTTTCAATTTTAGGGGGAGTCTTATGGTTTTTGTAGTCCTTGATAAAGAAATAACATAGTAACATGATAAATAAAGAAGTTATAAAATATTATAATTATGGTGGTTGGGAGTACCAATATTTGAAGGCATTTTTTCCCTAGGGGATTAGCTCATAAACTAATATAAATGGAATATCTGGATAGTGATAAGAAATATATTTCCAATGGTATGCTGAAGTCCAAAAAAGGCCTCCAATATCACAAGATATGACAGGTAAAAGTTACTAGGCCAAAAATCAAACTTGGTGACCTGGCCATGGGCCTGAAAACATGGTCAACATATAGGTGGAAAGTGCAACCACATTGGTGAGGAGTGTTAGAGTCATATGTTTAGTAATATTTTTCATGTTAGTATTTCTATTTATCTAAGGTCAATTTGTAAATATTAGTCATGATGACCTGACTATTTATGGTTTCCGGAGGTGTACATTTAGATTAATTTTCATGTAAAGTTTCTCTATTTTGCTAAAGGTGTTGATCAATGGTTGTCATTGATGTCAACCCAAGAAACACCAGGGGCTACCCCAATATTGCATGGAAATTTTGACCTACCAAATTATTATATTCTGGGTCAATAATTCTTTTGATGGTTTCTACTTGTTGAGATGTTTCCGTTGATATATGGCACACCACATAATTCTTCACATTTTGAGAGATATTCATGTTTGAAGTTTGTATCCCCAGTTAGTGGGCTAAAACCCCATGGGGTTGTGGCATGGGTCATTGAAAAGTCATAATTAATATTTTTTAAGCTCCTAAAATCCCTCCCACGTTCACTTGTTTAAGCCCCTCTCAACCTAAGCATTTATATAAATTGTGATCCTCATATCCTCCTTATGTAATGGATTTCGCCATCTGAAACAGGTCATCATGGAATTTTCGCTCTAAATATTTTTATAAAAAGGTTCAGAAGCTGAAATTTTTAGGAGGCAAAGATGAAATCTTGAGGAATCTCCTGTAGCAATTTCAGATCAAGGCACATAATAGTTTTGGAGATATGATCTGTGGAATTCAGTGTTTTTGTAGACTCTTGAAATTCATCTCAAAGACGGACCTTGGGAAAATCATCATAACTATCTCTCTGAGTATCGGATTGGAATTATGTAAAATGAGGTAGATATTGAACAAACTTTAGTTGTCATTATATCAATGTCAAATCCAAATGAAGAAACAGTGACACATGGCATGCCATACTAGTTCGCTCTACTGAAACAATCCATAACTAGAGCATTGTGAGAGATTGGGCATAAATCTCCCTTGATGAATCCAAATTGGGTCAAAACTATGGCATTTGAAATAATACTTAGAGGAATACTACAGGACTAGAAATCACATATCAAGGATCTGAAATAAGAGATATACACCAGATTCAATATCGAGCTCATAGAAGGAAAGAAAAATCTAGATCATGTGTTGTCAAGGGCTGCAAAGGACCAGACTTTCTAGGGAAGCAAAGAAAAGAAAGGTGCAGCAGAGGGTAGCATGACAAGAGCAGCAACCAAGGAGAAAAACAGCAACAAGAAGTTCATCACATGAAGTCTTCAAATAGGCAACACTGCATACAGTCACCGTAAAGGTATCATTGTACTAAGTCATTGTAAATACATTATTGTAAAAAATGTTCTAGTGTCTATCTACCAAGATTTGAAGAGGAAATGTTGGGAGGTCTAGGATCATCATTTGGTGGTTGTGTCATAGTTGGGGTTATAGTCTAGTGTGTCTTCTTCTTCTACATAATTCTATATGATTGTAAAGTGGACCATTTTCCCTGGTACTGGATTCCATTCTTCTTTTATTCTTCTATAGGGTCGTAGGGTGGTGCTAGGGTGAGTTGTAGCTCATTGGGTGTTGAGGCATCCGTTCAGTTGAATACTGAAGAATCTCAGGCATTGTAGTGTCCATGCAGTGGGAGCTGGAGACGAATGCTTTTCTAGATTCTAGGAAGTTGGAGCTTTATTTTCAATTGGAGTTGAATATTAACAAATTATTAGAAAATCATTATGTGGTTTTTTTCTTGGAGTGGGTTTACACCTTAAAAATTGTGTGAATTTGTGTTCCTTTTGTTTACTGCTATCATTGTACAAACACTGATAATAATTGAAGATTAACTAATTCTCTAATTGAAAGGAATATTGATTCACCCCCGCTCTCAGTATTTCCAACAATTGGTATCGGAGCTTGGTTCCTTCAATAGCAGTTGAATTACTGGAAGGAGGTCATGGAGCATACCAAGAATGGCGTATCTCTGTTCAATGAAAATAATTATGTAGTATGGAAAGGAATAATGGAGGTCTATCTCTTGGCGCAAGGTTACGAAGTATGGTACACTGTTCAAAATGGATTTACATCAACCACGAATGAACAAGGTAAGAATAATTTGGTAAATGATGCAAAAGAAAAGAATATAATTATCAGTGGACTTATTGAATCTACTGATCATAAGGCGTTGGGCTGTAAAACTACCAAAAATATATGGGACAAGCTTGATAATATATATGCAGGTGACTCAAATGTCAAAGAAGCAAAACTTCAAATCTATAGAGAGAAAATTGAGCAAATCAGAATGAAAGAAGATTGTAACATTTCTGCATACTTCCAATACGTTGATGAAATAACCAATACTCTAGAATGATTGGTAGAGCCAATTGATGAGAAGACTATTATGTGAAATATTCTTAGAACATTACCAGGGAGATTCAACCCAAAGGTATCAGCCTTAGAATACAGTGCAAATGTGGACAAACTCAGCAAAGAGTAATTACATCGAGTTATCATAGTATATGAAATGATACTTGATGAAGAAGATGGTACTTCGCATCTAGAAAATACATTCATTGCATCTAAAAAAACCAATAAGGACAAACAACCTTCAATTGAAAAGACATGCACCTGCAAGTGTGAAGAAAAGGGAGATGATGGAGAAGGTGTTTCAAATGAAGATATTCTTACTTTACGAGAAAACTAAAAATTTGTAAGGGAAAATTCAAAGGTAAACTTCCATTGATATGTTTCAACTGTGGTGAGCTCGAGCATTTCGCAGAAAAATGTCCGAACATAAGTGATGTCCACTCAAAAGGAAATAAAGGATTTAAGAAATTCAACAAGCAAGAAAAAAGGAAAGGATCCAAAAGGAACTTTGTCTCTAATGAAGATAGCTCATCATCCGATGAAGAGAGTAATAGTGAAGAAGAAGCTAATGAGAGAGTATTGTTTATGGCCAAGCACAATAAATAAGAGGTATCGAACAATGAAGAAGGAGGGTTGATCATAGAAGAATTTTCTAAGGAGGCAATCAGGCTTATAAAAGTTCTCAAGGCTGAGAAAATCCGTTCCAATACTCTTGAAGAACAAGTTCAAGGTCTCAAAATTGAAGTTGAAGAACACAAATGTATTGAAGAGTCACTTCAAAAGAATTTGGAAGAAAGCAACCAATAAAGGGAAGTATTAGAAGCCGAAGTAGTCTCATTGCGTAAGGAAGTAAACAAGGGAAACACTATCCAAAACTATGCCAACAACTCAAGGGCATTGGAAGAAATCATCAACAATCAACGATCTTACAATGATAGAATTGGCCTTGGTTACAAAGAAGAAGAAACACGACATTCTACAACAAAATACAATGAACCTATGATATCTGACATGCATGTAGACTTCATTGGACAAGTTTTGCAAGAACATCCTTGGAAGACGATTCCTCAACAAATATTTCCATCCAGGTACCAACATTTTTTTTATGGCTATTGTTATTCATGTGGAAAATTTGGTTATAAAGCTGTAGAATGTCACACATACCTTAGGAATCAATACAATTCTAGGAGATCCTTCAAATATGAACCTCCCAGGGCTCAACGAAACATCAATAGATTTTAAAATTTAAGAAATAATATGGAATGTTACAAATGTCAAAACTTCAGACACATAGCCAAAGACTGCAGACTTGAAAATCCTCCAGAAGAATCTTCGAAGCCATAGAATGAACGAAAATGGAAGGAGAAGAAGACTGATAATTGTGCTCTCACTCTCAAGGCTCAAAACAACAAAGATGTGTGGTATGTTGACAGTGGTTGCTCAATGCATATGACTGTAGATAGAGGGAAATTTGTATCTCTAAAAGAGAAGAAGGATGGAACTGTATCCTTTGGAAATGATGGATCTTCAAATGTTATAGGATCAGGTGCTATCACTCTCAGAAGAAAATATGTTATAGCCAAGAATGTTCTATTAGTTGAAAACATGAATCACAATTTGCTCAGTGTTGGACAAATGTGTTATCAAGGACACACAATGCTATTCAAATCAACAAAATGTGAAATCAGGAAAGGCAGGTATGGTAAAATTATGGCTACAGCAAGTCGAGCTCCAAATTATATATATGTTCTAGATGAAGCAACTAAAGCTTGTCTACTAGCTAAAGAAGATGAAAGTTGGTTATGGCAAAAATGAATGGGTTACATAAACTTTGACAATCTTGTCAGTATAAGAAAAAAGGAAGCAGTACGAGAAATGATGAATATCTCAAAACATTCCAACACACTATGTGAGGCCTGTCGGCACGGAAAGCAGACAAAAGTCCAATTTAAAACAAAAGAACACTTTGCATCACATCCATTGGACTTGATACATACTGATCTATGTGGTCCTGTGAGAATAAAAGGCTTAGATGGAGAATTATATTTCATGTTAATGATAGATGACTATACGAGGATGACAGCCGTTAGTTTCCTAAAGAAAAAATCTAAAGCATTTGAGTGCTTTAAGATCTACAAGGAGTTGGTCGAAAATGAAACTGATTTGAAAATATAGTGTCTAAGATCAGATAGTGGTGGAGAATTCACTTCCAAATTATTTCAGCAATACTGTGACGAAAATGGAATAAAAAGACAATTTTCAACAACACGAACACCTCAGCAAAATGGAGTTGCTGAAAGAAAGAACAGAACTGCACAGGAAATGGGTAGAACAATGTTGAAGGACTCAAAATTGGATGAAAATTTCCAGGTTCAAGCAATTGATATGACAGTATTCATTATCAACCAAAGTCTTCTAAGAAATAATTGCAACAAGACCCCATATGAATTATGGAAAGGAAAACCAGCTAATGTAAAATATTTCAGATTCTTTGGAAGAAAATGTTATATCAAAAGAGAAGATCAAAATTTGTGTAAGTTTGAATCATGTGTTGATGAAGGTATCTTTGTTGGTTACTCACGCAAAAGAAAAGCCTATAAATGTTATAATCTAAGACAAAAATAGATAGTGGAGAGCATAAATGTTACATTTGACGAAGATGGTGTTCTAATGAATAATGATGAGGATCTAGAATCTTTGAAACTTGAGACATAGGCTGAAAAAGACACATATAAAATTCTAGAACAAGAAGAAACTATCAACCAGGAAGAAGTAAATAATGATCATCAAGATATACCAGAACAACAATAAGAAGCTCCTCCAAAGAGTACAAAAGAATGAATTAAAAAGAACCATCCATCAAATCAAATCATTGGTGACATAAATCAAGGTTGACAACTTCGTTCGTCAGAACAAGCTCACATTGCTTTTCTAGCAACCTTTGAGCCTAGTAGTTTTGAGGAATCCAACCAGAATGAACATTGGGTAGCAGCTATGAATGAAGAATTGGATCAAATCGAGAAGAATAACACCTGGGAATTAGTTCCACAACCAAAATATAAAAATTTCAATGGTACTAAATGGGTGTTCAGGAACAAATTGAATGAATATGGATAGGTTACCAGAAACAAAGCAAGATTGGTTTGCAAAGTCTATGCACAAGTGGAAGGAATTGATTTCGACAAAACATTTGCACCAGTTTCCAGAATGGAATCCATCTGAATGTTTCTCACCTATGCATGTTCAAGAAAAATCAATGTCTACCAAATGGATGTTAAGTCAACATTTCTGAATGGAGAATTAGAAGAATAATTTTGCGTCGAACAACCTAAATCTTTTCTACTATCAGAAAAAGAAGACTATGTTTTCAGGTTAAAGAAGGCTCTATATTGTCTCAAGCAGGCTCCCAGAGCATGGTATGCTCGTCTTGATGATCAAGCAGTTGGACACGTAGAAAGATTCCAAGCAACAACAAAAGAATAACATATTAAGTAAGAAATTTTCTACAAATATGCAAAGTGAGTTCGAGATATCTTTACTTGGTGAGCTGACATACTTCTTAGGGCTTCAAATATCTCAGCAAGGGAAAGGAATATTTATATGTCAAGCTAAGTACATCAAGGAAATGCTCAAGAAATTCAAAATGGAATATTGCAAACCTGTCCTTACTCCGATGGTAACAGGTTGCAAATTGAGCATAGACGACTCATATAAGGATGTAGATAAGAGGTTGTACAAATCTATGATTGGTAGTCTTCTATATGTAATAGCTTCCCGGCCAGATGTTATGCAAGCAGTTGGACACGTAGCAATATTCCAAGTAGCAACAAAAGAATAACATATTATTGTTATCAAAAGAATTCTTCAATATCTAAAGGGCACAGAAGAAAATGGCTTGTGGTATCCCAAGGGTAACAATCTCATTATTCAAGCCTTTACAGTTGCAGATTGGGCAAGAAGCATTGATGATTGTAGGAGTACTAGTGGAGCATCATTCTATCTAGGTGGTTGTCTCGTATCATGGTTGAGAAAAAAACAAACCTCAATCTTGTTATCTACAGTAGAGGAAGAATACATTGAAGCGGAAGCATGTTGTACTCATGTCCTTTGGATGAAACAAAATTTGCAAGATCTTCAAGTACAATTTAGTGAGCCTATTCCCATATTCTGTGACAAAACTAGTGCCATCAACATCTCCAAGAATCCTCTCATGCATTCAAAAATAAAACACATTCTGATCAAATGTCATTTTGTTAGACAACAAGTCGCTAAAAAGAATATCAAACTTGAGTATGTTGGTATAAAAGAACAAATCTCTGATATCTTCACTAAACCTTTACCTTGTGAAGCATTTCAATATCTTCACCAAAAGATTGGGATTTTCCCAAGTTCTAATTAGATTTTCCTTATTCACAATATAAAGGGGGAGTGGAAGTGTCTACAGGTTCGCATGATGGTTGTGTGTCAGGGGGAGTTACCCTTTGCCATTGATTTCAAAGGGGGAGAGAATCTCGTAGGAAGAGGTGTCATGATTATAGGGGGAGTACTTTTGTTGCCATCAATGCCAAAGGGGGAGATTGTTGATCAGCGGTTGTCATTGATGTCAACCCAAGCAGCACTAGGGGCTACCCCAATATTTCATGTGAATTTTGACCTACCAAATTAATATATTCTGGGCCAAGAATGATTTTGATGGTTTCTACTTGTCGACATGTTTTTGTTGATATATGGAATGCCACGTAATTATTCACGGTTTGAGAGATATTCATGTTTGAAGTTTGTACCCCAAGTTAGTGGCTAAAACCCCATGGGGTTGTGGCATGGGTCATTGAAAATTCATAATTAATATTTTTTAAGCTCCTAAAATCCCTCCCAAGTTCACTTGTTGAAGCCCCTCTCAACCTAAGCATTTATATAAATTGTGATTCTCATATCCTCCTTATGCAATGGATTTCTCCATCTGAACATCGTGGCATTTTTCGCTCTAAATTTTTTTCTAAGAAGGTTCAAAAGCTGAAATATTTAGGAGGCAAAGATGGAATCCTAAGGAAGCTCCTGTAAAATTTTTAGATCAAGGTGCACAATATTTTTGGAGATATGATCTGTGGAAGTCAGTGTTTTTGCAGGCTCCTGAAATTCATCTCAAAGAAGTGACCTTGGGAAAATCATCATAACTCTCTCTAATTATCGGATATTGGACAGATTTTAGTTGTTCCTCTATCAATTTAAGAGCTGAAGGAAGAAACAGTGGCACGTGGCACGCCATACAAGTTCTCTATACTGAAACAATCCATAATTAGGGCATTGTGAGAGATTGGGCATAACTCTCTATTGAAGAATCCAAATTGGGTCAGACCTGTGGCATTATAAAGAAGACTCATAGGAATACTATAGAACCGAAAATCACATATTGGGGATCTGAAATAACATAGATACACCAGATTCAATATCGAGCTCATAGAAGGCAAGAAAAATCTAGATCATGTGTTTTCAAGGGCTGCAAAGGACGATATTTTATACGGCAGTAAAGCAAAGTAAGGTGCAACAGAGGGTAGCATGTCAAGAGAAACAACCAAGGTGCATAAAAACAACAAGAAGTTCATCACATGAAGTCTTCAAATGGGCAACACTGCATACAGTCACTGTAAAGGTATCATTGTACTAAGTTATTGTAAATACATTATTGTAAAAATTGTTCTAGTGTCTATCTACCAAGAGTTGAAGAGGCAGTGTTAGGAGGACTAGGATCATCATTAGGTGGTTGTGTCATAGTTGGGGTTATGTTCTAGTGTGTCTTCTTCTTCTACATCATTCTATATCATTTTAAAATGGACCATTTTCCCTGGTATGAGAGTCCATTCTTCTTTTATTCTTCTATAGGGTGGTAGGGTGGTGCTAGGGTGAGTTGTAGCTAATTGGGCGTTGGGGCATCTATTCAGTTGACTACTGAAGAATCTCGAGCGTTGGAGTGTCCATCCAGTGGGAGCTGGAGAAGAATGCTATTCTGGATTCTAGGAAGTTGGAGCTTTATTTTCAATTGGAGTTGAATATTAAAGAATTATTAGAAAAGCATTAGGTGGTTTTTGTCCCGGAGTGGGTTTCCACCTTAAAAACTATGTGCATTTGTCTTCCTTTTGTTTATTGCTATCATTGTACAAAAAACTGATAATAATTGAAGATTAACGAATGCTCTAATTGAAAGGAATACTGATTCACCCGCCCCTCTTAGTATTTCCAACAAAAGGTTCAAATATCTAAATTCATGAGGTTTAATTATTAAAGGGGTAATCATGGGAATTTTTTGGTCACCATGCAAGAGTGCAAAGGACGATGTCATAAAATCCTTGGTCATCATAAGTTAGTCACCTAAGTCTATAGGTCGCGTCTACATCAAAGCAATCATGAGAAGGATTAGTCACATATTTGGACATTTTTTTGTGTGAGTTTAAATGTCATTTCATGACAAGTAATGATCTCAGTAGGAATATAACAGTTAAAAGGAAAATCCTTTGCCTTTCTCCAAGTGCTCCCTTTTCTAGGAGGCGTTTCACATTAATCATCTCCTTCCAAATCACAATCCTCTTTGTCATTTATGCTACAATATTTTTTGGAAGGTTATTTGAACTTTCGTCTTTATTCAACATCGCTCAGTTCCTATCCATTTCCATCGGAAGATATGGTGTTTTCGTATTGTTTTGTTGTGAAAGGGAGGAAGGGGTGTTGAGTTTCCACACTGTGCTATATTTCTCACAAACTAGTAGTTGACTCTCCTTCATAGGTGCAAATCCAAGTTAATGTTTGTTCCTCAATCCTAGATGAATCCACAAATTGCATTTATGAGATAGAAAGAATCGTAGAAATCCTGCAATAGAGAAATTTATCTTCATTGCATTTTTGAAATCATTGTATTTCTCCCTATTTCATAGCGCTTTATCCTAGTTGTTGCGATTCCACATAGTGCTCCATATTTCACATTTTTCATTGTTAAGTCTGCATTTTTATCTGTGTAGCCTCCACATGCAAAATATTCCATAGGTTTAAAACTAAATTGAATCTTCTCGACTTAAGTGTTTGTGCTTAAAAGGTGTTATAAAATCGAAATTCCTCAAGTGTTGTGTTTTCCAAAAAGTGTTGCGGCAATCCCAATAAGGTTTTGTTCCAATTGTTGAAAATTAGAAAGTTTTTAGGGTTTTTCTTAGAAAGTATGCATTGATTAGTATTTTGTGTAATGTGTTATGTTTCCTATTCATCATTAGAGGTTTAAACTATCATCACTCCTCCACTATTGCATGAAACAAATTTCTTAAAAGTGTATAATATTTACTACTGCAAAAAATAAAATCATGTAAACTCTAGAGGAAAAGAAGCACAAGGGAGGTACCATTTTTCGATTTGAGCTACAAGATGTCACAGTTATTAGTGTAGACCCAACCATCATAATCTATTTTAAGCAGGTGGGGTGTATGAGGTTTTGTGAAAATATTCAAGGATACCATCTACAATTGACTAAGGTGTTTGCCAAGGTTTTGATGGATTGTGGGAAAAGGTTGGAGCACTTACTTTTCTAGTCACGTCGCAAGCAATAGTTGATTTGTTAGGTCCCTATATCACTAGTATAGCCCCTTATTATTGTTAGTTTAAACCCCTTATTGTTATTATTGTACCCTTGTAACCCCCATTTTGTTATTATTGTGCCCTTAAATTATTATTGTTAGGTCGGCTAGGATTACATTATGGCCCCATGGACTCCTATATATAGAAAGGAGGTTTTGTGAAGTGTATCATCCAAGAATTGTGCATTTATGTAATGTATTGGAGGTTGCCCCCTCGAAGTGGCTTATTTCTAAGGCGTTTATATCTCTTTTCTTCTACTTTTGAAGCTGGTTACACAACATTTGGTATCGGAGCTTTGGGATTCTAGGGTTTCGCTGCTCCAAACAGGTCATCGTGGCATTTTCGCTATAACTTTTTTTCTACGAAGCTTCAGAAGCTGAAATTTTTAGGGTGCGAAGCTGAAATCTTGAGGAAGGTTGTCTAAAACTTTCAGATCTTGGTTCGCAATATTTGAGGAGATATCATCTGTGGAAGTTAGGTATTGTTTCAGGCTCATAAACAGGTCATCGTGGAATTTGCGCTATAAATTTTGTTTTGGCGAAGGGTCAGAGTCTGAAACGGTGGTGCGAAGCTGGAAATCCTGAGGAAATTTGTCAAAAATTTCAGAACTTGGTCTGCAATATTTTTGGAGATATGATCCGTGGAAGGTAGGGCTTTTTCAGCTCCCGAATTTTATCTCAAAGAGGTGATCGGGAAAAGTTCAAGAATTTTCCCGCATTTGATTGAGTGCCGTAAAATTGGTCACAAGGTCAGTTTCTTCTCTATCAATTTCAGAGACAAAGGACAAAACAGTGATACGTGGCAAGTCGTACAAGTTCACTCTACTGAACCAGTCTAGAATTAGGTCATTGTGGGAGATTGGACACAACTTTGTCTTGGAGCATCAAAATCAGGTCAGACCTGTGGCATTTGAAAGAAGCTTCAGAGGGCTACTACAGGGCTGAATTTCAGATATCGAAGATTTTCAAGCACAGAGATAATACAATTTCAATATCGACCTCCTCAAAGCTAGTAAAAGGTGTGTATTTGTTTTTCCGAATTGCATAAGTCTTGTTTGAAGAATCAAGTTGAATTGATTGCAAGGGCCTATTGTAGAATAGATATCAATATTGGAGTCTGAAATGGCCCTAAAAAGAATTCAACACCCATTAAGCCTTTAGAAGGCTCTACTATTACTCATGAAGATGAAGAATGGCAACATGACATGTCAAAATTACAAGAGCAAATGCAACAAATTTCGCTCTCGCAAAGAACAACAAAAAATGAAATGGAAGTTTTGAAGAGAGGCATGGAAGTGAAGATGGACGGTTTGAAGAAAGGCATGGAAGTGAATATGGACGGTTTGAAGAAAGGCGTGGAAACTAAGATGAATGGTTTGGAAGCTAAGATGGATGGCATGGAAGCCGGCATGGAAGCTAAGATGGATGACATGAAGAATGATCTAAAAGCATACATGGAAGGCTTGATGACAAGCTTAAAACCAGAAATGATTCCTAATGGCGGAAATATAGGAGAAGAACCTCCCGATGAGAACAAAATAAATGTTAATCATGATTCCATAAACTCGAATGTTGGCGGGAAGAACCACCATATTCCAAAAATGGATATGAGGAAGTTTGATGGAAAGGATCCTGTAACATGGATACTACAGATGGAGCAATATTTTGATCTCCATAACGTGCAAAACACACAAAAGGTACGCATCGCAACTTTACATTTAGAACAAAATACATTTGTATGGTATCAATGGCTTTGCTCCCGTAAAAAAATTGTCACTTGGTCAATTTTTACGGAGGAAATGATAGCACATTATGAGGATACAAAGAGCAACACCTTCTTTACCCAATTGATAAATCTCAAACAAAAAGGGTTTAGTGGGGCAGCACATTGAGGACTTCCAAAAATTGAATATAAGGGTAACTGATCTTACAGAGGAACACAGGATTGATCTCTTCCTAGGCACTTTAAAGGATAACATCCAACATGAAGTTCGCGTTTTGGAACTTGATTCATTGGAGAAGGCATTCAGGTTGGCAAGAAAAGTTGAATGTAAAATTATGGCGACAAGGAAGCCTACCACTCAATTCTATAAAGAAGGAAGTGTTGCTACGCCTAGATTTCCACAACCTGCAAGGTTGACACCACAAAAATTGGAAGAAAAAAGAGCAAAAGGGCTTTGCTACAGTTGTGATAGCAAATACACTAAAGGTCATAAGTGTGCTGAGAAGAAATTATTTTACATATATTGTGAAGAAGAAGAAGAAAATGAACAAGAAGAGGATATACACCAGGAACCACCCCTAGAAGAGGAAGAAATGAATCCGACCATATCGTGTAATGCAATGGCAGGAATTACCACTCCTCAAACTCTCAAGATAGAAGGACATATAAAGAAGAAAAGGGTAATAGTGTTGATTGATTCAGGTAGCACCCATAATTTTATTCATTACAAGGTAGCCAAGGAATTAAATTGTTTCCTATACCCAGCACCAGAATGTCAAGTGATGGTTGCAAATGGAGGAACTATAAATTGCTCCGGAAAATGCCATAATATCAAGCTAACCATGGGGGAATATGTATTGACTAGTCCAATGCTTGCCATTCCTATGGGAGGTGCTGATGTTGTACTAGGAGTACAATGGTTACAATCTTTGGTGACGGTAGCTTTTAATTTTCAAGAACTTTTCTTGAATTTTTTTTCAGAAGGAAAGGAAGTCGAATTACGGGGTATTGCGGGGAAGCCAGGAAGGATAACAAGCTCTAATGTCATGACAAAGCTTCTAAAGAAAGAACAGCGAGGCGTAATTGCACAATTATGCTCACTAGAAGTTCCAACATCAAAATCATCTATTTCTGCAGATCTCCAACAAGTCTTGGACAATCATTCCAAGGTGTTTGAAACTCCCAAAGGACTCCCACCCATTCGTGATCATGATCATTCTATTCATTTGATTCCAGGAAGTGTTCCTCCAAACATCAGGCCTTATAGATATCCTTACTTCCAAAACAGCGAAATTGAACGTATGATTGCAGAAATGTTAGAGGCGGGTATAATTCAACCCAATCAAAGTTCTTTCTCTGCTCCTGTAGTATTGGTACACAAGAAGGATGGATCATGGCGAATGTGTCCAGATTATAGGGAGCTCAATAAGCTCACCATTAAAGACAAATTTTCCATTCCTGTGATTGATGAATTATTGGATGAATTACATGGAGCAATTTATTTTACCAAGTTGGATCTTTGTTCAGGATATCATCAAATTAGAATGAAGACCGAAGATATTCCAAAAACAACATTTGAAACTCATGAGGGTCATTATGAATTTTTGGTCATGCCTTTTGGCCTTACCAATGCACCTTCTACATTTCAAGGGTTGATGAATTCCATTTTCAAACCCTTCCTTAGAAAATTTGTGCTAGTATTTTTTGATGATATACTAATTTACAATAGGTCTTGGAAGGATCATGTTGAACATGTTGACAGGGTGCTCAAACTATTGCAGGAGAAACAATTATATGCAAAAAAGTCCAAATGTTTCTTTGGAGTACAAGAGGTGGAATATCTGGGTCATATCGTATCTCACGAGGGGGTTAAAGTGGACCCTAACAAAATTAAAGCCATTAAGGAATGGAAAGTTCCCACAACCATAAAGCAGTTGCGAGGATTTCTCGGGTTAACAGAGTATTATCGCAAGTTTGTTAAGAATTATGGGAGAATAGCAGCACCTCTAACAACATTATTGAAGAAAGATGCATTTTCATGGACTCCTGAAGCAACTAAGGCCTTTGAACATCTTAAAGAGGCAATGTGCCTAGCACCGGTCTTAGCTATGCCAGACTTCACCAAAAACTTTATTGTGGAATGTGATGCCTCAGGAAATGGAATTGGTGCTGTTTTAATGCAGAAGGAAGACCCATTGCTTTTGAAATTCATCCAATCAAAGGAAAGTATTTACAGAAACCTATTTATGAGAAGGAAATGTTAGCAATATTGCATGCACTAAAGAAATGGAGAACTTGCCTAATGGGAAGACGCTTCAAGGTAAAAACTGATCATGATAGTCTTAAACACTTTTTGGAACAAAGACTATCTTCAGAAGAGCAGCAAAAATGGGTCACAAAGATGTTGGGTTATGACTTTGAAATAATCTACAAAAAAGGAAAGTTTAATGTTGTTGCAGATGCACTCTCAAGAAATAATGAAGAGGTGGAAGCATTGCTTTGTGCCATTTCTATTATCCAACCAGATTGGATAACCGAAGCAAGAGATGAATGGAAGAAGGACAAAGATGTATGGACACTCATTCAAAAGTTGCAGCAATATCCTAGTACATCTGATACATTTAGTTGAAAAATGATTCCTTATGGTACAAAGATCGCTTATATCTTTGTAAGAATTCCCAACTAAAACAAAAGATTCTTCTGGAATTGCACACTTCTCCTTTAGGAGGACACTCAGGATTTTTAAAAACTTACCACAGTGTGAAGAAAGAATTTTTTTGGGATGGCCTTAAATCTGATATTCAAAAGTTTGTGGCGGAATGTTTGGTTTGCCAACAGAATAAAGTTGAGACAATTAAGACCCCGGGTCTTCTACAACCTTTATCCATTCCAAGCCAACGTTGGGAGGAGATTTCAATGGATTTTATCACAGGTTTACCTAAGTCCGAAGGAAAGAGTGTCATCATGGTGGTAGTTGATAGACTTACCAAGTATGCACACTTTTGAGCATTATCTCATCCATTTAAAGCAAGTACAGTTGCTACTACATTTATGGACAGAATTCAAAAGCTACATGGAAGCCCAAGGGTTATTGTGAGCGACAGAGATCCCATTTTTACTGGAAATTTTGGGACGGAGTTATTTTCTTGTTTGGGTACTCAATTAGCTCATAGCTCATCTTATCATCCTCAATCTGATGGTCAAACTGAGATAGTAAATAAATGTTTGGAAGGATATCTTCGTTGTTTTGTATCTGATAAAAAAACACAATGGGTCAAGTGGTTACCTCTCGCCGAATGGTGGTATAACACTTCCTTCCATACTGCAGCAAAAATGACCCCATTTATGGCACTTTATGGATATCATCCACCATCGATCACATCATCTTTAAGGGAAAATTCGAAGGTTCAAGCAGTGGAAGATCACATCGAGCATCAGCAAGAAGTTCTCCAACTCTTAAAGGATAACCCGAATTTGGCACAAAATCGAATGAAAAAACAAGCAGATCAACATCGCAGCGAGAGAAGTTTTGATGTAGGAGATTGGGTATTTTTACTGCTACAACCATACAAACAAATGTCCCTCAAGCAAGCTAAGAAGGATAATAAATTATCACCAAAGTACTATGGTCCTTACAAGGTGTTGCAAAAGATTGGTACTATGGCATACAAATTGGAGCTTCCTGCTTCTTCGCGAGTACATCCAGTTTTCCATGTTTCATGCTTAAAGAAGGCTATAGGTGAAAATCTTCCAGTTCAAACAGTATTACCAGAACTTGATGGGGAAGGGAAAATCATATTGGAACCTGAAGCAGTCATGGAAAAAAGAACTCGACAACTACGGAATCGATCAATTTCAGAGTATCTCATCAAGTGGAAGAACTTACCCACTGAAGATTCTACATGGGAGGATGAGAATTTTATACAGAAGCACCCAGAGCTACTCAAGTGTTGAGGACAACACTTTTTTGAAGGAGAGGGGCATGTTAGGTCCCTATATCACTAGTATAGCCCCTTATTATTGTTAGTTTAAACCCCTTATTGTTATTATTGTACCCTTGTAACCCCCATTTTGTTATTATTGGGCCCTTAAATTATTATTGTTAGGTCGGCTAGGATTACATTATGGCCCCATGGACTCCTATATATAGAAAGGAGGTTTTGTGAATTGTATCATCCAAGAATTGTGCATTTATGTAATGTATTGGAGGTTGCCCCCTCGAAGTGGCTTATTTCTAAGGCGTTTATATCTCTTTTCTTCTACTTTTGAAGCTAGTTACACAACATGATTCCACTAAGATCCCTTTAAATGGTGAGGAATAGTTTAAGGGTATGGAGTTTGATTTGGTTCATTTTAAAGACTTTCTCAAACTAGAATATTGGAAGGGGTATGGGTCTACTATTCCAAGAATCTATCTACAAGGCCATCATAGTAAACTTGTAGAGGTGATTCACAAGTATTTCACATATTTTAGGAATTTGGCATCTGTGATCCATAAAATGTGTATAAAAACTTTTGGTGAAAATCACATGTAAGTAAATTTTTTCAATGCGTTTTGAACTAGCCAGTATGGTTCATCATCAGGATAAGATGATGAATCTGATCAAGGAACCTGTTTAAATAGATAAGGAAAGCTCCAACTAGCCGTTGTAAAATAACGACTAGTTTGACTAGAACAAGAAATTTAGTTAAATTTGATCATATATATATATATATATTAATGTTTTATAATTTGAATATAATTTAGTATTTTTATTTTTTAACTAATACTTTTAATTATATGCTATATAATTAAAATTCATTAATAGTTATATGTTATATAATAGAATCTAATAAAAATTCTTATTTAATTTACTTAATAGGTAATTTTACTAATTTAAATCACAATATAATAATAATAATAATTCAAACGGAATGAAAAGGGAGAAAGAAACTAAGAGCTAAAGTTGAGGGAACGATGAGAGGGAGCGCAGGGGAAGAGAATAAGCAACTAAGAGTGAAGGGCAGGAATCCAATGCCTGCTAACACTCCACCCATCATCCCTATCAAGGCTAACCAACCTCTTTTCAATTTCCAAGGCTTCCCTCAACTTGCAGTGGTGGAAATGGTCAATCCTCGCAATAACCTCAACATCTTCAATACAAATGTGATGATTTATCTTTTCATCACTCTGCTAAGGCAGAGGAGCATGATCTACTATGTCTAAGGTTAGTGACATGTTCGATTAATTGATCGACGAGTTTCACCGATGTAAGGCATCCCACAGGAGCACAAAATCAAGTAAACACCCTTACCATCCTTAGGGAAAATCAGATCCTTAACCAATATAGGTGAGGAAACATTATGTTTCTTCATGATCCTAGTGATTTTATCAATAGTACCTTTGATAAATTGAATATGAACTCCAGATAACCTATCACAAGGATCTTTCTTATCCCTAGGACCTTTTTCAGCTTTTTGAAAAGCTCTAAGACATTGAATCTTGTTATAACTATTCTTACTGAAAAATTTAAAGAGATGAGGTTTTTCACCTTCAAAGTGGTGTTCATCGGAGATTCGAAAGGCTCTCGTGGCTAGGGTACTGAGAACCCCAAGCTTCTGAGTCGGGAAATGATGAGAACTAGAATGTAAATACTGCTCAGTATGTGTCTTCTTTCAAAATACTTGATGAGAGAAATAACCATCATCATTCATAGAAAGAAGGAAATCCAGAAAGGGCAGGGTACCATCCACTTCGAATTCCATGGTGAACTTAATGAAGTCAGATTGATCATTAATATGTTGGAAGAAAAGGTCCACTTTCTCTTTTCCATGGAACCAAACCACACAGGTGTCATCAACAAACCTTTTCCAAAGCCTAGGTTGAAAAAGGGAGGAGGAAAGGGCCTTAGATTCAAAGTCTTCCATGAAAATATTAGCCACCACAGGGGATAGGGGGGAACCCATGGCCACACCACAAGTTTGTTCAAAGAATTCACCCTCAAAACTAAAGAAGGTCGAGGTTAGATAGATCTCAATGAGATGAGCAGTATCATGGTCCGTGACCCAAGAAATGAAATAAATGGCTTCCTTAAAGGGAATGCAAGTTTATAATGAGACAACATCAAAACTTACAAACCTTTTATCGGGATATAATTTAATGTCTTTCAATTCATTAATAAAGGAGGATGAGTCTTTGACAAAGGAGTCAGTGCGACCCACAAGAGGTTTCAACTTGCTGGCTAAAACTTTAGCGAGCATATAAGTCAGACCACCTATGGTGTTAACAATGGGGCGAAGGGGGGATCCATCCTTATGAATCTTAGGAAGACCATAAATCCTCGAAGTGAGGGGGTTACTTTCAATAATATTTTTACTTAGGGAGCCAATAGTGCTACTCGATGTTATCGCCAAAGCAACTGATTTTGAAACTTTTTTAAGGGGATTTTTATCTAGCTTCTTGTAGCTCACGCTATTAAAAATGTGATCCAATATATTATTACAAAAATCCTTCTTGTCTAAAATAACCGTAGAACCTCCCTTATCTACCTTAAGAACGACAATGTCCTAGTTACTGTTTAATGATTTAAGAGCCTCAAACTCAGGTTTTTAAGTGTTGCTCTTAGGGGGCTTAGCTTTTCTGAGGATCTTGGCACAATATTTCCTGATAGAGTCTTTAGTAGCATCAGGAAAATCTCTAATCTCGTATTCGATATCACAAATAATGTCTTGAATAGGGATTTTTTTAGGAGCAAGAGCATAATTGAGGCCCCTCTCCAACAAATTGTAGACATGACGATCAAAGGAAAAACGAGAGAGATTAATAATAGTCCTATTCAAGGGAAAAGAGAAAGATTTGATATTACTGTTATTGTGATTATTATTATTATTATTATTAATGTTAATGTTATTATTATTAAAATTATCGGTATTATTATTATAGTTATTACTATTATAATTACTATTATTATTAATATGATGATAGTTTTTAATACAGCAGCCCTCAAGTGAGAAGTGAACTTTCTTGGCACTTCTTTTGTCAATTGATTTGTTATTAATCAAATGATTTTTTATTGAGCTAGTTGTTGCAGGTGAGGCCTCTTTGATGGGGTATATGTTTTATTCCCTTAGCTATCAGAAGATTGTGTCATTCACTTAAAAATTTCACTATCTCATTAGGACCATAACTATGGGGTTGTTGTACATTACCTTGCTCAGCGTTTTGTTTACAAGTTCTTTTGGCACATTCTGTGTGCAAAAAAGGCACATTTTCCTTAAGGAACAACTAATGGGTGATTTTATTAGGAGCAACAATACCAGATCTTCGCCATGAGCCGAGACATTTTCTGGAGGTATCTTATGCAGGGTACAAGGATGTATACAACTTATGGAGGTATCTTATGCTAGGCACATGGGATAGATGATGTCTTTGGTCTATTGATCAAAATGAAAAAGACCCTGTATATACTTTTAGGATGCAACAGAGGGTAATATTTTTGGAACAAGCGAGCCAGCTATATTTTGTTCTCTATGCCTCTGCTATGGTTATTATTAGACAAATGAGACAGAACTCTCAATTGGACTTGGGTTAATGATGTTTTACCCTCTTGGAAGCCCACAGTAATGGTGTAACAGTTTTTTTTTTGATTGGATCACTTTCTCTCTAGACCAGAGTCTTTGGCCCTATAGTTTTTCGATAATATGTGATTTTGGAGCTCTTTACAAGCCGGATCCTTTCTGTAATTCCTTTTCTGAGACCACTTCTATCCGAAGCCTGGGATTTTGGGATGCCTCTTTGCATTAAGTATGTTCATGTGGATCTTCATTGGGCGTATATCATGCCCTTGTAGATGGATACAAATTTTGGAACAAGCGAGCATGTCCGTCTTATTGAGCTTGGATAGATGCACAATGTCTTTAATATTGGGCACAAGTGAGCATAAAATTTCAATTGAATCAGGTATGGATGCGGTTGAGGGTTTATATATTGAAAAAAAGCGAGCTTGATCTTACAAATACGATGCTGCAGTGGGTTTTCAATTGGGATCAAGCGAGCCTGCTCATAATTCCGTGATTTCTACAGGGGGTCATTTAATTTTGGTAAATATGAAGCTGGACCTTCTTTGGAGCATGGGTTTTATGCTGATATTTCCCCTCCTGGATGCACATGTGATTGGATTTTATTTTTTTCAGAGTCCTCTTCACAATTTACCTGTTCCAGTCATCACTTTTTCTTACTATGTTTGACTGGTTCCCATAAAGCCTACTATGCTCGCTTTGGTTGGTTAATGATGCTGGTCTTTTGCTGGTATGATGGCAAGTTTTTATATGGTCATATCCCTTGTTCACATGCTTTTTTAGGAGTTTTTGGGTGCTCTGGAGTTTTTATTTGGAATCAATGGACGATCAAATCTCCATTTTTTGCTTTTCTTTTCCACTTGGGGCATTTTCACTATCTTTTTGATGTATTGGTCATACTTGGATGTATCTCAGTTTCTCTATATTTACATAAGGATCATATGGCCTTTTATTAAGCCTTATATCCCTATATGTGATATGGGATCATTATCATTGTCTAGTATGGGTCTCCCATCTTGGAAAATTGGGCCCCTAGCTTTCAGACGGGTATGTAATGACTTATGGATTGTTTTCTCATTATTAATATAAACAAAACAATGTTTTTTCTCTTGTGAAAAAAAAACAGTGGCTAGGAGACCGATAAGAAGAGATTTAGCCAATATATTGACTACATATCCTACACCTATTCAAGTTATTGAGATATCAAAAAGTGCACATGAAGGAGTGGAAGTTGATGAAAGAGATCATAAAATTAATTAATTGCAAGTTTGGTTGGACAAGGCTAATCTAATGATAGCATATTTGTAATAAGAAAATAGAAAACACAGGAAAAAAGTATCTCAAGAATATGTTCACCCTAGTGAAGGATAACAATCAAGGAACGCATTGGTACATGTTTTTAAAGGAAAAAACAAACATATCATAGATGTTGAAGATGTAAAGGAGACAATTAAGTAGTCAAGGAGACCTGGAACTAGGTTTGTTGCCAAGATTGAAATGCAAATGAAGGAGATTGTTTAGCCATAATAGAGGATGATTTTTTATGAGGAAAAAGAGTTTGAAAAATTGTTTGAGAAACTTGAAGGAGTTTATTAGCAAGTAGATCAGCTTTCAAAAAAGGATCAAAGGGATAAATTGAATTTATTTAATCAAATAAAATTTTTTGAACCTATCCTTGAAAAGACTAAATATAAGTTAAAGTGGACCTTTCCCATGCATAGGCAAGTGATAAATTTGTATACATAGAATTTGGTATTGAAAAAGGAGACTCAGATTAGTAAAGTAGTAGCTCACTGAGCCCAAGGAATCTAGAAGAAAGAGGAAGAGGGGAAAGTTGGATATATTAGCGGAGGCCGGGACAAAGGTAAATATTCATTAGGATGATGCCACTAAGCTCTAAATTTTTCCTTTTTTTTCAAGAAGTCATAAATAGGTCAGTTTTGGTGGAGTTTGAAAAAAGCACAACAAGGACTTGCTGCACTTTTTATATAGCTTTTATGCTGATGAGATAGTGAAACTTTTAATTTTTAATTGTCATGTGGGGTGTTATATGGATGTAACAGCACTTACATGATGCCTCCAACACTGTATATCATATGAAATCCATCATATGCTCAAAATTTTGATGGATTTTTGAAAGGTGATAGTTTTACTGTAAAAGTGGGGGTTAGTCAATGAGGAGTTCTGCAAGAACTATGTAGCCTATCTTAGATGTTCAGTACCATCACATAGATATTTCAAGGATACCCATTTTCTCTGTTTTTTTAGAGGAGGGTTGCAACCATACAAAACATAAAGGGCTAAAAATAGATAGTCGACACCATTTCACTTTATTTTTCGGACTTTTGGTTTATAGAAGTAGTTTGTATCATGTGGCTTGGTGGCATCTATTCTTAGTAGGTGTAGTTAATGATTATTTGAAAATATTCCAGGTTGGTGATGTTTTAGGAATACATTGGTAGTAAGTAAAACCACCCATATCTTTAATTATATGGACTAAAGTTTGATGTATCTAGTTAGAAGTTTGTTTTTTTCAATAATTTAAACCACCTAGATTGGTAAATCGAACCTTGTGATGTATATAAAGATGTAAAACATATTAAATGGGTTATTTTACATAGATTAAAAATATACTTTGTGTGTACTGTATTTTCTGACACATTTTCCTAGTGAATGAATGAAAGACAAAAGGTGATTTGCAGGGATTCATGTGTCTGATCTTGATGGTATTGTGCTTCTTTCATCTTGCAAGTTTTTATTTTGTTTACATCTCTTGAATGTATGTCTTCATGCTTGGAAAAACCAGATGTTTAACTCAAAATTCATCTGAAAGATCCTCCGATTTAGTTTTACCTAGTTATCTATGTTTTCCTCTTAAAGCGACATGAAAAAATTATTTGTAGTTTGATACTTGTGTTGTTTCCATATTTTCTCACATTCACCCTCCTAAAACGAAATAATTCCATCACCAAGACTGTCTACCTTTCCCCTGTGGAAATACCTTTTTCTCTCTTCATTTTATCACTAGAAAAATTATCAAATTGGCATGACTCCATGCCCAATGGATTTTTCTCTCTTCTCGTCAACGAAACTTTTAAAAACATACTTTATTTAACATTATACCTAGCCTAATATTAGATCAACTGATAAACCTAAGTGAGATATCCCTCTCCAAGGCTCTAAGGGCTATATTCTAGCCTAAAATTTTTTTTTGGTTACCTCTGGAATTTATCTCCTTAGCTAAGGGATATTTACGATATCCTAAAATTCTGGCATTATTTCCAAAGATCGAAAGGTAAATTTTCCTTGGTAAAATATTTGTTTGAAAAATCTTAATCTTAGTTCTTGTGGGTGAGAGTTAGTTAGGAATCATTAGGCTAAAATTTTCACCTAGAAGTTGTGTTTAGGCCTAACTGTGACCATTTTTCTTGGAAATAAGGCCTCTAGAAAATTCCATACAAGATCAAATCCAGATCTTGATCCCCCTGAAGTTGTAAGTGATCCTGAGAAATTTCTTATAAATAAGAGTTTTGAATAAGGTGAAGCAAGTAATATCCCTCTAGAGAGATCTCTCACCCTTCCTAAAAATGTTATAACAGTTGAATACATTCAATTTGATCCACCATTTGAGAAAATCCTTTTTAGATCCAAATACGAATCTTTTGTTTCTGAGACAGTCATTGATGAATCTAAAATAAAACAATATATCCCAACACAGTCCGATAAATACATTTTGAAACAATTTGATAGACTTCAGCACTTGGTCAATCAGTTGTAAAAAGCTGTTGAGAAATCATTTCAGTACAAAAACTTGGCATTTCAAAGTCCGATAAATACATTTTGAAACAATTTCATAGACTTGAGAACTTGGTCAATCAGTTGTAAAAGGCTGTTGAGAAATCACCTATATTTCAGTAGATCATTCCTACATCTTCTTCTCCTTCATTTACTTTTCCTTTGAGCCCTTCACATTGTTCTTCTCCTATTACACTTTTTGTCTATACTCCTCCCTTTACACTAACTCAACAGATCATAGTTTCACCACCACTGTCATCCTCATCATAAAGCACAACAACAAGTACATCTACCTCTCAGGCCACAATCATGGTAGCTCGTTGTGCCCCATTGGTCATGCAAGAAACACTAAATCCTATGCCAAAAAACTATGGGCAACACATACCTCAATTTTATGGAGCTGGATCCACTACAACACATAAACACATAGATATAATGAATGACTTTCCAAACATTGAAGAAGTTGACGATGATGATGTTAAGGTGATGTTATTTCCTCAAAGATTTTCAGAAGAATTTAGAAAATGGTACAAAGGCATGGAAGTAGGAAGTATTGTTGATCTTCAATAGTTTCATAAAATTTTCCTTTCTCGATGGGAAGTAAAAAATAACCCTCTTCATGTTTGAAAATTATATATTACAGAGCAATGGAACACATAAAATATGCATAAACACAAACACATAAAACATATAAAACAAGAGAGACACAAATATACGTGGTTCACTGAATTTGGGCTAAGTCCACAGAAAAACATCAAGTCCTTCCTTTATATTATCCAATAAAATTAAAAGATACAACCTAAGGCAGATCTGTTGTAATTTCCTCTACTCTCTCACACAGTCCCCCTCTCTTGTTCTTGCTCAGAATACACACACATGATACATAGTCACAATAAAATTCCCTCATATAAAACAAGTGGTTTCCTTCTAAGGAAAAAGATCCTAAATTAAACATAACTTCTACCGTCATATCATCTACCTAATGAACGACCCAGATTGTCTACGAAATTACAATATTTTACAAGGAAATTTTACATCTATTTTTAGCTCAGTGATTATTTGTTTATCGACGTTAGTTTTAAAAAATTGTCCACCATGATGGGTGGAACTGACAACTCACACCACAACCATACAACCAACACTAACACCTAGGGTTAAATACAGTTCCGGTCAGTTTGTATGTGGGTGGATTGTTATCAGTGGATCATATCTGCAGTCACATGTCAAATGTTACAACTTTGGGGCTAACATATATGGCGGTCACGATTCCAATGATTAAGTTTTAATATTTTCTAGTTAACAAACTGAAATGTAGCATGTGGTTGATGTATTACAAACGATGGTTAATGATTTTGGTTACAAGGCAGATCACTGTTGGTGGTTCAAAATCCAAATAATAGTGGTAAAAAAAACAACTAATTTGGTGGCAGATGTTATATATTTGGCGGTTTGAAATATATATGCGGACGATTATAACATAATCAAAATTTATTTGGTAGTGTTTAATTAAAAAAAAAAATAATTAATGGAACTCCAAACATGGTGGAATGTGGGGGTTTGAACCCATACCACTCGCTGGTGAAAAATCCACTAGTTGTCCACCAATTGGCGCACCCAAAGTGGCCTTTAGTTTATCCACCCACATAAAACTATTTAAACCATTCTAAATTTTTTCATTTGAGCACAATGTCATGAGGTACATCGAACTAAGTATTGAAATGGTTCGTGAACCCTTGAAGTAGTCAATGGAATCTTGGGCATGGAAACTTGATGGCACCGTTCCAAAAAAAGGGAATGTTCCTAAGAATATTCTTTTTTGATGTTGTTGGGAATCTAAAGGATTCCCGAGGGGCCAGATTTGTAAGTGGAAGAATGTGGCCAAATTCATACTCATTTTAACCAAAATCACACAAGGATTACAATGGTGTAGCCAATTGTTTCATCTGAGCAATGGATTTCAGGGTTCATGGCATAAACCAACCTCCTTCATTAATTGTTGGGCACAAAGTTTGAGAAAATAATGCGCCTATCAGAAGTAGGTCATGTTTACAGTCAAAAGTATGAGGATAATGAGACATATCTACTGGTGTTGTGATTCTTGTGATTTGAGTAGTCAAATTTCATGTCACTCCTAAGAATGGAGGTATAACGATGTATTTTTCCATTTACTTGCCTTTCTTTTTTATGAGATGAATGAAGTGGCCTCCCCACTATTGAAGCAGTGCCTAGAGGCATAGTCCACACTAGATGAACTCTGTTATCAAATTTTTGTGTGCATTTTATTTATGATCTCCTTTATGTTTCCTCTTTGTAAGATATTTGCAAATATGGTTTTACATGCTATTTCATGCAATTCTATTGACATCAATCAAAGAAAAGATCATGGATAATGCTGGTAAATCAAAGATTCTGGATCACTATCTAACCTTGTAAGAACTCTATAGTTGGTTGAACCTTCTAGTAAGCCTTTTTATGCCTTATTTAATTGATATAGCCTTAATACATAACTACCTATCTATCCAATTAAAGGGATTAAGTTAGGAACCTAACACCTTTATTTGAGTTTTCACTATAGAACACAAGTTAAATAAGTACCTTTGCTTCCTTCCTTCTCAAAATCCTCACACCATCACTAGTCCTTACCTTTCTTGAGGTATTTCTATTTCTTATACTCTACCTATATTCCCTTTTAACCCAAGTTTGTTGTATCTACCTCTCACCCTCATCACATGTAGCACTTTTGTAAGACTTTGAACCATGGTACTATAGGTTGTTGGTTCTTACAAATTTAGGTTTCCTCTACCACCTTATATGTGGAGGACCATGCCTTTAATTTTTTAATCATCTCCCTCTTTAAACCCTTCTTATCTATTAGGAATTCTTCCTCTTTCCAACCCTAATACAATAGAATCTTTCTTACTATTAATGATTTTAATGGAAATTTCTTGCATTCTCAAAATATGCCTTTTAATCATATTTATCAAGTAAAAAACCAACTAGCCATGATTATAATTTAAAATAGTAACCAAACGAATCCCATATCTCGAGAATTTTTATCTTTCTTTCAAATTCCCACCACACCACACCCCCCTCCTTATCACCTCAACTAGGTACAAGAAGATAGCCCTCATCCTTTAATTAATAAATGCTTTGTGATAAAATTTTCCATTTGGACTTTTCAAGACACCATTGAATATGATGTCTAACCCTTCGAACATTTTGATTTACTCTTAGGATTTACCTATCTACATAATTGTAATGAATTATATGATACACACAACAACCCTCAAAAAATATTTAAAGATGGAAAACCCTGTGACCTCAACTTTACTACAATAAGTATTTTGTGTATGTTATCGTCCAAAAATTTAGATTGCATAAATATATTTCTCCCTTTATTATAATTTTCTCCATCTAGTCTTCTATATTTACACCATCCTCCTTCCAAAATTTTTAGAAATGTATCCCTCCTCTTATTTCTCCTTCCCTATGCATGCCCCACTCATTTCCATTTTGACTTCACTCCATTTGCAAATCACCATAACCCATTTCTTTTTTTCCTCTTGTTGGAGTATATAAATCACTTATTAATAACTGAACAACACACATTTAATTATCAATCCAGGGACGTCTATCATTCCAATGAAAGTAGAACTATTTGTCCCGATACATCAACCAGAAGCAGTCTCAAAGAAAAGAAATCATTGCTGAAGGAAAATGCTAGAAATAAATCACTTATACAGAAATAAAATAATCCACAAGATTGAAACCACACTTCAATTGATTCGTTAATTTTCCACATAGTAAGTACCTAGCTGGTGTCTTTATTAATCAGATGTGTAACAACATATAAAGTATAGAAATCGAAGCAAATATATTCTCAGTTGAACTGTCAACAACAACACTCTAACAATACAAAAACTAAAATCCAATTACATAAACACACATCTATTGTAACCGCTGCAATCCCTGCTAAGAAGGAGGGCCCTTCCTCCCTAGCAGGGCACAAGTAGAAAATAAAATTTAATCGAACTTGAATCGAATCACACATGTAACGGCAGTGACAATATGATCTATATTATTCTGAATGCAATTATAGAGGCAAAACAACGTTGTTCTTCTCTAGCTTCTTGACCTCTAGGGCCGAGAGATATATAGTTGTTACATCAGAAAATCTAGGATTAGATTAGTCATGAGAATCTTACGATTCTCATGCTGATCGAATTAGAACTCATGCAGTTATAACCACTCCCTAATAAATTTCTGAATAGGAATTAAAATATTACAATTGGAACTTCCCTTAGGCTGTTATCTCAAAAATATAATGTTGATAAATCCTACAGCTATCATAGAAAAACACAGCTGTAGTGCAACTACCAAGGAACATATCAACAACAATATAGACAAGAGCAGTAAATGGTAAAATTGTATCAATGATTGACCAACGACTCTGTAACAGTAGGGTGTAACAGCAATTGCTGGCAGTGTTGGGAAAAATACTGAGAGGGGGGGTGAATCAGTATTTAGAGCTGACTGAAAACTTTTTATGCATTTAATTCTTTACATAAATTATTTCATCATTCATTCATCAGAATATTAGTAGGCCGTAAGCATGTACAGTAAGAACAGAATGAACCATCACACATAGGCAACACACATGAACACCAGTATTTAAGGTGGAAACCCAATTTGGGAGAAAACCACCGCTGCTGTCATATCTGTCTTCAATATTTATTATAAAGAAAACTTATTACAATTTTAGTGCTGGCGCAGACTTATACCAGCACGCAGGCACCCACCTGCAGAACTCTACAACCTTCTCTCGTTATCTAGTCAATACTGGAAGGGAGCTCCAACCCACTGATTTTAACACCAGCTTCTACTGGCAGAAAACTTCCACTCTCATACTGAAGGCTTCAACCCTCAGATCCACCAAATTTCTTCAATTTGTACATCAGACTTGCAGCAGGTCTTCATCATTTCTTTTGCAGATCTTCCTAGAGATTCATCATTTCTAGATCTAGAGATCTTGAACCTTCATCATATCAATAGGTGCATCGTAGATTCAGATCTATCAGAGTTCAATCATGCAGATATCTCTTAAGATATTTATTCGTTATCAACCCCTCTACATGCACACCATGAACCATGATACACTTCTCCTTATATAGTTTTGCCTTTATTAATACCATGAGTCAAAACCACCAAACTGCTAATGGTATTCCTGGATGGGATCAATTAGATAATCAAGTGGGGTCTACCCAAACCCCAAAAAAATTCTCATAATCAACTTCCTTTAGTAATGACCTTCATATGTCGAACCCCAGGTTTATTCATTCCACCAACTTTGGAATAACATACAAAATGATGGCCCAATCGCTTTTCATCATAATTTATATTTAATTTAAACAACCTTGGTTAAACCCACAAACCTCAATACATGAGTATGGGCCCCAATTGGTCGTCTCCATTCAACATGGAATACAGTTGTGACCAACTCAGTGTCTTGCGTCACTGCGGGGGCTCTCAAGGTACGGATGAAAATTTTTGGCTGGTGCCCCCGCACTTGTTGTCCCCGCACGGAGGCACTTGTCTCGATATCTGGTGCGCTAGTTGTGCCCCCACACTCAATCTCTGCCATTCATCTCGATATCTGGTGCGCTAGTTGTGTCTGCGAGTATGGGCCCCAACGTAAACGGTCATCTCCAATCAACAGTTGTTATCGCATCGTGTCGCCTCATTTGATCGGACGAATATCGCTCGGCGAAGATGCACGAACAATAATGCGGGATGGCCGTAATTTGGTTAAGCTTTGCATATCTTCCTCATACGACCACCGTCTGATGGCTTCCCTCCAGATCGACGGTACTCAACAATATCGTTGGGCATCCTGGGTCGAACAATAACGCGCGATGGCGCGCAGTGACAAGCGGTTTTGTGGAGTCGTATAGGGACGTGTGTCACCCGTTCTATGGAATCGCTCCCAACCTCTTGAATACCGCTTACCCTTTGAAAGCAGTGCGATGAAAACCGGAAACTGCTTGTACTGATCCTCCTTCGTGGTTCTACCCTTCTACTCTAGGTTCTGTCATGCTTCCTTTTGTTAAGATCCACCACTTCCCTTCCAGGTTCCGTTCGTAATTCTGAAGTGTTGTTCCAACGAAAGTTCGACGGCCTATACTCACATAATTCAGTCACCGAGTTCCGTGTTGGTTCTCTGTTGGTTGCAGGGATTCACAATTCCTTTAGTCTTATACTCAAAAAATATATATATAGATCCACTGTCTACTAGGTTGGGATACACAGTCGACCGTATTAGCATCGGTCCTCTAACTACATACAGAGCACCATTAATCCCCCCATAGGGTTTCTTACTTATCATGAATTTCAGTTATCCTCCATCAGGATGTATACATATGAATTAATTCCACAGGGACTCAAATATCCTTCCTACTGAATTCAATTTTCTCCTTGACTGATACTGCTCTGTGTAAATGCACTATTTCTCTGTTCTTCTCTGCTGACCTTTGTTCTCTGCTACGTTTCTTTTCTCTATTCCTAGTTACTGTTTCTGATGCTCCTTCTTTGCCAATTCTTTTGCCATCAATGACAACATTTCCAACAATCTCCCCCTTTGGCATTGATGGCAATACTCTTCCTCTGTTTGTCTTATAGAAGCCTCCTTTTTTGCTTTTCCTCCCCCTTTGACATCAATGGCGAAGAATATATCAAGATCCTTTGTACCGACAATACCATGCTCCCCTTGAGATCATGCTGCATTTTCAAGACTTATACAATCAAGATAAAAAATTCTCAAGCATGAGATCAGACTACAACAAATAATTAGAGTGCCAATAATGCATCCTTTCCACATGACCAATGCTCCCCCTTAGCCTGTGCATCCTGAACACTTTCAACAGGAGCATATCCAATTTAATCTTCTGAATTTAAGAAGATCTGATCTTCTGCATGGCAGAGACTACTCCCACCTTCTGTCTGAGATATTTGAACGCTTCCCTAGGTAAAAGTTTGGTAAATATATCAGCAACTTGTTCTTTGGAGGGAACATACTCCAACTTCACCTTTTGTTCAAGCACTTGTTCACGTAAGAAGTGATACTTGATGTGAATGTGCTTGGTATTGGAATGCATAACATGATTCTTTGAGATACTGATGGCACTTGTATTATCACACATAATGGAAATCGGAAGTGAACATTTGATTTCAATGTCTTGTAAGGTTTGCATCATCCAAAGAATTTGAGTGCAACATGATGCGGCAGCCACATATTTTGCTTTTGTTGTAGATAAGGCAATAGAGCTTTGCTTCTTGCTGAACCAAGATACTAACCGGGGCCCCATATAGAATGCACCACCACTAGTGCTTTTCCGATCATCAACATTTACAGCCCAATCTACATCAGTGTAAGCATGAAGAGTAAGATCAGCATTATTTGGATACCATAGTCCAAAGTCTTGAGTTCCTTGTAGATATTTGAATATTATTTTCACAGCCTGAAGGTGAGACTCTTTTGGATTAGCTTGGAATCGTCCAACAATCCCAACTGCATGCATAATGTCTGGTCTTGTCCCAATGAGATACAGTAGACTTCCTATCATAGATCTGTATTCTGGTTGATTCACCGTGGGGGAATCATCACTAGAACTGAGATTACATCCGGTTATCATTGGTGTACTTACAGGTTTGCAATCTTCTATGCCATACTTCTTCAAGATTTTCTTAAGATATTTTTCCTGTGATAAGAATATGCCATTTGTTGCTTGTTGCACTTGCAAGCCAAGAAAGAATGTTAGTTCCCCAAGTAAAGACATTTCAAATTCTTGCTGCATATCAGAAGAAAATTTCTAACTCATAGACTCTTCATTACTTCCAAAAATGATATAATCAACATATACAACCACAATCAATAGTTTATTATTTTTAGTTTTTGTGTATAAGTTGCTATCAGCAGACCCTTAGAAAATCCTTTTTGATGAAGATATTTGTCAAGACGATAGTACCATGCCTTTGGAGCTTGTTTGAGACCATATAGAGCCTTTTTAAGTTTACAAACAAGTTTTTCATCATTCCCCAAAATGAATCCTTCTGGTTGTTCTATATAAACTTCTTCTTCTTGATCACCATTGAGAAAAGAAGATTTAACATCCATTTGATAAAATTTGATTTGTTGGAAGCTTGAAAAAGCAAGAAACATTCTTATGGCTTCAAGTCTAGCTACAGGGGCAAAAGTTTCTTCAAAGTCTATACCTTCTTGTTGAGCATACCCCTTGCAAACAAGTCTAGCTTTATTTCTTATAACATCCCCATTCTCATTTAACTTATTTTTGAATATCCATTTAGTTCCAATAACATTTTTGTCACGAGGTCTTGGTACTAATTCCCAAGTGTGATTCTTTTCAATTTTATCAAGCTCTTCATTCATGGCTTGAATCCAACATTCATCTTTGCTGGCTTGATTGACATTTTTTGGTTCAATAGAGGATAGAAATGCCAGATAGCTAGAAGATCCCACAAGGGTCCTTCTTGTTTGTACACCTAATCCCTTTTCTCCTAAAATTTGAGATTCTGGATGATTATTTTGAACATATCTGGATGGAGATTTTTCAGATAAATCATCTTCAGGTTCTTCATTGGGTTCACTGTCTATATCATTCCTATTAGATATGGAAGGATATATGTCATCATCGTCTTCATTTGTTGTTTGTTTTTCTTCTTTTGGAGCTGCAGGAGACTCATCAATAACAACATCAATACATTCAACAATCTTCCGAAGTCTTTTATTATAACATTTATATTCCCTACTCCTAGAGGAGTAACCAAGAAATATTCCTTCATCTGCTCTGGGTTCAAACTTGCCAAGTTTTTCATCATTATTTTTGATAAAGCATTTGCTTCCAAAAAATATAAAATGCTTCATAGTGGGAGGATTACCATACCATAGTTCATATGGAGTTTTATCACTATTTACATGAACATGTGCCTTGTTAAGAACATTTACCGCTATATGTTCTGCTTCTCCCCAAAATGTGTCAGGTGTTCTAGAATCATCAAGCATAGCTCTAGCCATCTGTTGAACTGTTCTATTGATTCTTTCTGCCACTCCATTTTGCTGTGGAGTACCTGCTACCGAAAGCTGTCTTTTTATACCATGTTGTTCACAAAATTCAAGGAATTCATATAATGTATATTCTCCTCCTCGATCAGATCTAAGACACTTGATTTTTAGATCTAATTCATTTTCAACTAGTGCTTTGAAGATCTGAAATTTCTCAAATGCTTCATCTTTGTGTTTAAGCAACCCAATCCAACACATTCTAGAGAAATCATCAATAAATAAGATACAGTATTGTTCACCATGTGGTGACTTTTTCTTCACAGGTCCACATATGTCAGTATGAATGAGTTCAAGAGGCTTACTTGATGATCCTTCCTTGGCATTAAATAGCACTCTGGTCTTCTTACCAAATTGGCAATATTTGCATATGATACTTTCAGGTAGAGTAATATTGGGAAGATCACGAACAGCTTTAAGTCTGCTTGATTTGTTGATTTGAGAGAAGCTCAGATGCCCCAACCTTCTATGCCATAGCTAGTTTTCTGAATATTTACTCAAGTAACATTGTTCTTTGTAGTTCTTCAATACATACATATTGCTTGGAGTTTTGTTTCCTTTTATAATTGTTTTACCTGTATCAAGATCACGTACCACACATTCTTTTGAACTAAAGACAACTTCAGTTACTTGATCACACATTTGACTTACACTTAATAGGTTATGCTTTAATCCATCTACATACATGAAATTATTAGCTTTCACCTTTTCTTTTAGAAAAACAGACCCTTTTCCCTTAATAACAGCAGGAGTATCATTTCCAAATGTAACATTCTTCTCTTTTTCTAGAGCACTATATGCAAGAAGTTTGTTTTTGTCACCTGTCATGTGTTTAGAGCATCCACTGTCAATGTACCATTGATTTTCTTCACCTTATGCAAATAAAGCTATGCCACAATTTTCAACCTATAATTCCTTCTTTTTCCACACTTTGGAGCTTGAAGGAAATTTCTCTTTTGGCTGGATTTTGCTCCTGCATTCAGATTATTCATGGCCAAAGTTATTGCAATAAGCACATTCAAATTCATGTTGAAGAGGAGAAAAGTTGTTATAGGTATTATTCTTTGTTCCAATATCCCTCCTTTTCTTTCTTCCTTCTCTTGTCATAATGGTTTTGTATGCAACACATTGAACAACTTTATGACCAAAATTGTGACATGAGAAACATTGTCCATTGAAGAAGAATTTTCTGCGATCATGAAATCTTCTACTTGAATTTACTTGTTGGTTGGTGTTTCTTTGAAAGGTATTCTTGTTAGTGTTCTTTGAATTGAGCTGGTCATGCTTTACCTGTGAAGATTCTTTATTCCCTTGCTGAGTGGCAGAATGTTGGATACTGGCTGTAGCTGCTTTTAGATAATTTGGTGCTGAAGTCTGAGAAGATTCTTCGATATATCCAAGACCTGTCTTTATAAAAGGAGAACGTTGTACCTTGATAATCTCATCTAAGGTTTCATATCCTTTAGCAAATCTAAGATTCAAAGTCTTCACTTTCTCAATTTCTTTTCTTACACTTACTATTTCACATTCTAATTTCTCATTGTGTTTCTCCTTTTCTTCAAGCTGATTTTTTAGAGTTTCTATGGATATTTTACTTTCTTCTAAGCATATTTTGAGTTGATTGAATTCATCAAGAAAATCATTGTCCTCTAAAGCATCCATAAAAGTGTCTTTTTCTTCTCTATATTCCTTTTCAAATGCCATAAGAAGTCTAAGATCTTGTTCACATTCTTCCTCACTGTCAGATAACCCATCACTGTCTTCATGAGTATAGTAACTTTTTCTAGTGCTAAACCGGTTTTTATTCCTTCTTGCTACTTCCTTTCCTTTTTCATGTGTTTCTTTGTGAGGACACTTGGAAGCATAATGACCAACTCTTCCACAAGCAAAACATTTGAAAGGAAGCTTACCTCTAAACCGTCCTGTACCAAGTTGGAGTTTCTTTACAAAATTTACCTCATCTTCTTCTGAGATATACCCTGATCCTTCTGTTTCTTGTACTTCTGTCCCTTTTGTAGAAGCTCTAAAGACGACTTCTTTGACTTCAGATGGTCCTCCTCTTCTCATTTCATATGCAGTTAGTATGCCATGAAGTTGCACCACAGTAAGATTTTGAAGATCTTGTTTTTCTTCAAGAGCAGCAACTTTTGACTCAAATTTTGTCGTTAGTGATCTTAAAACTTTCTCAACAAAAGTAGATTCGGTTATTGTTTCTCCTATATTTCTCATATGATTTACAATATCATCGAGACGTAAAAAGAAATTGGCAATGCTCTCCTCATTATGCATTTTTAGATTCTCATATTGAACTCTGAGAGTTTGGAGTTTAGCACTTTTTACCTTTGCATCACCTTCATAACTTAGAATGATTTTTTCCCATATGGTCTTTGCTGTATTCAACAGCATGACTTTGACAAATTCTGATTTAGTTAGACTTCCCAATAGAGCATTGACCGCTTTTGCATTTGTTTCGTAATTCTTTCTTTCCGTTGGATCTGTTCGTACTGCGACTGGATATTGATATCCTCCTTCAACAATAGCCCATACGTCTGCACCCAGAGACTAGAGATACGATCTCATCCTTGTTTTCCAGAAGATTAAATTGTTTCCGTTGAAGAGCGGAGGCCTGATAGATGCCATTCCATCTTGATTGCTCATCTTGATCGATCTTCCTTCTAGCGGCTAAGCTTTTCAGAAGGACCTGCTCTGATACCAATTTTTGGGAAAAATACTGAGAGGGGGGGGGTGAATCATTATTTAGAGCTGACTGAAAACTTTTTATCATAAATATTTTTATGCATTTAATTCTTTACATAAATTATTGCATCATTCATTCATCAGAAGATTAGTAGGCAGTAAGCATGTAAAGTAACAACAGAATGAACCATCACACATAAGAAACACACATGAACACTAGTATTTAAGGTGGAAACCCAATTTGGGAGAAAACCACCGCTGCTATCGTCTCTATCTTCAATATTTATTATAAAGAAAACTTCTTACAATTTTAGTGCTGGCGCAGACTTATACCAGCACGCAGGCACCCACCTGTAGAAGGCTACAACCTTCTCTCGTTCTCCAGTCAATACTGGAAGGGAGCTCCAACCCCCTAATTTTAACACCAGCTTCTACTGGCAGAAAACTTCCACTCTCATACTGAAGGCTTCAACACTTAGATCCACCAAATTTCTTCAATTTGTACATCAGACTTGCAGTAGGTCTTCATCATTTCTTTTGCAGATCTTCCTAGAGATTCATCATTTCTAGATCTAGAGATCTTGAACCTTCATCGTATCAATAGGTGCATCGTAGATTTAGATCTATCAGAGTTCAATCATGCAAATATCTCTTAAGATATTTATTCGTTATCAACCCCTCTACATGCACACCATTAACCATGATACACTTCTCCTTATATAGTTTTTTCTTTATTAATACCATGAGTCAAAACCACCAAACCGTTGATGGTATTCCTGGACGGGATCAATTAGATAATCCAGCAGGGTATACCAAAACCCCAAACAACTTCTCATAATCAAATTCCTTTAGTAATGACCTTCATATGTCGACCCCTAGGTTTATTCGTTCCACCAGATTTGGAATAACATACAAAATGATGGCCCAATCGCTTTTCATCATAATTTATATTTAATTTAAACAACCTTGGTTAAACCCGCAAACCTCAATACATGCGTATGGGCCCCAATCGGTCGTCTCCATGCGACATGGAAGATAGCTGTGACCAACTCAGCGTCTTGCGTCACTGCGGGGGCTCTCAAGGTACGGATGAAAATTTTTGGCAGGTGCCCCCGCACTTGTTGTCCCCACAGTCAACTCGGTCAGCTGCGGAGGCACTTGTCTCGATATCTGGTGCGATAGTTGTGCCCCTGCACTCAATCTCTGCCATTCATCTCGATATCCGGTGTGCTAGTTGTGTCCGTGGGTATGGGCCCCAACGTTAACGGTCGTCTCCAATCAACGGTTGTTATCGCGTCGCGCCGCCTCATTTGATCAGACGGATATCGCTCGAGGAAGATGTGTGAACAATAACGTGTGATGGCTGCCATACTTTGGTTAACATTCGCGCATCTTCCTCATATGACCACCGCTCGATGGCTTCCCTCCAGATCGACGGTGCTCAACAATATCGCTAGGCATCCTGGGTCGAACAATAATGCGCGATGGCGCGCAGTGACAAGCGGTTTTGTGGAGTCGTATAGGGAGGCATCTCGCCCATTCTATGGAATCGCTCCCAACCTCTTGAATACCGCTTGCCCGTCGAAAGCAGTGCGATGAAAACCGGAAACCGCTTGTACTATTCCTCCTTCGTGGTTCTGCCCTTCTACTCCAGGTTCCATTGCGCTTCCTTTTGTTAAGATCCACCACTTCCCTTCCAGGTTCCGTTCGTAATTCTGAAGTGTTGTTCCAACAAAATTTCGATGGCCTATACTCACATAATTCAGTCACCGAGTTTCGTGTTGGTTCCGTGTTGGTTGCAGGGATTCACAATTCCTTCAGTCTTATACTCAACGAATATATATATATAGCTCCACTGTCTACCAGTTTTGGATACACAGTCGACCGTATTAGCATCAGTTCCTCTAACTACATACAGAGCACCATTAATCCCCTCATAGGGTTTCTTACTTATCACGGATTTCAATTATCCTCCATCAGGATGCATACATATGAATTAATTCCACAGGGACTCAAATATCCTTCCTACTGAATTCAATTTGCTCCTTGACTGATACTGCTCTGTGTAAATGCACTCTTTCTCTGTTCTTCTCTACTGACCTTTGTTCTCTGTTACATTTCTTTTCTTTGTTCCTAGTTACTGTTTCTGATGCTCCTTCTTTTCCAATTCTTTTGCCATCAATGACAACATTTCCAACAAGCGGGTCTGTAACAAAACGGTGTAACAACATCACTTTTCTTTAACAACACCATCCGAACTGCTTCTGTGAACTCCATGTTCGGGATCTTTGACATCTCAAAGGAAAAAAAAAGACCATCAATATTTCTCCAAACATTCACGATTATTTAGTCATAAAAAGGTATAATAGATCATAATAGTTGGTGAATTGGAAAAATAACAAAAGCAAGGTGAAACAACACAAGTCAGGGTAAAAAGGTGGGAAAAAGGGTAAAAATAATCCCATAAGTTAAGGTTATGAAGCAAGATAAGGGAGATAAGTGTAGTAAAAAATGTGCAAAACCAACAAACAACATCTCCCCCCAACTAAAATACTTGCATGTCCTCATGCAAACTCATCTTTCATGGGAATACCTTTGGTGCGGATCTGTGAAATCATAAGCAACAGCTGTGTCTTCATTTGTTGACCTGTATCCCTAATTGGCCATCAATTGCTACACCCAAGATTCTGACTCATAATTGCTTAATTCATAATTGATCTGGTAATCCTCAATGGGCAACCAGATCAAAGGAAACCTGAACTTTAATCCCAACCATAGAGCTCCAAAAGATTGTACAATCTGTGCGTTGGCTCGTACATGTGTAACAGCCACCACAAAATTTTGGAATGACAATGGATCTCCCTTTAATAACTCAGCACTGTTGGCTTCCGGATATTTTAAGCATCCTATCAATGCTCGACTTTTCATCATTGCAAATTGAGTGAGACAAAAGTCCACAATTCTTCTTCTATAAGTGGCTGCTGGTCCTCTAATCCCAGGGGTACTCAGCATTCTCCTAAATTCTCTTCTCATCTCAGCAGCTAGTCCTGGTTCTGCCCGAACCCATAATGTTGTCTTCTACTCATTAGTTTCCATAGATTTAATGGCTAGATTCCATTCAATATGATTCCTCATAAAGGATACAAAATCCCTTAATTGAAGATCTCCCATATAAGAGAAGACTCTCACAATCATCTGCATACTCACTTGTTCACAAATAATTTTGTGTAAAAATAATTCACACAACAAACTCTGCTCATAAAAGTTTGAGGCACGAAAAACATCTAGAAATGTACGAGTGGAGGAACATACATAAGGTCTGTCCTCCAAAATGGCTTTCAATTGAAACAAGAAGTAACGCTCCCATAGAAAAATAGGATATGATGGAGAAGGTAGCCTACAACCCAACAAGTTGAGGGTGAGATCATGAAGTTTCTATTTATCAATAGTGAGGTCCCGAATTTGATCCTGTAACAACAACAACTGTTCTTCTTGTTACTTCAGAGCCTCTTTCTTCATGTAATCCTCCCACTTTTTCTTCAATTATGCTTCCATCCATTTTTTATATAAAGTGTCTATTTCCCTTTGATGTTCTTTTAGCGAAATCATCCCATCCCGAAGGGAGCTCGCTTCTTGCTTCCATTTTTGCAACTCAGAGATTAGCAGAAGTTTCTCAGAGTTCCCTCCCAAGGTGGGACTTGGTGTTCTCTTGCATTCAATATATTCATCGAAAATATGTGTGCTAGCCTCTGCTTCATGGGGTTTTTCCACCTCTGTTGCTGGTTCTTGTGTAACAACAGCCTCTTCGATGGGTTTTTGTGTGTCATCCCCCTTGTTTTTACCTAGATTTACCTCTGCGTCCACAGTTTTTTCTTCTATAATAGGCATGGATTCCACAAGTTCTCATGGGTAGGCATCTAGGTCAATTATTACAGGAGGCTCTACTTTAACTATTGGTTCTTGTGTAACAACAGTATCATCTGCAGGTTCCTATGTAGCAGCATCCTGCTGTTCTGTTTCTACTTCCATAGGGCTGATATTTTCTCTATGGGAATTATACCCTATTGTTTTTAAGTTTTGAAAACAGGTTATGCATACTGACACTAGAATTTCTCTGCCCTCAAATAAATTCTGCTTCAATTCCTCATTTTCTTTTCTTAATTTCTCAATTTCTAAACATAACACATTGGTTTCATCCTTACCTGATGAGGAAGGTTGCCCTTCTTCTTCTGGAACTTCTGCTTCTGTTTTCTTCTTAACCATAGGCAAGGGTTCTATAGGTATGCTGACCTTCATTCTCTGCTTCGGTCTTTTGTCCCCAATTTGTTTATCAATATACTTTTTCCCAATTTTGACTTCGGCAGGCTGAGTCTGGGTCTCCTCCTCTAACTGACTTTATCCTGAGGTTGTGGTTTGTTTCCTTCAGCTTGTCCTTGGTCTTTTCCATTTGAAGTCCTCCCAATTCTTTCCATGTTGACCCATGGCATCCAGCACAATGATCTTAATAAGTCCATGATTAGTCACACATGCCTTCGGGTGTGCTACTGTTTTACTATCGCAGCCATGTGCTTGATGTTTCCAAGTAAATAGAATGGAAGATTGATCTTTGTTGATGCCGAAGGTTGTTGAGCAGAGGAAATTGATAGTTGAATACTATCGTAGAACTCCCTTCGCAGGTAATATATTTGATCAAACCCAGGGCAACATCTTCCCAAGGGTGGGGAAGTAACATTCTGTCAATTCCTCTTCCTTTCTTCTCTAGTTTCTCTTCCCAAACTAGGAAATCCTCTTTCAAGGAGGGGTCATTGATTTTCCTATTAAACCACCTCCACCCTTCAATTGGTAATGAGGTTACCCTGGAAATCATCTCCTCAGTCACCTCCATTTTCATTCCTCTTACTCGGGTTTGATTATTGTTCAAGTTCTGAGAAAATTCAATTGCTATGACCTCGTCCGAACCTTCAAGATTTTGGAAAAACTCAACCCATGCAGCCTCTCTAAATAGGTGGTAAGATTCAGGTAAATTCTTCAGAGCATCCATAGAATTTGGCTCATGCCTGACCGCTACTCCACCCATTTCTGTTGTTTGTTCCTAAATTTACTACTTGATTCTAGCAATACTGCAATATTACTGAGTTTCTAAGTTCTCTTCTTTGTTGTTCAATCCTGCTATAACATCACTGTATCTCTAGCTGCTACTCAACACCTCTGATTATCCCAATCAATGATTCTACAAATGAGGATGCAAGGTTTAGGAAGAAGGTTGATGAAAGGTGGCATCTTTCAAGGATTTACCAAATCGTACCCTACACAAATACTCATAAACAACTTGTTGTGGAAAGTGGTGGGGTTTCGTACACATGCACTTTTTCCATCAAATTCAATCATTATTGGCAATTATATTATTGATAAGATGCATGAGAATTTAATATATTGTTTATGGTTACAGCCTTTTTGCAATAATTTCAAATCATTTCAAGTCATATCCCCTCCCCTGCTTTAATTGTGACAACCACCCACGACCGTCACAGGAGCGTCACTATTTTGCCAATTAATCACTGATTTATAATGAAAATCATTTACCTTTTTGATGATGTACTTGAGGTGGAATTGGGAGAATAATTGTGTTGACGACGTCGTGCATGCAGCGTTCATATTGTTGTTTCCAACTAGCATTGTTATTGCTTTTTATGAAATGAATTACAAAGAACAATAATTGTGGCTATTGGTTGTTACATATGTAACAGCTAAGAAAAATTTTGGTTTATTCTCAGAAAAATAATGATTAATAGAAATTGGTAAAAAAAAAAAAATTACATGAATACCATCATACTATGACATAAATAAAAAAGGGAAGATGATTTTACAGGGAGAAAAACATGGGTGTAATAGCTGCCACAAGAGTGGTTTTCGACTATTACTGGCTGTCTAACTGCGCCCCTAAAAATGAGTTTTCACAATTAGATTTATTTTTTTTTCTTTTATTTTATTATTTTATTATTATAATTATTTATTTATTATTATTATTTTAACAAAAAAAGGTGTAACAGTTTCCACACAGGTGGTTTTCAATTGCTGCACTTATTGGAATTTCAAATTTTTAAGGCTGCAGAGGAGAATGTCCCCCTGCTGTCGTAACATGAAGATCAGAGTTCATGACAATGTTGACAAATGATTCCTTCGAAGTGGGTTGATGATAGAGCCTTAGGCGGTGCACATTAACTAGTAATGGTGTCTTAACACTGTCAATGGTGACCAATTGTACAGTCCCAATGTCCAAGACTGTATCCACTTCATAAGCACCTAGCCATCTGGTGCAGAGATTACCTTTAAAATATTTAAACCTTGAATCATACAAAAGAGACCAATCTACTTTATGGAAACTTTTCTTCTTAATAAACCTATCATGCCATTTAGCTCTTTGTTGCTGAATGATTTCTGTTTGTTGGATGGCAGCTGACCGTTTTTCTTCCAGCTCATTGAGATGGTTCAATCTTTCAGTTTGTGCTGTACTCAAATCTAGATCAACCTACAATGCTATTCTCAATGTCTTTATTTAAAACTCTATGGGGAATAAGGGATTGTTACCATACACCAGTTCATATGGTGAGAAGCTTGCAATATTCCTCCATGTTGTCCTATAATCCCATAGTACCTCTGGAACTTTCTCAGCCCAATTGTTTTGGTGGTTGGCTACTGTCTTTGTCAAAATTCCCTCAATGACTTTATTGGTGCTTTCTACTTGCCCATTTTCTTTTGGATGATAGGATGTGGTGATTCTATGATGGATTCCGTACTTTTCAACCAACTTCTTAATCAAATGAGATGTGAACTGAGGACCCCCATATGTCATTATCTCTCTGGGTATTCCGAAGCGAAAAAAAATATCTTGAAACATGAAGTCTGAAATAGCCTGCTCTGTTTCTCTAGTTAATTCCCTTGCTTCGACCCATCTTGTGACATAATCGGTGCAAACCAATATGTATGATTTTTGCTATGATGAAGGATTGATTGGCCCCAAAAATTCTAGGGCCCATTTCTCAAATGGTTCTATTACTATCTAAGGCTGTAACGACATCTCATCTGATTTCAGAGGTTGGCCCATCCTTTCTTAACTATCACATCCTTTCACAAACTTCTTGGCATCCTCGAATATGGTTGGCCAATAGTACCCTGTTGAGATTACTTTATGTCTTGTACTATTGTCAGCGAAGTGACCTAAACAAGGTTCTTCATGAAAATCCTTTAGGATCTCAAATACCTCATCTTCTCTAACACATTGCCTAATCTAGAAATTTGGCTTAGTGTGATAGAGATTGCCTTCTATCCAGGAGTAGGTAGCACTCTGTTGTATAATACTCCTTCTTTATTTGGAAGACAATTGGTGTGGGAATTTCCCTGCAAAAAGATAAATGGCTATATCTGCATACCATGGTGAGTGAGTAGAAATGGAAAAAAGATACTCATCTGGAAAAGAATCCTTAGTGGTAGTGCAGTCATCACTTATAGTTAATCTAGAAAGGAAATTAGCAACTACATTATCTTTTCCGGGTTTATCTAAAATAGTAATATCAAATTCTTGTAACAGAAATGACCATCGTGTAACTCTACCATTAGTAACAAGTTTTTTCATCAAAAATAGAATGGCAGCATGGTCAATGTGTATGAATACTCGATGTCGGTGATGTAGTGCTGAAACTTGTTGATAGCATGCACTAATGCTGGGAATTATTTCTCAGTTACAGTGTAGTTAAGTTCTGCTGGAGTCAAATTCTTGCTGATGTAATATATAGTGTAAGGTTTCTTATCCTCCAGCTACCCTAAAAAAACACCCACAACGTTGTTATATGCGTTTGTAGCAATATGAAATGATAATTTCCATTTTGGTCCTTGTAAAACAGGTGCTACTGTTACATAGTTCTTCAACTTTAGAAAGGCCTGCTCACACTTTTCTATCCAAACAAATTCTGCATCTTCCATTAGTAATGAAAATAGAGGAGATGCAATCATTGAGAAATTTTATATAAACCTCTTATAGTATCTTGCATGCCCCAAAAAACTGCATACCTCTTTCGGAGTCTTAGGGGTCGAGATTCTCGAAATTACCTCAATTTTTGCAGGATATACCTTGATTCCTTCTGCTGAAATGAAATGTCCCAGCACAATTCCCTCTCTCATCATCATGTGGCATTTTTCTATGCTTTGAGAAACATTATTTTGCTCACAACGTTCCAGCACTTTTTCCAAATTAGTTAATGCTGTCTCAAAGGCATCCCCATAGGGTGTAAAGTCATCCATAAAAATTTCAAGACAATCATTCAAAAGATCAGAAAAAATACCTAATATTGCCCTTTGAAAGGTTACTTGTGCATTTCAGAGACCGAAAGGAAGGACTCTATATGAAAAAATACCCCATGGGAAAGTAAGGGTTGTCTTGTATTGTTATTCTGGATAAATCTGTATTTGATTATAGCCACTAAACCCATCTAGAAATGAAAAGAATATTTTTCCAGAAAGAGTGTCCAAAACTTGATTAATAAATGGTAAGGGAAAATGATCCTTCTGAGTGGCCTTGTTAAGTTCTCTATAGTCAACACAGACCCTCCACTTGCCATTTTTTTTGGAACTATGACAAGTGGAGACACCCACTGACTGTCAGAAATCGTGTAGATGAAATTAGCATTAATGAGTTTCTGCAATTCTTCTTTTACTATCTCCTTAAGTGTAGGGTTCATTTGGTGCTGAGGTTGTCTAACATGTTTGCAATCTTTCTTAAGGTAAATGTGGTGAGTGCATATGGTAGGATGGATTCCTTTCATATCGGTATAGTCCCATGCAGATGCCTTTTTGTATTTTTGTAACAGTTGTATCAACAGTCTGTTTTGTTCAGCAGTCAGGTTAGGATTGATATTTAAACATTTTCCATGTTCGATTTTAACGAGACTGCTGGTAGTAAGTGGAGTTGTTTTCAAATGTTCAACAATTACATCATCTTCCTCACTTTCTTCTCCAAAATCTCTAATGGAGGCAACAAGGAGTGAATTATTGATAAAACCATTGATAATATCATCCTATGTTTCATCCTTAAAGTATTGTGCTTTTCCAAGCGTGAGAAGGGGTAGGGAAAGATCAGATTCATGTACAAATTCATCTCACCAGGGACTATTCGAATCCATGTAAGGTTTTGTTGGGGGATAAAGATTTAGGTTCTGAGTGGCTTGCCCATCTGAGATCACCATAGATCTGGACCTACATCCGATATATGCATTTGCAGTGGCTAGCCACGGTCTCCCCAAAATTAAAGGATTACCCCCCAGATTGGATTTGGTTTGTAAAATAAGAAAATTAGCTGGATAATTCCAGGAGGCCATAGTGATAACCACATCTTCAATCATCCCTTTGGGCTTAACACGAGACCTATCTGCTAGTTCAAGAACTATAGGTGTAGGTCTAAGTCCATGAAGTCCTAGAGAGACGAAGAGGTCTTTAGTCATAACGTTAATAGCTACTTCTAGATCAATCAAGGTATTAGTTATAGGATGATTATCAATATGGACAGTCACTGTGGGGTTCCCTAGGTCATTATACTTAGTAAAAAAAGGCTAATCAATCATAAGATCAGACAATTTTCCCAAGACATTGATGGTAGCAGGGTCCTTATTTTTCCTTCCAGGTCTTTTAACGCATAGATCCCTCATTGTTTTGGCATAGAAAGGCACTTTGTTAAGAGCTTGTAACATCAAAATCCACACATATAAGTTTTGCATCTCCCTAAGGAATTCAAATTTAGGATGTAAGACCACCCTGGTTTCATTTAATCGTTGAGGGTATGGAGGATTTTGAGTGCTAACAACTTAATCAGCTACCACAAATGTACTAGCCTTACTCGGATTAGCTGCAGTAAAAACAACAGACTTTCCCGAGCCAGTTGTTACAGGTGTAACAACAAGTGTTGTATTAGGTTTTACATGTGTAACAGCTACCTCAAAATCGTCCATATCCTTCTTGGGTGATTCACTTTCTTCGCCAATAACGAAAGTCTGTCTAGATATGATTACTTTCCATGATCGAAGCTAAACCTCATTAAGTCCAATATGAGTGATAAGGTAAGTGTGGAGGGTAACCAGAGCATGAATGCTCTAATTTGCATTATTATTTGGATTGGGGTTAGGCTGTACAGGTAATTAGGGTTGGACAGAAGGTGTAGGATTTTGAATAGAAGGCAGTTGTAATTGCTTCTATTGTATTGGAATTGGAGGGGGTACTAGACCTTGGCCATTAATTCTCTAGTTCTGACCCCAAGGATTGGGTTGTGATGAAAGATATTGCATTGGTGGAGGAGATGGCCACTGGTTCCATGGTGAAGGAAATTGTTTTAAAGAAGGAGTGGGATACTGCCATGGATATTGCTGAATGTTATAAACATTATTCCAAGGATGAAAAGAAGAAAAATCTTCAGGCATACCAGTAGGTCATGGCTGCCATGGTCTATTTGATCTGATGAAGTAAGAAGATTGAATGTCCTCTCTTGATTCTTGAAGTACTGCCTTTAGTCTGGGCAACTCAGGACACTAATTTGTAGAATGCGCCAACTCACAAATGTTTCACAAGCTGACACTATTCAGTCCACATTCTCTTTCCAAATGTTTCTTTTTGCATCAGGGACAAAATATGTCTAAGGCTACTTCGGCTTATGCTTGTGCCTTCTTGACTTGTACCGTAGTGATCTGTGCAAAGAGAGTGCTAAGGAGATCAGTTTTTAAATCTTCGAATAAATTCCTGATTTTTTCTCTGGTTACCTCTCCACTTGTGGACTTATGTATCCGAAGTGAAGGATCCCGAACTGAAATCCTTCCCTTGACAGTCCTCTCGAGCTACGCAAGAAGATTTTCATTATCTCCTCAAACGTATCTTGAGATATATCTCCTTTTCCTATTATATTCAGATGTTCCAGAAAATCATCTCTTGATACTCTTAAGAATATCGGCTTTAGGATATCTAGATCTAATTTATTTAACTTATACCTCTATAATTTATAGTGGAATCGCTCCAGATAGTCCTCCAGGCTTTCCTCTTCTTTCTGTGCAATTATGAAAATTTCATCCTTTAGATCCCTAGTTCGGTGGTAGTCCTGATACTTAAAGATAAAGGCTTCTCTCATATCATTCCATGTTCGAATCGTGCCAGCACCCAATCTCATAAACCATATTAATGCTGCTCCTTTCATAGTAGCAAGGAATAATTTCAGCTTTTGGGCGTCTAAAGTGTAGTCATAACCTATACACGACACATCGAATTCAAATAGGAAGGTATCAGGATCATCAATAGCCATCCCCTGAAAGGATGGTAGGGATGATAAAGGGATGTTCTTCATAGAAGATTCATCCCGTTTTTTTGCTATTGGGAATTCAAAGGTGACAGAGCTATCGGTCTTGACATTCTCGTCCCCCATGACTGATTCTGCTTGATGAGATGAGCTGCCTTTGGAATGCATGGGAGATTGGAAAATAAAAGGATCTTGCTGTTCTAGGACCAGCTGTTTGACATCACTACCAGCATCCAATTGACGATCAACTAGTTGTTGTTTCTCAGGTTCCTAACAATCTCCACTAGTCTCTCTGTGTCCTTCAATTCTCAAATCCTAGTCAATGGTTCTCCACTGTTGTTTTGAATTTGGATTTTTGATATTAGGAGTGGATATTTTGTTTGGAGGATGGTGAGGTCCAGACACGGAAGACACTGATGGTCTAGGCCTTGATGTGGTAGCCACTTTCTGTGGTCCTATCTTTCGATTATCTCTGTATGAAGTGGACTATTCCTTTTCTGCTCTTACAATCAAGTCTCTGAAGAATGTTTTCCTTCCCAAATCTGCACTCTTCTTTTCCTTCTTACCCGTCTTTCCTGTAGTTAGTAGAGTGGGGGGGGGGCGTGTTTGTAGATGTTGATGTTGTCCTACTGGCACACATGGGCCCTATGCTTATCAATTCATCCTATAAGTGCTTTAGTTTCTACAGCAGTGATCCCACTCAAGCTTGTAAGAGCAATGCGCAAGTTCTTACCTCTCATATTACCGCCCAACGACTGTATCGCTGAAGACACCCTAAAAAACCCAAAATTCAATTCCTAAGTGTCCCAACAAGGCATTGGTGAGCCTGATCAAGCTTTTTAGAGTGATGCACAGGTTCTTACCTCTCGTCTTACCGCCCAACAATTGTAGCATTGGAAACACTCTAAACAAAAGACAAAATTATCATAAATTCAACTTCCTAAGCATCCTAGCAAGACATTGGCAAGCTTGCTCAAGCCTGTTAGAGCACTGCACAAGTTCTTACTTCTCGTCTTACTGCTCGAAAATTGTATCACTTGAGATACTCTATATAAAAAACACACAGAAATTGCACTTCTAAGAAACAACTCTGATTGATTAGATCGTCATTGCCATCCCTGGCAACAGCGCCAAAATGTTGGAGTATATAAATCACTTATTAATGACTAAAAAAAACACATTTAATTATCAATCCAAGGATGTCTATTATTATAATGACAGTAGCACTGTCTGTGCTGATACATCAACTAGAAGCAATCTCAAAGAAAAGAAATCGTTGCTGAAGTAAAATGCTGGAAATAAATCACTCATGCAAAAATAAAAGAATCCACAAGATTGAAATCACACTTCAATTGATTTTTTAATTTTCTACACAGTAAGTACCCAACTGGTGTCTTTATTAAGCAGATGTGTAACATCATATAAAGTATATAAATAGAAGCAGATATATTCTCAGCTGAACCGTCAACAACAACACTCTAACTATATGGAAACTAAAATCCAATTACATTAACACACAACTATTGTAACTGCTGCAATCCTTGCTAAGAAGGAGGGCCCTTCCTCCCTAGTAGGGTGCAGGTAGAAAATAAACTTTAACCTAACTTAAATGTAATCACACATGTAACAGCAGTGACAAAATGATTTGTATTAGTCTGAACACAATTATAGAGGAAAAACAACATTGTTCTTCACTAGCTTCTTGACCTCTAGGGTCGAGAGATATATAGTTGTTACATCAGAAAATTTAGGATTAGACCAGTCATGAGAATCTTACAATTCTAATTCTAATCGAAATAGAACTCATGAAGTTATAACCACTCCCTAATAAAGTTCTGATTAGGAATTAAAATATTACAATCGGAACTGCCCTTAGGCTGCTATCTCAAAAATATAATGTTGATAAATCCTATAGCTATCATAACAAAACACAGTTGTAGTGCAACTGCCAAGGAACAAATCAGAAATAATATAGACAAGAGTGGTAAATGTTACAACTATATCAGTGATTTGCCAACGATTATGTAATAGTAGGGTGTAACAAAAATTGTTGGTGAGTCTGTAACAACACAGTGTAACAACATCACTTTGCTATAAAAACACCATCCGAACTGCTTCTGTGGACTCCATGTTCAGGATCTTTGACATCTGAAAGGACAACAAAAGACCATCGATCTTTCTCCAAACATTCACCATAATTTAGTCATAAAAAGGTATAATAGATCATAATAATTGGTGAATTATCAAAATAACAAAAGCAAGGTGAAACAACACAAGTCAGGGTAAAAAGGTGGGAAAAAGGGTAAAGATAATCCCATAAGTTAAGGATATGAAGCAAGATAAGGAAGATAAGTGTAGGAAAAAATGTGCAAAACCAACACCCAACACCTCTCTCAAAACCCCAACAATGATCATTATAACATCCTTAATACCCCAACAACCATGTTTTCAATTTCCTCTTTCTCGTTCCATATTGTACATAGAAATATCCTCATAGTTATTTACATTACTACATCTGCAACATGTTCAAAATTCTTCCTAGATGAAGGAAACCAAAATTATTAAAATATCATTCCATCGGAAATAGGTTACGAAACTATTGATCAGGACCAATTGTATTTTCCTCAAAAGAGAGACATTATGTAGCCTATCACTTCTATTACAATTCAAAAAACACATATCATGCATAATAAACTTCTACCCATTGGGGATTTAGAAGGTCCTAGAGCATATTATATATCTCTCCCCATAGATGCAACATAATTGTTCTAGCACAACAATTTTCCATTGGGTTAAACTTAATTTAGATTATTTCTGGCCATATACCATGACCTATGGATAGATCTTTAGATAGCCAACACTCTATTCTTAGGACTAACACCAAACTTTGTATAACCCACTTCTTGTTGGGTCGAGATGCTCATTTTACAACCCAATATGAGGGCCATGTGTAATTCCTTCCATGGTCAACATGTAGTTTACATGTGTCTGTATTAAAATAAAAATAAAATATTCTCTCAATGGAAAGAAATGCTAGCTATAATAAAAACATAAATGAATATGCTATGCATTTTTCGTTAGTTTTGTGTATGATGTGATTTAATTTAATGTAAAGTAATTAGAAGTTAAAAATAAGTATGAGAAATATGTTTAAACCTTGTACATTTCAAAAATATTTCAACACGGTATATACAAGATCTATGTTAACAAATTCTTGTCAATATCAACTTAAGATCCATGCAAAATATTCTATTACGAATTAATATTGATTTATACTTAAATATATATTAATAAAAAAAATCATTTTAAGTGTGTTGATAAAATGATAAAATGTCTCAATGCACATTTTATGTAAATATTTTAATGTCATCTATGTGTATACTATATATTGTTTTAGGAAAATTATTTTCATATCATATAAAACTATTGAAAAAAAAAGTGTTTATGGTTAAAATATTTGAATCAAACTCAATACAGTTTGGCCTTTTTATAGGTATATATTATGTACTTCATATAATATTCAAATATAAAATTTAAACAAACAAAAATTACATATTTTATTTTTCACTCTAAAATAAGTTATGTACGTGAAGAAATTTGATTCCCTCCCTCCATGTTTAATACGGATCTATACTCATTCAATTAAACACTTAGCATTGAGAGATATTTACTCCAACATTTTTCCTCTACAAAAAGCTAATCCTAATGTGGGAAACCAACAAGGACACTTTCAATTTGAAATGGGAAGAACTAATGTGGAAAATGAGGACATGGTTGAAATAAAGGCACCTCACTAGCAACGCCTCCCAAGAGGGATGCCTCACCAACAATGCACCATTGGTGAGGGAAATAGTCTTCACTGAATGCATCGACATCAATTGTATCTTCCACCCTTTGAACTGTGTATGTGCATATTCATCATTTATCATTTATGTAAACATTTATACTTGATATATTTACTTTAATTTATGCTTTCCAGTATATAAAAAATAAGGTGTAAATATTTATAAAAATATATAAAAAAACATAAACCAAATAAGTAAAGTAAGAGAGTCATATTCTCTTATTTCATTTGTATTTCCCCTCTTCATTCTTAGATTAATTATAAATTAAATCTATTATAATCAAATCATCAACGATAGTGTACCCAACTCGTAGATTAATTGTAAATAAAATTCATTCCTCATAAAATATTCATCCTAACTCAGATTAAAACTCAAAATTTTTGTTTAGAAGACAATGTGCAACATGAGATTCATCTAACTAACAAAATCCAATCCCCTTCAAACTAATTTCACCTATGTATGGAGAACACAATGATCACACATTCAATCAACTATTTGAAATATGAAGTGCTAATCCCCCCACCATTACAAATAGTAAGAATTAATATTTCGAAGTAATTATAGACCTCGAGATGACAAAGAAGTGAATGCAAGTGATATTGGTGGAGTTAATTTTCTTGTTATAACTATGAAGAATTTCAGAATCTATTTGAGGAGCTCAATTTTAATGCCAGTGAAAAAATAATGTGCAGTAAAATCATGTTGGAGGAAAAAAATAAATCATGTTTTGGAGAATCTAAAGAGCTACTATAGGAACTTCCTTGAAATGTAGAGGGGCGGAATGTGAAGCATTTCCAATCAAAGAAACATTGTTAATAATTTTACATTTTAGTCAAAATCAAATGATATGTATAAAATCTTAGAGTTTGTATACTGGCCCATGAATAAACTCCACAATGGAAAACTAATTGCATTCATGATGATAACTTCATTTATACAAATGTAAGGTAGGTTTGAGATAAAACTGTCTCGATAACTTATTAATGGAAAGTAAAAACTAATAAATAAATCATATTTTACAATCATAATATAACAAATAATTTATATTTTAAAAATATAATCCCAAAGGATTAGTTAACATTCCCCCCTTAATCTGAAGGGAAATTTGACATGCCAAGTAACATCCAAAACTTTTCAAAATTTTCACGTCCAAGTGCTTTAGTAAAGATATTCGTGATCTGCTCTGAAGTAGGACCATGTCTCACATGAATAACTTTGGCCTCTACATAATGTTAAATCAAGTAATATTTAGTTTTAATATGCTTTCTTTGATCATGAAACTTGGGGTTCTTGGCCAATTTAATTGTAGAATAATTATCAACAAATAATGGAGTTGAATATTTTTATTTATCCTGCAAGTCTTCAAGTATTTTGTGAAGCCAAAAGATTTCTTTTGTATCTTGATATGCTACAACATATTCAACTTCAGTGGTAGAATCAACAAGAACATACTAGTTGCGTGATCTCCAAATGATGGTTGTTGATACAAGATTCATCAAATAACCAGAAGTAGAGACCTCATTCTCCTTATCTCCATCAAAATCAGAATCTGAATAACTGGTGAGATGGAAATATGAAACTTTGTAATATTTGATGCCATTTGTTCGAGTGCCTTTAAAATAATTTAGAACTCCCTACATTGCATTCCAATGACCTTCACATGGATGATGCATGAACCTAGAAAGTATCCCTGCAACAAAATCTATGCGAGTTAGAGTAGTAGTAAGAAAATTCAAACTTCCAAAAAGTTGTCTGTACTTTATTGGAACCTCAAACACACTTCCTTTAGTTGAAGTAAGCTTCAAATTTTTCTCCATTGGAGTTGAAACTGTGTTACAATCTTGCATCCCAAATCTGTCCAATAGCTATCCAATATACTTCTTATAAGAAATAAAAATATATTTGGGTTTGTGATCAACTTCAAATCCGAAATAATAATGCAATAAACCCAAATCTGTCATGTCAAAAATTTTCAATAACTCTCTTTTAACAGACACTATATAGTCATCATTATTTCCTATAATCATCAATTCATCTACATATACAACCAAATATACAATTGAATTTTCAACTTTATTAGCAAGAAGAATTACATCATCCAGATCAAACAAGTTATAATTCAACTTGAGAATGTGTTCAGTTAGTTTTTCATACCATGCACAAGATGCATGTTTCAGTCCATACAATGCCTTTACCAACTTACATACCTTTTTATCTTTACCTATAATATCAAAACTTTTAGGATGAAACATATAAAAATCCTCCATCAAATCGACATTCAAAAATGTTGTTTTAACATCCATATGGTGTATATTCCAGCTATTCTGAGCTGCAAGAGAAAATACATTTATATTTGTGCCCCATTTTGTTGTAGGAGCAAATTTCTTTGTGTAGCCAACACCTTCCTTCTGAGCATAGCCTTTTTCTACAAGCATTGCCTTGTATTTATCAAGTGAATCATATGTCTTGTACTTGATCTTATACACCGATTTAGAACCAATATGTTTAACACTGGCAGGAGGATCCACTAACCTCCAAGTTCCATTTCTAATAAGTGCATCATATTCCTTTTTTATTTCATCCTTCCATTCATAACAATTAGTATCTTCTTCGAAAAAATTAGGTTCACTAATTGTAGAATTATTGAATTCATAGTCAAGAGAAATATTACATGAACTTGAATTAACATCACCTTTGGAAGAAATTCATGTTTCAAAATAATCGTACTTACCTAGAAATCTTCGAACACGTGTGGATCTTCGTAAAGGTTGCTGAAGTGGTTGTCATGGTTGCTCATCTTGAAAAATAGGCTCAAGGATAGGCTCTTCAGGAGCAAATTATGGTCTTGCAAAAACATTACTATCATCCAAAATTTCTGATCCGAATCTTGAGGGAAGACCCCCAAGATGTAAAAAATTGAAATGGATGTTGGGGAGGAGGCCCCCAATATTTGAAAAATTGAAATGAAAAAATAAAAGAGAGAAGAATACACAGTAAATAAAACCAAAAATAAACTTTTTATTAAAACAAATAATAATTGTAGAAGCCACATTATGGTGGAGAATATGTCCTCTACAAAATGCGACTGTCTACTTATATTCTTTATTAGTTACAATATCAAAGGTAAATTCCATGGGTGGGTATATACCATGGGTAGATGTCACTTACAATACCATGGGTGGATAAATACCATGGGTGATGAATACTATTACAAGGAAAATGACCTCCTCATTAGCTCAAAGGAGAAGGTAACATGGAAGGAAGAAAATGACCTAGACAAGACCCATTTTTGCCAAGGTAACGAAACCCAGAAACAGCTAGACAACATTATAACGCACTTGAGCCATGCAAAGGGAGGGCTAATGCCTAGGGTAATGATCTGTCTTGCCCAAGAGGCAGCGTTAACCATGTTTAAGTGTGAAAAAAGAAATATCTTGCGTAAATATGACTATCATTTCCAACTTTATCTCAAAAGGGAATCAGTTCAAAATAGAAACTAAATGGCATGAACCTTTTATTAGACATGGAAAAACATAACTGAACTCCTATGGAAGAAAAAAGCGAAGGAAAGCAAGGACACATCTAGATCTTTCCCGATTTGAACAGGTTGAAAGAGTTAGCAAGATGTAATATCCAAAAATAGGGATGCTCAACAATGCCTACTGGAATAACGCATTCCTAAAAATTATGTGCACTGAAATGAGTTTGAAGCCCTTGGATCCGTTAGATCTAGAGATCTGGCATCTACATCCAAAAATGGAGCAAAAAAAAATCAAGCTAGGTGAGGTAAACATACCTCCCACCACCTAGTATGGCTGGACAACACCCAAGGAATGGGGTTGCAGCTATATGCAACAAATTGCTTCAGCAGTAATGCTGTTGAACTAAATGAGAGCAAGATATCAATATGGAGGCTCAAATATTACATGTACATTAGTAATTTATATTTACAATACAACCCATACAATGTACAAGAGATAATAGAAGTCTATACAGAAGAAACCCTCATAGAGGAGGTGCTACAACCACATGAAATTTATGAATAAGCTTGAAAGAATTATTTTCATTGGTTGAAGCAGCAGTAGATTACAACTCATATCTAGAGAAGATTTGTATAAAAAAATATAGATCTAATTCAGATCTGTATACAAGAAAGACTCCTTAATACAATCCCCTTTGGGTTTTTGGCAAAACATGAATAACAATGAGTAGATCTGAGATCTAAGTTGCAGATCTATAGTAATATTCATAAAAATATGAAGAATATGAAGTACAACAGATCATATCTAAAACCAAACATGGATTAGTTGGCTAATCCATGGATCACCATAGTGAAAGGAAGAATCCAATCACCAGAGATCTCTCCTCCAAGATGATGCCAAAACTCCCTGCAACTCTACTCTTGCAAATAACACAGTACTGGAAGAGGGACTGTGTTGCAGACTCTAAGAATGCTTTAGCCTGATTCCAGGATATGGATCTAAAGCTCCAAGGGTCTAGAACACTCTTGTCAAAGGGATAGAAGAATTTCCTAGTGAAAAGGAGTGCTAAAGATGCCTAGATCTGAAGAGATCTATCATCCACTTGCTGCAACTCACAAGGAAAACCTAATCCTTAACAGGATAAGTGTTATAGGTGTTGAAAATTTTGTCATTTATGGCAAAGGAGATGGCAAAGGAGGAGCACCTGAAACACCAACAAGGCAAAGAGAGAAGAAAAGTAGTAGAGAGGTAGAGGTAGTAGAGAGGTAGCAGAGGTAGTAAAGAAGTAGCAGAGGCAGCAAAAAGAGAAGAAAAGTAGCAGAGAGGCACCATTAAGAAAGCATAAAAGGAGCACAAAGGTGACAGACAAGAAGAAAAGAAATAGAGGCAAGGAGAGGAGCCATTAGACATGATGCAGAGGCAGTTATAGAAGGGCCATTTGAAGATCTGGGCAAAACAAGGAGGCCTTGCAAGTAAATTTAGTTGTGAATATAAAAGGATTTGATTCAGTATTATATGGAGTTGTTTGAGGAATTGCGTGGATTCCTATATTGACTGGAGCCCGAAACTAGAGTCACTTTTGAAGGATATTGAGTTGTAATCGATTACAAACCACATAAATCGAATATAGAACAATTATGAGGAGAGTAGCAGGGTCCTGAGCTGTGAATGAGGAAATTTTTCTTGAATGTATATGTTTGATTGGATTAATTCTGCATGAATAGTCTTTAATTTCAATGAGCAATTGTATAAAATTACAGTGTGGTGAAATTCGGTAATTTGAGTTTAGATGTGCTCTGTGTGCCATTAAAGGAACTAACTTTCATATCGAGGCTGTGGAATTGAATGTATACACATTTATGAACTGGAACCAGTGCATTAAACTAGTGATAGAAAAATGAAAGGACTCTGTAATAAAGGTTTATATGATGAAGGGTCAATATTGAATTAGTGCTGTTGTGTAGAATCCGGGAATTGATATAATTCTTTGTACAGAACTGTTGAAATCCATATAATCGATTCACATTTAGTAGAGAGAAGGTTTGTGGGATATACACTTATGGTAATCTGAAACATTGAACCTACGTTCTTTATTGAATATATATAATCCTTGGCGTAAAGAATCCAAAGTAGGGATTTGATGGAGTCATGATCTTTTCTTTATGAAGAATGTCTCAGGTGTCAGTACCTAAGTACTGAACAGATTAAAGTCAGCATCAGATTCTGTTTGGTGGAACGATACTGTTGAAGTCACGCCACAGGGTTAACATAGAGGAAGATTGTTTTAGAAGGGGAGAACCAGAAATCAGTGGAACAATGATGAAGCCACAATATTAACAAATGTTAACAAATAACAAAGGCATAAATTCCTTATAATAAAATGTTGAAATGGAATTATAAGAAGTGGAACTATGAGCTAAGATAAGGAGGAACTGTGACCTTGAATGAATAGTAATGGCGGTTGTTCTCCATCCAAACTGGTTGTATCGCATTGTAAGAAGAATGGTAAGTTGTTTTGCAAAAAATAACGCGATATAAGTTTCTGTCTGACACATGGAAAAAAGTGGTAATGTAAAACCGCTTTCATCGCATTTTATTTAGGAGTTAACATCCAGACGTTGGAAAAATGTGATACGCGTATCAGCCATCGGATCGTTGGATGGAGGCGCGATAAGCTCGTGAATGTTGGATGCGATGGGTAAGTTAACTAGTGGGACCAGTTCATGGCGTGATTTGGAACAATTAACGCCTGTGTAAATTAGTTACGCGACAATCGTCGGATGTGCACCTAAGGGATGGTTGGAGTGCGAGAATAGGTAGAACATTGGATCCAAGCGGAGTTGCGTACATGATAAGCAAGGTACGTTAAGTTGCTGTGGGGCCGGACTTCCGGCGTGTGAAAATTAGCCAAGGTTGGGCGTTAAGGTTTATATGTTTAAATTGACATTTAAATTTTAATGAGTTATACCTTTGAATGAAATGGAATGATAAATTATGGCATGAGGCTTGTTAATCCTCGCATTGGCAAACACATATGAAGAGTATTATAGATGTGGACCATTATAATGAATCAAAGTTTTATGTGAATTTCCCAAGAGATAGGAGGAAGGTTATAACTTTGGAATAGTTGGATTATTCGAATTTTAATTTGAATAGTTATGAGAAGGGTTTGAACCCAAAGTTCGAAAATTGGTCCAATTTATTTTATAAAATAGGTTTAACATATGGGTTTTAACCATATTCTGAAGCAAAAATTAAAGCCTGAATTACAATACAATTTCGAAAGCTAATTATTCCAAAGGTTTTATGATAAGACTCTTAAAAAGTGATCTCATGTGGAAATGAATCAAAGGTGAAGACTTTGGAATATGTGGGTCCCTATATATATGGTTCTATAACCTTTACTTATAGAAAGCTTCCGTATTTATTCAGATTACCAGTTCAAAAAATAAATGGAGACAAACTGAGTGTGTGCATTTTTAATGCATAGTGAATATTGGGGTTGTACAACCATAAGAGAAATAAGCTTCCACATTATTATTGTGACATTGCCTAGATTTATATTTATTTGGGGATAAACTTGGAAAAGCAGTTATATATACAGAAGATACGCAATTGCAGTGAATAGGTGAATATGCACAAGAATGAAAATGTGGGTCTAACAGGTGTACATGCACAGGTGCACACAATTGTAGTATACAATAGAAGTATGCAGAACAGTTAGTAGCAGCAGAAAAATCAAAACCAGCAAATCCAAAGGCCAGAAAAGGGGCTGAGTGAAATTGATGTATGTAACTAAAATTGCGAATGTAAATGTTTTAATTGATTTTATATTGTTTTTGATGCATTGGCAAGTCTCCGGTAGGAAAAAAAAACTCCACTGTAAAACTAAAATGTATACATATTGCTATATTTTTCTGAATGAGCTGGAAGAAGAAATGAGAAGGCAGTAGTCAAAGAGTCATGGCTGTTCACTTTGAATTCCCTGTGGGATACAAACAGTCATGTGATGAACTCTATAAATGATATCACATTGATATGCAGAGAGAGGTGAGAGAATGCAGAAATGAAGCTGTGAAGCAGAGAAGAAGAAGGAGCTTATAGAGAATCTGAAAAGATGCAGAAATGTTACAGGGCAGATATGAGGATTGATGGACAGTAGAAAAGAAGGAACAGAACAGAGCTGATATCCAAGGTAAATCATCAAGTGTTTTTTTTGAAAGAGTAAGGATGTTGGAGCTTCCCTATCAAGTTGTATCTTGATAGATGTCAGTTGTAATTAACTGAGGTAGGAGCCTCCTGTAGGTTGTAGCCTGCAGAAAATAGATGGGATTTGGTGCTTCCACATAAAGTTGTAGCTTGATAAATTTCAGTTGTAGTTGACTGAGGTAGGAGCCTCCTGTAGGTTGGTGCCTGCAGAAAATTGATGGGAGTTGGAGCTTCCTTGCAAGTTGCAGCTTACAAAATTGAGGTAGGAGCCTCCTATAGGTTGGTACCTACAGAAAATCAGTGGTAAGAGGGAGTTGGAGCTTTCCTTTGCATCACAACAATAATAAGATGTGTTTTTCTCCCTTTATGGGTTTCCACTTATATCTAGTGTCTATGTGCATGATGTCTATGTGTTGATATGGTATATCTATTCCGCTTAATACTTTCTGCTCACATATTAAGACTGTTGGTACATTATCTAATCTGCTTATTAATTGCTACTCACAAATAAATATTTCTCACATATTATGTTGATCATGAAATGAAGGTGTTAATAAAGTTTAATGGAAAGTTTTAAAAGTCAATGAATGTGATAAAATGATTCACCCCTCCTCTTAGTTTATCTAAGGTTTCAAAAATTGGTATCAGAGCAGGTTCCTTTGGTGTAAGCTTAATAGCTTGAAGGAGATCTGGTTGAGTCATGGATTATCAAAATGTACCTGTGCTAAATACAACAAACTTCTCTGAATGGAGAGATAAGGTTAAAACAGTATTATTGGCTTATGAACCTAAGGTATGGAAACTTGTATGTGATGGTTTCTGCACAGACTCTCCCTCGGTGCAAGAACAACACAGGAATGCCAAGGAAAAATGTGTGATATTCAACAGTCTTCATAACAAGGATCTTGAGTTAATAATGGATTTAACCTTTGCAAAATAAATCTAGGATAGATTGCATTTCATCCATGGAGCAGACACTAAGGACTACATTGTCAAGAAGGAGAAGAGAATTAAGAAGAAGAAAAATTCATGTCAACAGGAAAATGTTCAATCAAATGAGGTACCTGCTAGTGTGAATGGAAGTAAGAACCATGAAGAAAATGCAGCTGAAGAAAAAGCCAAACTTGACACAACCTTGACTGAAATAGAAAGATTGAAGAATCAAAACAAAGACCTGAAGACATTGGTGCAAATATGTGATGAGAAAGGATATGAAGATAAGAAATAAATTATTGGCCTGAAGACACAACTTGAAGAAGCAAAGAAAGTAGAAGACACTCTGCTGCAACAAATGAGAGAAAAGTTTGGAATGTGAAAAATTGGAAGAAGAAGTAGTGAGCCTGAGAAAGAAATTAGAAAAGGCCCAAAGATAATTATTAATGAATACTCCTCAAATGAAAAGCTCTAGATAGATGGACTAGATTCTAAAGGCTCAAATGTCACCTCTCATAAAGGCTGGAATAGGATATGAAGGAGAAACCAGTAAGTCCAAGGTTGAAGATAACAAGAATGTCATTTTTGTAAAAGCTGTAAAGGACAGTGAAGCAGCTCAGCAGATTCCTACAAAATTAGAAGCCAGCAAGAACAGGATTTGTGAAGAAACAAATAGAATCAAGCAGCAACATGAAAGGACAGAGAATAAGATGATGAAACAGTCAGCTGAAAAAAGCTCATACACTCATAAGGATGAATTGAATAAATTTGGAAGATGTCAAATAAGGTTCTTTCCTCCTATGGGAAGTATCACTTGTTTTTCTTGCCACAAACCTGGACATACTGCAGCATATTGTAAGACAAAGCAAATCCAGTTCAACCAGCAAAGGATTCAGCAAATGAGAAGAACCCCTCAAGCAAGCAACTGGAAAAGAAAATATTTCACGAGGTACACAAATCATTTCCATTGCTACTATTATGCATGCAATAAATTTGGACATAATAATGTTGAATGTAAATTATGTTCAAAAAGGGGAACAAAATATTATACTTCAGCTCAAATGTACCTTGGTAAAATAAGATGTTATGTATGCCTCAAACTTGGTCACAAAGAAAAGGACTGTAAACTGCCATATAAATTAAAGAACTCCAGACAGATGATGGAATTAAAAAAAAATCAATCAAAACTATGAATCAAAAAGAAGTGCAGACATTATGAAGAACCCCAATAAAGTATGGAAGGAAAAGAGAAAGGGGGAGCTTGTTACCTCAATAACATAATGAATATATCATAGTCTCAGGGGGAGCTAGTCTAGGAAGCAAAGAAAAAATCCATCCAGTGATAGATATGAAGCAACATCCTAGGGGGGAGAGCAACCCATAAACAGTCCCCATGAAAGTAGTCTAAGAAGAGCTCCTTGGAATGAGAATATCTCTAAGATCAGGAAGGGAAATAAAAATCCCTCTAACAGAGAACTTTTAAGGAAGAAGATGATATGAAGAATTCAATAGCTGACAAAGTGATGGAAGAAGAGAAGGCAACAAGCAACCATGGTAGTAGAGAGAACTTCAGCCAGGAACATGAAAGCTAATAAGACATCATCACATTAAGTGATGATCACATTGTGCATCATACTGCTAGAATTAACAATGAATCACATTAAGAAGGATGAGTAAGAAAAGTGCCTATCATCATTTCGTTACATATTTCATCTATGAAAAGTCCCCTTGGAGGAATGCAGTTAAGTGAGTAATAAATCTTTGAGTAATCAGCCCATGAAGATTCATAGAAAAGAAATTGAAGATGCCTTCCCAAAGATATTTATATTAGAACTATTGAATTTATTTTTAAAAGAAACAATGATTTAGGAGAAGTCTTAGAAAGGAATATGCAGTGACATTTCTTTGAACAGAATGACAAAATAAGCAAATGGTTAATGATGCCAAGATAAAATTCAGGATATTGATGACTGTTGGTGTGAACAGTAGAAAGCTCAATAGTAGAATTCATGAAGGATGTCTTAATTATGGGTTAATGTGAAAACTGAAGTGAAATCTCTGCATGGTTTATCAAAGTAGTATCAATTGGAATTTAGGTACAAGCAACATGCCTATCAGTAGAATATCAAGTGTTATCAGTGTAGCAGTGGAATGGTGCAGGTCCTCATGATCAAGGGATTATGGAAAAAGTACATCAAGGTAGTATTCCCAGCTTTATTTGCATTCAGCATGAAAAGGTCAGTAGCAGTACTAAAGGATCAGTATTTTTTTTACACTTGAAGCATTATATTAAGCATTGAAGTGGTATCTTTTTCTATATATAATCAAATGCCTTCCTGAAGTCAGCACATATATATCTTCAAGGCCTTTTTCTTAGGATTATTCATAAACTGTGTGAAGTCTGTTGGATGAGATATCAATCAAACAACTTGAAGATGCCTTTGTTGGAAATCACCATGACAGAATAGTTAAAGTATTGGAAGTATGAAAGACTAGATGTGTTAACCTAACAGTTGAAGCTCAAAAGACTGTTATTGATTCATCACAAGCATACTTCAGCAGAAAGGAATTGATGGTATTTCACCATTTAAAGAGAGAGTGATCATTGACATACATACCCCTTGTGTCATAAATAAATTGCATGGTTGATAAGTGAGACTAACCAATACATTGAATGTATCTAGCCTCAAGGGTTTGTTTTGAAAGTACATTGTACAAGCAGTAAAGTCATTTGGTCTCTTAGATTGAAAGATGTCATCTAATCTCACAATAAGTTGTGAAATCTGGCTTGATTCATTGATCACATCTGTAACAAGGACCTTCAGCTATTAAGGGTAATATCATTATCAAAATCTTAGCTCATATCACCACCAACGGGAAGGAAAGGTGAACCACATCAATAAAAGATATACTGGCATCATCATAATTTAACAGATATTGTATTATAGATGTGTATTGTAGAAGAAGACATATTCCTTCTACAATCTTCCTCAACAGATATGTATTTCTGATGAAGATCATTCTAGAAACTGAAGTATATTTGAAGCACTCTCAGCATTTTAGCTTTGGTCCAATGATGCATCTCTGAATAGATAAGGCTAGTACAATGTGTTCTATGAAGAGTCATTATCCTCACTTTTAGCTTTATACAAGTGAAAGGAGTCTCTGCTTTCGGATTGTATATACTTACAGTGTTTATTCAAGATTTAATGATCCTCAAAAGTGTTCTCACAATGACTCTTGTACACCAGTTTGGAGCAGTAGGGTACAAAGTAAAAAGAAGAAGGGCCTAAACAAAACTCAAAGAGAGGAAATGCAAAGATATATTCTACACTGGGAGATGTGCAACCCTTTGCCATTGATTTCAAAGGGGGAGGAAACGCAAGCAAAAGAAGCTAGGCATAGGAAGACTTGGAGGAAGCATTGGATTATTGGTGGATGTGTTGCCATCAATGCCAAAGGGGGCGACTTTTGGAAATGTTGTCATTGATGGCAAAGGAGATGGCAAAGGAGGAGCACCTGAAACACCAACAAGGCAAAGAGAGAAGCGAAGTAGCAGAGAGTTAGAGGCAGCAGAGAGGTAGCAAAGGAAGCAAAGAAGTAGCAACGACAGCAAAAAGAGAAGCAAAGTAGCAGAGAGGCACCAGTAAGAAAGCATAAAAGGAGCACAAAGGTGACAGACAAGAAGCAGAGAAAGAGAGGCAAGGAGAGGAGCCATTAGACATGATGCAGAGGCAGTTATAGAAGGGCCATTTTAAGATCTGGGCAAAACAAGGAGGCCTTGTAAGTAAATTCAGTTGTGAATATAAAAGGATTCATTTCAGTATTTTATGGAGTTTTTTGAGGAATTGCTTGGATTCCTAAATTGATTGGAGCCCGAAACTGGAGTCACATTTGGAGCCTATTGAGTTGTAATCGATTACAAACCACAGAAATCGAATATAGAACAATTCAAAGGAGAGTAGCAGGGTCCCGAGCTGTGAATGAAGAAATTGTTCTTGAATGTATATGTTTGATTGGCTTAATTCTGCATGAATGGTCTTTAATTTCAATGAGCAATTGTATAAAATTACAACGTGGTGAAATTTGGTAATTGGAGTTTAGATGTGCTCTGTGTGCTATTAAAGGCACTGACCTTCATGTCGAGGCTATGGAATTGAATGTATACACATTTATGAACTAGAACATGTGCGTTAAACCAGTGATAGACAGATGAAAGGACTCTATAATAAGGGTTTATATGATGAAGGGTCAATATTGAATTAGTGTCGTTGTGTGGAATCGGTGAATTGATATAATTTTGTGTAAAGGACTGTTGAAATCAATATAATCGATTCACATTTAGTAGAGAGAAGGTTTGTGGGATATACACTTATGGTAATCTGAAACATTGAACCTATGTTATTTATTGAATATATATAATCCTTGGCGTAAAGAATCCAAAGCAAGGATTCGATGAAGTCCTAATCTTTTCTTTATGAAGAATGTCTCAGGTGTCACTACCTAAGTACTGAACAGATTAAAGTTGGCATCAGATTCTGTTTGGTGGAATGATACTGTTGAAATCACGCCACGGGGTTAACACAGAGATTTTTAAAAGGGTGGAACCAGAAATCAGTGGAACAGTGATGAAGCCACAGTATTAACAAAGGTTAACAAATAACAAAGGCGAAAATTCCTTATAATAAATCGTTGAAATGGAATTATAAGAAGCGGAGCTATGAGCTAAGATAAGGCGGAATTATGAACTTGAATGAACATTAATGGCGGTTTTTCTCCATCCAAACTGGCTAAATCACATTGTAAGAAGATTGGTAAGTTGTTTTGCGAAAAATAACGCGATATAAGTTTCTGTTTGACACGTGGCAAAAAGTGGTAATGTAAAACCACTTTCATTGCATTTTATTTGGGAGTTAACGTCTGGACGTTGGAAAAACGCGATATGTGTATTAGCCGTCTAATCGTTGGATGGAGGCACGATAAGCTCGCAACCGTTGGATGCAAGGGGTAAGTTAACTAGTGGGACTAGTTCATCGCATGATTTGGAACGATTAACACCTGTGCAAATTAGTTACACGACAGTCGTCAGATGTGCACCCAAGGGATGGTTGGAGTGCGAGAGCAGGTGAATCATTGGATCCAAGCAGAGTTGCATACATGATAAGCAAGGTATGTTAAGTTGCTACGGGGCCGGACTTCCGGCGTGTGAAAATTAGCCAAGGTTGGGCGTTAAGGTTTATATGTTTAGATTGACATTTAAATGTTAATGAGTTAGACTTTTGAATGAAAGGGAACAATAAAGTATGGCATGAGGCTTGTTAATCCTCGCATTGGCAAACGCATATGAAGAGTATTATAGATGTGGACCATTATAATGAATCGATGTTTTATGTGAATTTCCCAGGAGATAGGAGGAAGGTTATAACTTTGGAATAGTTGGATTATTCGAATGTTAATTTGAATAGTCATGAGAAGGGTTTGAACCCAAAGTTCGAACATTGGTCTAGTTTCGTTTATAAAATAGGGTTAACATATGGGTTTTAACCATAGTCTGAAGCAAAAATTAAAGCCTGAGTTACAATACAATGCCGAAAGCTAATTATTCCAAAGGTTTTATGATAAGACTCTTAAAAAGTGCTCTCATGTGGAAATGAATCAAAGGTGAAGACTTTGGAATATGTGTGTCCCGACATATATGGTTCTATAACCTTTACTTGTAGAAAGCTTCCATATTTATTCAGATTACCAGTTCAGAAAATAAATGGAGACAAACTAAGTTTCTGCATTTTTAATGCATAGTGGAGATTGGGGTTGTACAACCATAAGAGAAATAAGCTTCCGCATTATTATTGTGACATTGCCCAGATTTATATTTATTTGGGGATAAACTTGGAAAAGCAGTTATATATACAATAGATACACAACTGCAGTGAACATGTGAATATGCACAGGAATGAAAATGTGGGTCTGACAGGTGTACATGCACAGGTGCACACAATTCCAGTAAACAGTAGAGGTATGTAGAACAGTTACTTAGTAGCAGCAGAAAAGACAAAACCACCAAAGCCAAAGGCCATAAAAGGGGCTGAATGAAATTGATGTATGTAACTGAAATTGTGAATGTAAATGTTTTAATTTATTTTATACTATTTGTGATGCATTGGAAAGTCTCCAGTAGGAAACCAAAAATCCACTGTAAAACTGAAATGTATACATATTGCTATATTTTTATGAATGGGCTGGAAAAAGAAATGAGAAGGCAAAAGTCGAAGAGTCATGGCTATTCACTTTGAATTCTCTGTGGGATACAAACAATCATGTGATGAACTCTATAAATGATATCACATTGATATGCAGAGAGAGGTGAGAGAATGCAAAAATGAAGCTGTGAGGCAGAGAAGAAGATGGAGTTGATAGAGAATATGAGAAGATGCAGAAATGATACAGGGCAAATATGAGGACTGATGGACAGCAGAAAATAAGGAACAGAACAGAGTTGATATCCAAGGTAAATCATAAAGTGTTTTTTTTGAAAGAGTAAGGAAGTTGGAGCTTCCCTATCAAGTTGTAGCTTGATAGATGTCAGTTGTAGCTAACTGAGGTAGGAGCCTCCTGTAGGTTGTAGCCTATAGAAAATAGATGGGAGTTGGTGCTTCCACATCAAGTTGTAGCTTGATAAATGTCAGTTGTAGCAGATTGAGGCAGGAGCCTCCTATAGGTTGGTGCCTGCAGAAAATTGATGGGAGTTGGAGCTTCCTTGCAAGTTGTAGCTTGCAGAATTGAGGTAGGAGCCTCCTGTAGGTTGGTGCCTATAGAAAATCAGTGGTGAGAGGGAGTTGGAGCTTGCCTTCGCATCAAAACAATAATAAGATGTGGTTTTATCCCTTTATGGGTTTCCACTTATGTCTGGTGTCTATGTGCATGATGTCTATGTGTTGATATGGTATATCTATTATGCTTAATACTCGCTACTCACATATTAAGACTATTGGTACATTATGTAATATGCTTATTAATTGCTGCTCAGAAATAAAGTTTGCCCACATATTATGTTGATCATGAAATGAAGGTGTTAATAAAGTTTAATGAAAAATTTTAAAAGTCCATGAATGTGATAAACTGATTCACGCTCCCCCCCCCCTCTCAGTTTATCTAAGGGTTCAACAGTAGGTGCAAGATGAAGCTTGGCCAAGCGCTAGATAGTGGACAAGACAAACAAGGCTCCTCCAAGAGCTACTTTAGGAAGGAGGTGGGATTCCTGCTCAGGAACACCCAATGCTAAGCATCATTATTCTCATCTAAACAACAGAGAATGATACATGTCTAAACAGACAATATATTCAGAAATATACATAATCAACAACCCCCTCATGCTGCTCTCATGTTCCTTTTATAACATAAAAGCCTTGTCGAACCCTAAAGCACTTCAATGAGTTAGATCCTTTCACATGTGGAGCCTCCATCTAAAACTGTGCTATGCATCGATGAGGTACATTGCATCTAGACTGCGCTGTAGATTTGGTCATGGTTGACCCAGTCTCGTAGCTCAAACCCATTCACACATGCAAGTGTTTGGTTTACATGGCCCAGATTTATCTTTGGTCACATGGGAATTTATTTATTCATTATTTTCAAGAGCTTTACATGTCCTCCTTTACATACTTATTCATACAATAGAAAATGAAACAAAATTGCATATTCCCCTTAGCTTGGGCTAAGTGGGAATATTACAGTCCTCCCCTCCAAAATGTTGCTTGTCCTCAAGTAACTGATAGGGTGAGTGCTGCAACACTTCTCCTTCTCCATTGGTGACACCATCAAAGGTCAAGCTCTCCTCACAAGCTAAGTGTTCACCAATCCAGACCTTCATGAATTGTTCCTCCAAGGTCATCAAAATATGTACATAATCCATCCCACAAGGAGTGAAAAACTCAACAAAAATAAAAATGGCTGGAGCAATTCTCTCTCTAAAACATGTAGCATGCAGTACATGGAGAAGTTCCATTCCATGTGGTAATTACAAACTTCCCATCCTCCCTCCATAAAGTCCCATAAATAGCACAACTATATCATCCAAGTATGGAAGCATAATTACATATAAAAAAATGGAAATTTGAGCATGAGGATGTGGGCTAAAGTCCCACATATGATGCCAGAGCAATGCATCTCCTGCTTGCATTAGATCAAGGTATGGTAAGTGGTCTCCCCACCACTTACTTTCTGCACAAGTTATCTTATCATGGCTGAATATGTGAGATATGTTTGGTGCCTTTTGGAAGCACCCATCATGAAAAAGAATATCCCTTTGCACAACAAAGGAGTGGCCAAATTCAGAAATTTCAGTGGCCCAATGTTTGCCATGAGATTTACATGATACCACACTCCATGTCCTACAAAAACATGGTGAAATAATGTGTCAAATCAGAGAATGAATCTTGCATTACATGATCATATTTTTCACCATCAATGTTTCTTCTATACATGGAATTGTGCACAATTTTTTCTCCCTTTTCAAGAGAAGGAAGAAATAACTAAAATGACTCTTGCATAGAGTCCTTTGCCTACCCCAACTCCACATAGCTCTTGCATTCTAGAAAATTCTGATGTAGCTTCCCTCCAAAGCCTTCCCATTCAAAGCATCTCATGATAGTATTGTAGATCTTCATATAATAGGTAGGGCTGAAACATCACTCGTTAAGGGCCCTTTGTAGGATCATCTCCTTGAGCTTTGAGGCTCTAGGTAAGAAGATCCTATCATGACGATAGATTACTCCCTAATGGACTAGATAGCCCTCTTCATGCACCTAGTCATCAAGCATCATACAAGTGTAGAGATCCTTGGAATAATCCACCAATAGCTAGGATTTCCAATATAGATCTACACTCCCCAACAAAGACAACACTGATGATGCATCAATAGGAATGCCTGCCATGTTGCTGATCTCTCCTTTGACATTACTTATGCCAAAGGTTCAAGTAGGAAGGACATACCTTCCCTTTCCTCCTCCAATAGCACAGAATCAGGGATGAAGGATGGTGAGGATGATGAGAGAGGAAAATCTCCCTCCTTCTTGTGCTTTCTCAAGCTTTCCAGCATTGTAGCTGTGTCTCCTAATGCTCCCTTTCCTCCTGGATGTGATTTTGGAGCATCAAGTAGAGATATATCTCCCACTAAAACCGAATCAGGTGGCCTCCTTGGTGGTTTGACACTAGATGAGAGTGTCCCTTGCAAGAATCTCATGAACATGAGAGAAGGGAAATTGAGGTCCTTGCTTGCACTGTGCAAATCAATCTCTATTTTATGTTTGGAAGTGTTATGTGAGGGGTAAGAATTCATTCCTTTGATCATTTGAGGTGTATCACTCTTCTGTCCACCCATTCCATTTTCAAAGCCTCCCAATCAGTGGTGACTTTCCCCAATGTAATCAGCCATTGAACACCCAAAATAACATTGGTGTCTGGTATGTCAACTAAAAATAAGTGATCCACCAAAGTGTAGGATCCCATGGTGACTGAAAGTGATGGTACATAATGCATGCATTGAATTTTTCTATCTCCTGGGACCAAAACAGAGAATCCCTCAAAAGTATTAGTGGGTATGGCCCTCCTTTGCACAATATGAGCATCAATAAATTTGTGGGTGGCCCCTCTGTTAATAAGAACAGATAACCTTTGATTCATGATTGAACCATGAACTCTTAAGGTCAAGTACTTAGGTATTCCCCTCAAATATGCAAGATTTCCTCCAATAGGAGAAAAAGCTCCACTCCCATCTCCTAATGGTGTTGGATCTCCCTAAACATTGTCAGCGTTGTGACCTTTCCTTGGTTCATCATCTTCTGCTTCCTCCTCAAAATATGAGAATACTTCTATGTAGTGTGCTTTTTCCAGTAGCACATCTAGGTCCAGGTGCCCATGATTCTTGGCAAGTGAAACATAGCCTCTTCTTCCTTAGCTCCTTCTAGACTTCAATATCAAGAGGCTTCTTGAATGAACTCTCCTTGGAAGGAACAAATTTCTCTTCCTTCCCTTTAGAAAGGTAAGAGGGCTTGTTCTGAAAGTTTGCTTTTGTTTTTGGCAAGGAATCTTGGAGGTCTCTAGCCCTCTCAATGGGATCATGCAATTTAATGGGATTGGTATATTTAACCAACCCATGTAGAGGTTCATCCAAGCAATCGATGAACATGTGCACCCTCCTTGATGCAGACAGATCAGGAACCATAACAGATAATCTTAGAAACTCAGAGATATAAGATTCTGCATTACCTGACTGCTTCAACTTTGCAAGGCTCATGAAAGGTGCTTCTGGATCCTTTCTGTCAAATCTCTCCACCAGTCTTCTAGTAAATTCAGAATAGGCAGTCACATTGGCATGGCCCAATGTAGACAACCCATGGAACCACTAGTTGTGTGCTTCACCTTCAAAGTGCAGCACTGCAATCTTCATAGCTTCCATCTCAGGGACTTTTTTAAACTAAAAATAGATATCTAGCTTTTCTACCCATGCTTTGGCAAAACTAGTGGATGACCCATCAAACTTGGGAAAAAATAATCTTCCCATAGAGTTATTTCGATCATGATTCTGAGTGAATCCACCATCTCTATGTTGATGCCTTGGTCTTCTTTTTTCCTTGAGGTGACAAAACTCTTGAAAATCAGGTGGTCCTTGAATCTCTGATTCTGGGACTCATACTCTTCAAAATAGTCTTCAAGGGATGCTTGCTCATGAGGTCCTTCATTCTCCATAGCCAAGAAAGTAGGCATAGTAGAGCGTTGTAGAGCTTATGTCAGGTTCATTGGTTGATCGTTCCAGTGGTGAGACATGCTAGAGCTTTCACCAGGATGAAACCTCCTAGGAGATTCCTTGAGCTTGTCTAGTCTCAAATCTTTGATCTCTCTAGCAAGATCTTGCATGGATACCAAAAGAGTTCTTGCAAACTCTTCTCCTTATTTATCACTTCCAGTTTCAGGGGCTTTACCCTTGTCTTGATCATCACTAGTGTAATCAAATTTATTCTGTATTCTATTCAGATACCTCTTTTCCCTATCATTAAGAGGTTCATCTTCTTCTGAGGTCATATTGGCTTTGGCTCTTTAATGAAAGCACAGGCTGTGCCAAGACAAAAGCTTTGATACCACTGTAATATCCCAAAATAGGGATGCTCAGCAATTCCTGTTGGAATAATGCATTCCTACAAAGTATGTGCACTGAAATGAGTTTGCAGCCCTTGGATACCTTAGATCTAGAGATCTAGCATCTACATCCAAAAGGGGAGCAAAAAAAAATCAAACTAGGTGAGGTAAACAGACCTCCCACCACCTAGTATGGCTGGATAACACCGAAGGAATGGGGCTACAGCTATATGCAACAATCTGTTTCAGCAGTAACGTTGTTGAACTAAATGAGAGCAGGAGATCAATATGGAGGCCGAAATATTACATTTACATCAGTTATTTATATTTACAATACAACCCATAAAATGTACAAGAGACAATATAAGTCTATACAGAAGAAACCCTCAAAGAGGAGGTGCTACAACCACATGAAATGTATGAATAAGCTTGATAGTGTTATTTTCATTAGCTGAAGTATCTGTAGATTACAAATGAGATATAGAGCATATATGTATACAAAATTATAGATCTAATTCAGATATGTATACAAGAAAGGCTCCTTAATACAATCCCCTTGGGGTTTTGGGAAAAACATGAATAACAATGAGTAGATATGAGATCTAAGTTGCAGATATGTAGTAATATTCAGAAAAATCTGAAGCATATGAAGTAAAAAATATCAGGTCTAAAACCAAACATGGATTAGTTGGCTAATCCATGGATCACCATAGTGAAAGGAAGAATCCAATCACTAAAGATCTCTCCTCCAAGATGATGCCAAAACTCACTGAAACTCTACTCTTGCAAATAACGCAGTACTGGAAGAGGGAATACATTGCAGACTCTGAGAATGCTTTGGATTGATACCAAGATATGGATCTGAAGCTCCAAGGGTCTAGAACATTCTTGTCAAAGGGATAGAAAACTTTCCCAGTGAAAAGGGGTGCTAGAGATGCCTAGATCTGAAGATATCTGTCCTCCAATTGCTGCAACTCACAAGGACAACCTAATCCTTAATAGGATCAGCATTTTAGGTGCAATATGAAGCTTGGACAAATCTGAGATAGTGGACAAGACAAACAAGGCTCCTCCAAGAGCTGCTCTAGGAAGGAGGTGGGATTCCTGCTCAGGAACACCCAATGCTAAGTAGTATTATTCTCAGCTAAACAACAGAGAATGATATATATTTAAATAGACAATATATTCAGAAATATACATAATAAACAAATCCCTCATGTTGCTCTCCTCTTCCTTTTATAAGATAAAAGCCTTGTCAAATCCTAAAACACTTCAATGAGTTAGCTCCTTTCACATGTGGAGCCTCCATCTAAAACTACACTGTGCATCCATGAGGTACATTGCATCTAGACTGTGTCATAGATTTGGTCATGGTTGACCCAGTCTCGTAGCTCAAACCCATTCACACATGCAAGTTTTTTGTTTACATGGCCCAGATTTGTCTTTGTTCACATGGGCATTGATTTATTCATTATTTTCAGGAGCTTTACATGTCCTCCTTTACATACTTATTCATGCAATAGAAAATGAAAAAAAATTGCGTATTCCCCTTAGCTTGGGCTAAGTGGGAATATTACACAATTTTTGTCCTCTCCATCTACTATAAAATGGAGCTATGGGCTCTTGGTCTAAGGTCGAAGGTTTGATTATATGTGGAGCAGAATTTAATTGTTGTAGTGTAAGGCTTGAAGATCGTCAAAGTTCATTGAGAGCTTTCTGCCTTGAGCATCATCACACTCAGAGATAAAGAAAGAGAGAGAGGAATTGGAATATTGAGGAGGGCTTGGTGCAACTGATGGTTGTAATCCTCCTTTTTATAAATCAATAGAAATGTATTTGTTTTGTCCATTCGACGCATCAGTGGCACAATTTTTTTTCAATCATCTATGTAGCATGATATGAATGGCTTAGCTCTGTATTGTTTCATGTTTCTTATATTCTAGTTTAATCGATAAGAAGCTATACTATTTTAGAGATTACGTGAGTGCTTTGATTGATTGCAGGATCTGGATTTGGAGCCAACGAATAAGGATCTCTACTTCGTTGCTTGGCGTTATCCATAGGATCTGCTGTCCATAAAGAGGTAATTTCTCCATCTTACTTTATCAATTATATATATTAGCATGAACATGTATGTAGTGTCTTTGTGAACTTTACAGCTAATCTGACTGTCTGCCTTGGGCACCAGAAAGCCCTGAGAGGGATATTTAATAACCACCACCCAAGCATATTACCCTATAGAATTTCTGTATTTTGTTCTTGTTTATAAAAGTTAATGTCAATTGCATCTACTTTTTGAAAAAGAAAATTTCTTTTAGTTTTCTAAACTTAGATGAATTAATTATGAAAAATTTTGGTTAAAAATCTGTTAAGAGAAGATAGATAGATGTATGAATATTTGAAGTTGAACTGTGTTATTTGAATGTTTGGTGCACAAATTTTGAAAGAAATCTCTCCTTGTAGGAAAAAATCTTCATTGAATTGAATATCTAGAGCATATTTCTGCATGGTTTTTGAGTCAGAGTCTCATCATATTTCATACGTCCACTCCCCCTCCGCAAGAATAATAATCAAGTACACTAAGAATCAAGCGATAATAAAATTAATCATATAAATTTTTGTAAGCTCACACCAACAGTAGTTCAGGCTAGGATCTTGGGGTAGGAGAAGTGAGAAAATCACCCAAGATCTCAAAACTTGAGACTAGAGTCATTAATAAGTGAAATCCTACTACACTCATATTATCGGTACCACTCCACTACCACCGGAGTTAAGCGTGAGACAACACCAGGGTGCATGAGAAGGTAGCCCACATTCAAGTGCATTTAGTCAGCATGCTATATATTGGGGTTCCCTTCGGGGATGTCGAAATTAGATTATGGATCTAGGTGTTCTGCCCATATAGCGTGTTGTCTACGACCATGACCCCCTTGATGATGTATGTGATTTGAGGTATCTTTAGTTGCCAAATGTTTTAGCGACTTACATGAGGTCACTGGGATGGGCTTTCCTAGTACCTAAAACAGATGGACCTACTCCGTCTTTGGTCTTTGGGAGGGTACTCATCTTCACGAGAGTTATTACACCTATTGTCTGAGGTTCGGGTGAAGCTATAGAGTAACCATAACTATGTTTACGACTAACCCTCTCTGTATGCTATTTTCATACTGGGTTTCATCTTCAGAAAATAGTAGTACTTAGACATGGCCACCATGTTCTGGCTGCTTGTTGATTGATTTTAGAAAGTCCTTTTTTCATTTTTTTTTCTTAGGTGTGTGGTTACTATCAATGATAATTTATAATACATCACAAATAATAAAAATTTGCTAAAAATAAACAGGTCACCGTGGCATCTTTCGACCCTCATTGTCTGTCTTGATGACAATGAGGTCTCCCTCCACTAACACTGGAGGAGAATTCTAGTCTCAGTGAACCCGTGCCTTCATCGGAAGAGTAGTCTCCAGTGACAACCCCTGATTTTCACATAGCCCCATATCACACAGAATTTCCAGAGGATCCTTTTACGGAAGGAGTCATACCTCCTTTCAATCCTCCACTTACTGATCCATCGGTGCCAGTTTTAGTTCAGATTACACCAAGCCAAGGTATGTCTTTGGCTACACCAACATTCGTTTCACAACTGACACCCATGGGGTCGATGCCAATGGCAACCAACCCAGGTTCACCAACATCTTCCCCATCTTTAGTTAGTTCTATGCTAATAATTAGCAGCCCCAATAGCTAGCCTATGCCTGGTCCCAACACTACAGTCACTACAACTACTAGTGGATCTCCAAATCCTTTAGGATCTACTCCTACATTGACTACACTGGGACCCACGGTGCCCGCTCCCACGAGCGTGGCTACTTTGGTTCCTCCTAGCAACCCTTTTGGTTGGAACCCTTTGCTGAGTTCAAACCCCTTGGCCACCATTCCAGGGGACAGTGTCACCAACACACAGATGATAGCGGGCACTTCAGTACCCCTGCAATTATTAGGACAAACAAGACATCCCATTGTTAGCACTATTCCTTTAAGTGGTCAAAATTTCGATATAGGGTCTATGTCGTTGCTTAACTATGCGAATAGCAACATGCATTTGGCTAGCTCTATTGCGTCCATATGGGCAAATCAACCCCAAAATCCATTTGGACAAGGGGGAAAATTTTACGCTGGGGGCAACCAACCGTTAGCCCCCAGTACAGTATACCCTACAAACAGTAACCATACATCCCTACACCCCCACCCACAGGGAAATTTTATCAACAAAGTCCTATTTATCCTATTGGTAACACATTGATGGGCGAACCCTATGGTCTGAATAGTCAGCCAATACTTCCTTGGCTAGATCTGGGGGAAAACATGCAATTTCCATTTTTGGAAGCTCTACACATCCCCGACATATACAAACTAACCAATGATCCCATCAACCACAACCCACTCTAGCCTCCAGTACCGCACAAGATTTTGCTTGACATCCCTAAATTCGATGGGAAACAGGGGGACGATCCAACCACGCATGTCACCACCTTTCATCTATGATATGTTTCTAACTCCATGGTGGATGATAGTATCCGGATTCAACTTTTCCCCCGCACTCTCACAGGAAATGCTACCAAATGGTACATTAAGTTACCACGTAGAGCTGTCAACACTTTTGGTGCCTTAGCTACGGAATTTCTTAAGAATTTCCAATTACCTATTAGATATGAAAACAACTTGGAAATCTTGACCTCGCTATGCCACGACACCACCACCCACATCTCAGATCACATTCATGAATGGAGACATAGGAGGAGGCTAGTAAAAGCGCCAATCCTGAATCATCTCTTATCTAACTAGTTTTGTAAGTCACTCTCACCAACCCTAGCTAAGGACATTTGTCTATCTGGTGCGGCCATGAAATATCAATCAATTCGTCGTGCACAACATTTAGATCTGATCTATTTGCAATCTGGCACGTTATATGATCTACTCCTCCATGCCCCTGGTAATCTGAATCCTCCTGCTACCCAGAAACCTGGAGCACACGCCAACCATATCGTTGGTGCAATCTCCGGCGTAGCCATAAAACAACCTAGTGGGAAAACCTCCCAGCCATCTTCAGCTGCCACCACCCCTAACCAATCAACTACTCTTCCGGACGCTGAGGTAAATTCTATGCAAATTTCACAAAAACCTAGTGGAAAGAATAATAAGAACAAGAAAAATTCCTCTTCTTCACAAGAGTAGTTAGATCATCAGAATAATCCCAATCAGAAAAACGCTGCTAAAACTGACAAAGGGAAGGAGAAACCCATGAAATTTCCTTGCAAAATCTGTGCGGAGGACCACTTGACATACAAATGTCCTCAACTGCAAGAATGCACATATTTTATCACAAACAGGGACTTTGGGAGGACACCTGCCGTTCTTCATAATCCCTTCCCTAATCCACAACAGCAACAGAAACACATGGTTGCAAAACCACCACAACCCCAGCAAAGGGGAATGGTGGTACACATCATTTCAGTGAAGGATTATCCACCATTTATGGCGTAGAAAGTGTTGAACTCCAGACACGAGCCAAAATCTATGGAAATCTTGTCATTGATACTTAGGAACTTGGTACTAGTTCAAGTCCACTGTCGCTGAATGATTTTCATATCGAACGACATGTTGCTGACCCTACGATTCGTACCCCCAAAGGGACACTTCGACGTACGACTCATAACACCTCTACACGTGCCTCCCAAAACTACAACATTGTAGAAGATTTGGTGTAAGTACCGTCAACTATGTCTGCTCTTGAAGCATTGCAAAATTTCCCAGCAAAAAGGAAAGCCTTGCTTCTCGCCATTGGTGGAATTGACCCCTAGGATTCTACACTAGCTATCTTTGACATGGAGAAATTTAAACCTCGCCTCTCACACCAACTTGCATTCCAAGTGCAGGTTGTGTCAAAAGGGAGACCAATCCATTGTACTGTCATAGACGAAGGTGCTTCGACCTGCGTTATGTCAACCACTTGATGACTCACTTTGGTTTCTCCTAATTTGTCTTCATCGTCGAATTCCCTTAAAGCTTTCGATGGCCACACTTTCCTCCCAAAAGGCTACCTTGCTAGCTTTCTCATTTCCCTTAGTGGAATAACGATAATGGTGGACATAGAAGTCGTAGATTTTCATCTTTACTATAATCTATTGCTAGGTCGCAGTTGGTCTTACGCAATGACTGCCATTGTTTCTTTGGTTTTCCGACTCATCTTCTTTCCATTGGATTAAAAAATAGTCACAGTGGATCAGTTTTCCTTTTGCACCCCCAATTATTCCACATTACCAAGTAGCATTGTACCCCTAGTAGGAGGCATTCCTAACTCATACTTCATTATTGGTACCAGTCTTCTGAAGGCATCTTCCCTGATGGGTTTCTTTCCTCTCCTGTCGCCTGAGGTTCCACATATGGTTCCAATGATATCCAACAATTTGGATGGCTCTATAGAACCATGGATCCTACTAGCGCCTTCAAACATTGATTCCTATAGATATCAAATGCTTCTCTCACCAGCCGAGTTGGCTTATCAAGCCATCGAAATTACATTTGAACCCTCCACAGCTTTGGTTTTGACCAATGGCACAAACCTACCTCTTGTCATGATTCTTTCTAAATATATCCTCGATGAAGTCCTACCTATGGATGAAGCTATTCAAGACGTCATGTCTCTAGAAGAAAGACCTTGGGGAGAGTACCACCATCGTGCTTCGATGTTCGATTCAAAGACAATATCTACTCAAATCCCATCTTTTGACCCACCTGAGATCGTTTCCTCCATTTACACAACTGTTCAAACTATCGATTCGGAAGGGAACATAGGAAATCTTTCTAAGACTATGCTCACTGATATCTTGATCAAAACGGTTATCGTGGAAAACATTCAGATTGGAGCAGATTTCAATCCTGAGGAAATTACACGCTTCACATCCCTTTTTAAGGAATTCTGCAGTGTGTTTGCTTGGTATTATGACGAAATTCCTGACATAGATCTATCTATAGTCGAGCACGAAATCAAAGTTTATAACAATTGCAAACATGTTCAGCAGAGACTTTGACCCGTCCACCCATGCAAAGTGGCCGCCATTAAGACTGAAGTCAAAAAAATTTTAAATGCTAGTTTCGTCTACCCCGTTGCTTTAACGGAATGGGTTTCCAATCTGGTTCCGTAGACAAAAAACAAGGCACCATCCGGGTCTCTGTTGATTATCGTGATTTGAATGCCGCTTGTCCAAAATACAATTATCCTATGCCATTCATAGATCATATCCTTGATGATTGCGCCGGATGTGAATATCTTTCCTTTATGGGTGGTTTCTCGAGATTTAACTAGATTGTGATTAAAAAATATGACCAGCGTAAAACCACCTTCATCTGTCCTTGGGGAACATTCGCATATCGTAAACTCCCATTTGGTCTGAAGACTGCAAGAGTAACTTTTCAAAGGGCTATGGACTACGCCTTTCACGACATTAGGCATATTTTATAGGCTTACTTGGATGACCTTCTGGATCATTCCAAGAAGCGATTCCATCACCTCGCACATCTGAAACAAATCTTCGCTTGGTGTAGGTTCTACAATATACGTCTAAATCCACATAAGTGCGTATTTTTGTTGATTCTGGACACATTCTAGGCTTTATTGTCTCCAAGCACAGGATTAGGGTTGATCCCGATAAGGTTAAGGCAATCATTGAATTACCCACACCAAAATCCATTCTACAACTCCAACGTTTGCAAGGGAAAGCAAACTTTTTACGTCGTTTCATAGTAAACTATGCCTAGATGACGAAAGGATTTATGTGTTTATTAAATAAAGGAACACTATATTTGTGGGATGACCAAGCTCAACTGTCGTTTGACACCTTGAAACGAGCACTCGTTTATGCCCCACTTCTTAGTGCCCCCAACTACTCACGTGACTTTCTCCTCTACCTGGCAGCCTCACCATCCTCACTTGGAATGGTCCTGGTTCAAGTTCACGATGATGATAGTGAACATGTGATCTATTACTTATCAAAAGGTCTCATTGGACCTGAACTACGATATTCACATGTGGAGAAAATATCTCTCGTGGTTGTCTTCACTGTCACCCGACTCTGACACTACATATTACTACGATAGACTACTCTCATTGCTTTGGAGAATCCCATGCGACAAATTTTGTCTCAACAAGTTATTGGAGGAAAATATTCCAAATGGATTGTAATCCTCCAACAATTTGACTTGGTATTCACTGCTACCAAAGAAAAGAAATCTATAGTATTCACCGAATTACTGTCGGACCTTCCCAGAATCAACCCAGAGGATGTAGCTCATGATTTGTTTCTTGATGAATTCGTCTACTTAGTCGATTCTTCTAATCCTTGGTATGGAGACATTTTGGTCTACCTCCAAACTCAATGCTTCCGCCCAACTCTCACGTATAATGAACGTTGTCGTATTCGCCAACAAGTGAAATAATATCTTGTGCTAAACAATACTCTAGATCGTCATGGTGTCGATACTATTCTTTGGTGTTGTCTCACTTTTAACGAGGTAGAACAAATTTTAAATGACTACCATGCAGGGGTGTGTGGTAGTCATCTTTCTAGCATAGCTACTACCTAGAAAATCTTACGTGCAAGCTATTATTGGCCCACTTTGTTTAAATACTACATCACAGCGGTCCAAAAGTGCCATCCGTGTCAAATTTTCACGAAGAAAATGTGCGCCCACCCCGCCACTCTCCATCCAGTTGTCTCTATTGGCCCTTTCACTAAATGGGGAATTGACTTCGTTACATGCAATCCTACTTTTGTGGATGGACACAACTACATTGTAGTTACAATTGACTACTTCACAAAATGGGCCGAAGCCATTCCCACTTTTAGGGCTGATGGAGAAACTGCTACTCTGTTCCTGTTTAATCAGGTTATCTGCCATTTCGGTGTACCCCTCTCGATCATCACAGATCATGGATCACATTTTCAGAACCATATGATGATGGAATTAACTTCCATGCTAGGTTTTTGACAAAATCAATCTTCATCCTACTACCTGCAAGAAAATGGTCAAGACGAAGCCGTAAATGGTGTCCTCAAAACCAAGATTCGTTGGTTAGTCGGCAAGCATAAAACCACATAGCATCAGAAGTTATATTATGTGTTATGGGCATACTGCACGTGAGTCAAAACTGCTACAGGCTTCATGCCTTTCCAACTTGAATTTGGCATGGAAGCAATACTCCCAATCGAGTGTGAGGTTCCATCACTCAAGATCGTTGTTGAACTCCTACCTGGCATCACTGCCATAGAAGAGTGCTTGCTCTCACTCGATCACTTGGATGAAACTCGTCGAGATGCCACACTGGCACTCAAAGCTCACCAACACTGAGTCAAATCTCAATATGACAAATCTTTCAAGCCTCGTTCTTTCCAAGAAGGTGATCTAGTTCTACTCTATGATCAGAGACATGACCTCTTGGGGGAAGGAACACTTCAACCATTATGGCTTGGTCCTTACATAGTCTAGACTCACTGAAAAATATTTTAGTGAGGTAAATTCATGCTATACTTTGTTGCAACTATTGGTTTTCATATGTTACTGATGCTCTGATGGGTTTTTAATGTTTATATGTAGATCTAACCATGTTCGACCCAGTTTCGAGCTTTCCTTTTAGCGACTTTTTCTAGCTCATAAAACTGAAAAAACCATGACTTGCCTTCGTTGGGCTCGTTAAAATACCACGAAAAAGGAATATGAGCCATTATTTTTATCTTTTTCAAAGCTCTTTAAATAGAAAAAGAAACTGAGTTTTTCTCCATGTGACTCGTTAAAATTTCACGGAGAGCGCCAAGTTTTTCTCTGTGTGACTTGTTAAAATTTCACGGAGAGCACCGAGTTTTTCCTTGTTGGAATCGTTAAAATTTCACAAAGAACATTGAGTTTACTTTTTCTCCTCGTACTCATAACAAAATGAGGTAGATATCCACCGAACATAGATTTATCACTTTTCCAGATTCAATGGACTAACTCACGGAAAATAAACTGTTTCGGGCTTACTATTCTCACTTAATCGTGCCTGGTTATCAAACATGACAAAGGTACTCCCTGGAGTTGTATTTTATGATGTTTTTCAGACTCTCTAAATATGAAAAAATCACCGAGTTTACCCATCTGGACTCATTAAACTTAATCAGACGGGGAAAAAATTTGGACAACGTGGATACTTCTTCTATTACATTTTCAAAAGGTTGATTTGGCAGCACAAAATCTTGAACATGGCACTTCCCAGAAAACTCTTTCGCATTTAGCCGAACCCTACAATCTACGAGTTTAGCCTTCATGTCCCAGTGTTCCTGCATTGGTGAATCCTAATACTCTTTGGTGTTCATTAAGCCTAAGTTGCCTAGTACCCTATTAGAGTGCCTTCTATTGTTCAAGAGGATCCTACTATCTATTGCTCCTTGTATCAACCAAAGCCATCATATACCAGAACTTAATTGTCGTGAATTATTCCCACTTTCCCTTGATTATTTCCATCAAACAAAATCATCTTTTCTCGTTTCATGTCAAACTGATGTAGGACGCCTTAGTGCCTACCTTTTGACAGAACTCTTCCTATTGACTTCAACATCTTATCTAGGAAATTGATCTAGAAACACGTAAGTACCCGAATACTTACAGACATCAGTGGCAGGTCATCTTGTGTTTGGTTGGGGGTTCTCATTATTGGCTTCCAATCAAATGATTCTACAAGTGGTCAACACTAACTCCTTTTTATCCACACTCGCTATATTGTACTGTGCATCTTGGGGACCATCATCATTATCGGTGGCCACCCTCGCGTCTGTTAATAGTTTTTGTTATTTACTGGTAATCAAACAATTTCTTGCATGTTCAACTACAACTCATTCATTCACATGTATGGAAATATGCAGTTTAGTGAAGCGGCAACCAAGACCTTGGGTTGAGGGTTACACCATTACATCTGTGTTTCCTCTCCCAAGTTGCGATATTGTTTTTGGAGACAGCTTTTCAGTTTGATCCTGTTATGACAAACACTTTCACGTTATGCTTATCAGTGGACATAATGTTCATATCTTTGTTCTAGAGAAATCATGTTGATTAGCTACTGAGCATGGGAATTCCTGACCCAAGATAGATACTATATTTTCTGACATATGTTGTTGTTTTAGGTTTTCCTCATTCCTCCAATTCCTCTCATTATACTGCACTTGTTATAAAGTATTTCGGCCATCATCTTCATCTCTAACCTCACACTCTAGGGGGCATCTGTTACAAGGAAAATGACATCCTCATTAACTCAAAGGAGAAGGTAACATGGAAGGAAGAAAATGACCTAGACAAGACCCATTTTTTCCAAGGTAATGCACCCCAGAAACAACTAGACAACATTATAATGCACCTGAGCCATGAAAAGGGAGTGTTAATTCCTAGGGTAACACTTTGTCTTGCCCAAGGGGTAGCGTTATCCGTGTTTAAGTGTGAAAAGGGAAATATCTTGTGGAAATCTAACTGGCATTTCTAGATTTCTCTCAAAAGGGAATCAATTCAAAATAGAAATTAAATGGCACAGACCTTTTATTAGGCATTTCCAAACATAAATGAACTCCTATGGAAGGAAAAAGCAAAGGAAAGAAAGGAAACATCTAGATATTTCTTGATTTGAATAGGTTGAAAGAGTTGGCAAGGTTTGTCCTCTCCATCTCCTATAAAATGGGGCTATGGGCTCTTAGTCTAAGGTCAAAGGTTTGATTATATGTGGAGCAGAATTTTATTTTTGTAGTGTGAGGCTTGAAGATTGACAAAGTTCATTGAGAGATTTCTGCCTTGAACATCATATCACTCGAAGATAAAGAAAGAGAGAGAGAGAAATTGGAAGATTGAGGAGGGCTTGGTGCAACTGACGGCTGTAATCCTCCTTTTTATAAATCAAAAGACCTGTATATATTTCTTCCATTCGATGCATCAGTGTCACAATTGATTTTCAATTGTCTATGTAGCATGATATGAATGTCTTATATCTGTATTCTTTCATGTTTCTTATATTCTAGTTTAATTGATAAGAAGCTATACTGTTGTAGATATTACACGAGTGCTTTGATTGATTGGAGGATCTAGATTTGGAGCCACTGAAGAAGGATCTCTACTTCGCTGCTTGGCGTTCTCCATAGGATATGTTGTTCATAAAGAGGTAATGTCTCCATCTTACTTTGTCGAGTATATATATTAGCATGAACATGTATGTAGTGTTTTTGTGAACTTTACAGCTAATCTGACTGTCTGCCTCAGGCACTGGAAAGCCTTGAGAGGGATATTGAATAACCACCCCCAAGCATATTACCCTATAGAAAATACCATGGGTGGATTCCACTTACAATACCGTGGGTAGATTCCATGTGTGGATGGATATCGTGGATGGATACATACCATGGGTGAATGAATACCATGGATAGATACCACTTATAACACCATGGTCGATAAATACCATGGATGGATGAATACCATGGGTGTAGGTCACTTTCCAATCGAATCATTCCTCCATCATTAAGAAGAAATGGTATCGATTGTGTGAAGTTCCCCCGTGAGAAGCATTTGTTGAATATGAAGAGCCATTAAAGAGAAGGGTTTTGTGGGGGTGTTGTGTAGTTTCCCATAACTGTGATGAATGAAGATATGATGATAGATATACCCTGTAATGCTTGTGACCAACTATGGTACTGACAGTATATGACCTAGCAAATGGAATTTGATGAAGTGTGGGTTTGTGGATGACTCATAACCATGACAAATGAAGATCCAAGGATAGAGATACCGTGTAATGTTTGTGACCAACTGTGCTGATAATAACGTGCGACCTAGAAAATAGACTTTAATGAAGTGTATGTTTGTGTATGATGAAGAACCATGACAAATGAATATCTGAGGATAGAGATACCATGTAATTGTAGAAATTAGCTGAATAAATCACTTATTCAATGGAGATTAACCCGATTACACATCAATTTCGAATTGCATGCATAACACATAATCTCATCTACAATTAATTGTCACATGCGGAAATAATAGAAGCGATTGCACATCAAATCAATCACACATTAACTCAGTATGTATGGGGAAAGCCTATAGCTGAAAACCCCGCAACTATTGTGTATATTATAATGGAGAAATCATGTAACAAAACAAGTACAATACTCCTCACAAGTACTCAGTACTTTCTCATAAAGTCACACACAATCTAGCTCAGTTTTGAACAGGTTACTGGTTCAAAACTCCCCACCAATTGCCTTGCCTCTATTGCGCAATCATGGCCTGGTTATGTAGAGATCCAAGGTTCGAATCTCCTTGGCTTGACTGCGCAATTTTCATGGACAATTCCTCCAAGTGTGGTGCAAATCTCATGCACAACTGATCCTCCAACTGATAGCTGTACTCACCCTTTCATCTACCTCTTTCACTGGACTCCACTGAACTGATCATGCACTGTAGTGAACTGATGTGTTCTTGAGTTGACTAATGAGTTACTAATTAATGAATTAAATAATATTTAATTCACTCCACTCATAACTAATTGATTAGCTAGTTAAAATAATCTCAACTAGTTCAACTAAGATAAACAGAACACAACTCCACTATCTGTCTCATTAACTCCTCCAAAACTTCTGCCACTGAAGTCCAACTGAAGTCAACCATGCAAGATGCCATCAAACCCTAGGAACCACATGATTCCTCTGTCATTTGCATGAGCCACCTCCATGACTCGAACTGAAGTGCTCCAAGAGAGTAAACTGCTGTTTATAGTCTAAATATTATTAAGGGTAAATAATATTTGACTTCCATATTTTTAGGAGAGGCAGTCTAAAATAGCCTGTGACCTAAAAATATGAGTCTCATCTATTTTTACCAACATGTCGCATACTTCGTAATCTAGTGAATAAACACACTCGTGTAATAAAAATAGACATAGTCTAAAAATGAACTTTGCGCAAAGGAATTTGCCTGGGCCCACACTTGTGAAGCGGCTTCGTTATAAGCTCTATTATCTTGCGCATTCTCAACACCTCCCTCTCGGCGAATATGGGTCCTACAATCCTATCTGCCTCTGCTGTGATTCGAACTTGCTCTGGTGAGCGCCTTACGTGAGGATGTCGGCATCACGAACTCCTCGTGCAGGGCATATGAAAGCATCATTCTCCATCAGCTTATAATCCCTAAATATGATGCATTTTCGATGTCGATGTGTTTGGACCTATCATGAAATACTTGGATTAGTGAGAGCTTGATGCGGCTACGGTTATCCCGGTAGATCAGCCAAACCAAATGCGGCTTTGAACAAACCTGCGAGGATCTTCCTCATCCAAATAGCCTCGCATGCAGCCAAACTTGCTGCCATGTACTCGGCCTTTGCTGAACTGAGTGCCACGGATCTCTGCTTCCTGCTGTACCAGGAAACTGCTGTCGACCCAATGCTGAAAACTCCTCAAGAAGTGCTCTTCCGGTCCGTTGGACTCCCTGCCCAATCTGCATCAGTGAAGCCAGAAAGCTTCGCTCCATCCTCCTGTCTGTACCATAGACCATATCCCGATGTGCCTCTGATATAGCGCAATACATGCTTTCTTGCCTTCCAAAAGAGCTTGGTAGGCTTAACCATAGCTTGCGAAAGCTGGTTAACTGCATAGCATATATCGGGTCGTGTATTGACCAGATACATAAGCGACCCCACCAACTGTCGATAGATAGTGGCATCCACTACCTCTGCTGAAGTAGCATCCTCCTTCCTCCAACCACCAGGAAGAGGAGTGTCAACAGACTTGCAGCCTTGCATGTTGAACCTCTCCAGAATCTCCCGAGCATACTTGCCCTGAGAAACAAACAGTCCTCCACTGCGCTACCAAATCTCCAATCCTAGGAAATAATGAAGGATGCCCAGGTCCTTCATCTCAAACTCTCGTGCAAGATCCTCCTTCCATGAAAGTATCAACTTCTCATCGCCAATCAAAATCAGATCATCTACATATAGTATGATGATCAACAGCTTCCCCTCCACCACTATCTGGTACAAGTTTGGATCCGCCTCACTCTTGGATAATCCAAGCCCGGTGAAGTAGCTGTCTATCCGAGTGTACCAAGCACGAGGTGCTTGCTTCAGCCCGTACAGTGCTCTCTTGAGTCGGCACACATGCGACTCACTGCTGAAGATCTCAAAACCTTCAGGCTGCTCTATGTACACCTCTTCCTCGATAACTCCATTGAGGAACGCAGTCTTCACATCCATCTGATGAATGTGCCACCCCATCTGCGCTGAGAGAGCAAGGATCGTCCGTATGGAAGAGTACCTTGCGACAGGTGCAAAATTCTCCTCATAGTCGATCCCCTCGATCTGTGAGAAGCCACGGGCGACAAATATCGCCTTGTACTTCTCCACACTCCCGTCAGCCGCCTGCTTCACCTTGTAGATCCATCGCGAACCTACAACTGATTTCCCAACCGGTCTTGGGACAATCTCCCATGCACTGTTCCTGATGATCGAATCATATTCTTCGATCATGGCATCACCCCATGCGGGTTCCTCCACGGCTTCCTCAAAAGAGGATGGCTCTGTCACAACACATTGACTCATAAGAGCCATGTATCCAGTGTACCGATCCGGTGACTGTCTCTGTCTGCGCTGTGCTGAAGGTGGTCCTACAACCTTCTCTGCATCCCGAGCCAGTCGCTCAGCTTCTGTAGTGCGCATGCGCCCTCTGATGGTTGGCGCTGCCTGGGTGGTTTCTTCCACCTCCCGAACCTCCTCTTGTGGCTGATCCACATCCGGAAGCTCCTCCTTAGGAACTAACAGCTCCTCATCTGCATGCAAGTGTAGCTCCCTCTCAAGCGAACACTGCATGGCTTTCTCCTCCTGAAATTTTATATCTCGTCGCACAACAGTCTTGCGACTGTCTGGCACATACACCCGATAGTTATGAGGTGTATCGGTGTACCCCACAAATATTCCAACCTCAGCAGTTGGATCCAGCTTCCTTCTCGCATCCTTCGTCACATGCATGTAGACAGGAGAACCAAAAATCCGCAAATGGGAAATATCAGGCCTCTTGCCAGAATAAGCCTCCTACGGTGTACTCATGCCAAGAACCTTGTGAGGACAACGGTTCTGCACATACACTGTTGTATTGCATGCCTCAGCCCACAAGTGAAGGGGTAGGCCCTGATCATGCAACATCGCCCGTGCAGCACCCATGATCGTTCTGTTCTTCCGCTCAGCCACCTCTTTCTGCTGTGGGTTATGGGGTGCGATGAGCTCTCTCCGAATCCCTTCTGCGCTGCAGAACTCCTTGAATTCAACCGAGATGAATTCACCACCATTATCACTCCTTAGAGCAATCACCTTCTTCCCCGACTCCTTCTCGACCAGTGCTTTAAACTCACAGAACTTCGCGAATGTATCGCTCTTCTTCTGCATGAAGAAGATCCGGCACTTTCGAGAGAAATAATCAACAAAGATCACATAATACTTGTGCTTTGCTGTCGAAGCAACTGAGAAAGGACCACACACGTCTGTGTGAACTCTCTCAAGGATCGTCGTGGCGCGACTATCCTTCTCGTGAAAGGTGGCTTTCACATATTTCCCTAAAGTACACCCCTTGCACTGATCTGACTGCGCAAGAGTGCCCTTAGGAAGCCCAGTAGAAATCTGCTGCAGAATCTTCAAAGCTCCATGGTGAAGGTGGCCCAATCTCTTGTGCCATAGTTCGCCCTCATCATCCCGGCTCACCACTTCTCCCGCCTTGCATGCCATAGCTGCGCAGCCATCTACCTGCAACTGATAAAGGTTCTTGGTTCGAACCCCTATCTTTCGGGTCTCTCCAGTAGTCTTACTACGCAGGAAGGCTTTTCCTTCGCTGAAAACCACATCATACCCCTTATCCTCCAACATCGCTACTGAAATCAGGTTCTTCTTCAATCCAGGTACATGCATGACATCCTTTAATACAAAGGGTTTACCAGACTCCCTCTGAAAGGATACGGTACCGATACTAGTCGCACTGTATCTACCATCATCGCCCATCTCGATGTGCACACCCAAATCTTTGTTCTCCAGATCTGAGAACAACTCCCGATCTCCCGTCATATGAAATGACGCACCGCTGTCCAAGAACCACACTGATCCCATCACACTTGAAACCAAGCATGCAATCAGTGAAAAGTCAAGCTCGAATTGTAAATCCAAATCTTCTCCATCTGCAGATCTTCCCGCTTTCTTGTTCTTCCTCTTCTTTGGACAATTTGTAGCATAATTGTTACACCATTTTTTGGTCATCTAACCTTTTATCATTAGATGGACCCAAGTACACCATGTAAGACCAGTTTTACCCCAAGTAAAACTGCTTTCACTATGTTAATTAGGAAACCCCAAAAGGGAATATTAAACAAACCCATATTTGTTTGATTTTCCCCAAGGAATAATTAATTAAAACATAATTTAATTATTATTCCCAGTCATGTTTAACCCAAAAACAAAGAAATTAATGAGATAAACCCATAGTTATCTTATTATTTTCTAGGAATAATTATTTAAATAATATTCCTTGTTAAATATGACAAAATCAACCACCATTAATTAAATAAATCATTATTTATTTGATTATATCCCAACCACTTCCTTAAAAAGATAAATAAATCATTTATTTATTTATTCTTCACTAATCAAGGGATTTGACCCAAGTCAAAACACCCTTTCCCTCCAACAAATAATAATAAAATATTCCATAGAGGTGGATCTAGACTTGATTAACATTATTTTAATCATGCACCAAGATCTAGAATGACCCAATATTTTGTTATAAATAGGAGGGTTTTCCCCATCATTCTTCACCTTTTTTTGCCTACTAGATCACTCTGGATCTATACACTTGGTCTCATTCCTACCATTTTTGCTCCCATTGAGCTCTATCTTCTACATTGGGTTTTCTACATCTACAAAAGAGAGAAAGCTTAGATCTGAAGTGCTGAGGACTACAAAGAACCCATCCCATTGAGGAGATCTGGATACACCTTCTTGTTTCCTCCCAGGTGCCCTGTAATATAAAATTCATTCAAAAATCGTGTTCTTGTCTTGTCTGTTGGATGCATGGAGCAAACTCTTTACTTTACTGCTTAATGTCTTTCCATTTATAGATCTGTTTGTTGCAGCATTTTAACTACTAATCGCAGATCTGAAGATGTTTGGCAGCCTGTATTGTTGTTAGGGCTATTAGTTATGCGTAGCTAAAGTGGTTCTTTTTCGTACACTTCGACGAAGAATTCATACTAACAAATGGCGACTCCACACGGGTTTTAAATTACGACCGCTGTCGTTTTTCATATTCCTGCACATTCGGCTACTTGACCTAAGGGCTTCTTTTTAATTTGTAGTTTCCTCTTTTTATGTCATTTTTCTCACATAAAACCCTAAAACCTGTAATTTCTAACCAGTGTGTTTCTGGCTGTGCGCGGGTAAGCGACACCCGCCGCCGCAAGTGAGACGGCAACTTTTCGAAAATCTGTCGAGACAGCGGAACGGGTCGCACTTTTTGACCCTAAACCTGCGACCTGGACCTCAGTCGCACCTGACTTGTTTTTACTGCGACTTAACTCGAGATCGGGTCGGGAAGCTGCGACTGCCTTTCCGACATTTTTACGCAATTTTTATTTCCATTTTCAAACACGCGGGGTTTCCTTCCTACGTATAGTCCCGCCTTGTGAGATCTGATATGTTTTTACTCATCTAAGTGGGAACCCAGCCCCTTAGGGATTTAGTACCCTCCACTTTTTGTGGAAGAGTTTTAGCTGTTTCAGCCGTCGGTTTCAGAGCTTCAGCCCCCTCTTTTCCAGATCTGTTACCTCCCTTTCAGATCCATTGAAATCAGCCCTTTTTCCTTTCAAATCACCTCTTGTCGTTTTGTTTGGACCTCCTTTGAAGGCCTCCGCCTCCCCCCCTCAGGTTATTTGCTGATTTCCCTCCTTTTTTCCAGCCACCTTGCCTCTGTCTCTTGGCTGTGA